>CM056581.1:4215000-4717500 GCA_029721435.1 Gymnothorax reevesii
CAGATTGAAAGGGTAATTCTCGGGAGGAAGGAAGAGGCTAAGATCCGTGCTTGCGGCTTTGATGGAAAAAGTATTCAGCAGAATGGATCCTTACTGCATAAAACACAAAAAAAGGCAATAAAATTAGAGAGTGTGCAAGCCTCTGCAAGGGATATGACTTATCAACTTGATGTTTACAATTGTGTGTCATTTCTTTGCCTTCATTGAGCAGAGGGGAAATCCTTTGCCTCCGAAGAAGGAGTCGGTTTCTCTCAATCAGAGATCAAAAGTCTCAGCAGAGACAGAGCAGGAGCACATCAACATATTTAGACAAGTCACCCCTGAGCGTGGCCATGGAAGCCAAAGGTCATACAGGTGGCTTCCTTCACTACCAGATATAGCTTTGCATTTTTAACTTCATTTTGAGACTTTTCAATGGTTCTCTTTGAATTTTCAAATCATATTGCCTTGGCAATTCAAATGATAATTCCATATGCTCCACCTCCATTCCAAAACAAGGCACTAGGACCCTCTTTTGCTGGCAGTCAGACAGGAGCATGTGAGGACACCAAGGGTCTTAAACACAAAAGCCTCCGACTCAGCGTTCCTCCAGAAGAAGGCGAACAGAGCACTCCTGGCAGTGTGGGAAAACTAGCTGCACACCACCCTCCAATTACTGGTGACCTGCTTCACTGCCCTACTGTAAGGCCCATCTTAGGCCACTGATTTACACTGATGTTCCACTTTGATGCTGAAAAACTGTTTTTTATCCACTGCAGTTGTAGAAACAAAAAGGAAGAAACAAGCAGAGTAACAGAGAGACCAGTCCACATGCCTGTCTCAATGGCCCCAGGCCCCAGTAGGAACTGAGGGCTTTGAATCAGCCAGAAAAGCAAAAACACTTATTTGCAAATTATGAATTTTCTATTCAAAAAGACGACGGACTACGAAGCACAGATTCTTATGAACCAAAAAAAAAAAAAAGGTTAGAAACGATCGACGGACTACTAACACAACTATCAGTGAGAAGGCAATTTCTAAAAACAGTAATCAGTAACCCCTCTTCTTTCATTCCTTCAGTAAACATCAGACAGCTACACGCAACCTCTCCAGCTTGTCCCACAAGATGAAATATTCAAATCTTACACTTAAAAGACCACAGAAGCACCTAATATTAGCCAACTCCTCGGCTAAACACATGGTTTCAAAACAAACAGTTCAGCATTTCCTCTCTTCTATTTCACAAATCCTTGCTTCCATCAGACCCCCATCTCCACACAGAGTTTAAGCCCAGAAAATTTACAGATCAAACATACTGCTATAAATCTTGAGCTGGCTATGTGAGAATTGCTCTCAAATGAGAACACAAAAGCCGGTGGCAAACAGCTTAGTGATGGCCTTGAATGCTCAGATCTGTATTGGGGGTACAGGGGGGAAAGCGGAGGAAGAAAGAGGCTCTAGCAGCAGTAATTCCTCACAGAGGGGAGAGCCGGGCGAGGGAACTCAGCATGCTTCTCATGAACGCTCTACTTTTCTCTAGTGAATACAGAAATCAATCTTGGCCTGGCTGCTAAAGCCTGGCCATGAAGGAGCATTCTTTCCTATTACTTCATGCCCAAACAAAAGCCACTTCAGGAGATATAGGCATGGCTGCCTAGCTCCTTTTCCAGGTCCCGTACAATGTGAACCCATTTATTTTTCCCTCACACATCTCTTTTCCCTTTCTTTCCTGCTTCTTTATGCCTCATTGAGTCTGTTAGACTTTTTTTAAAAGGCTGCAAAAGAAAAGCTTCCAGCGTCCAGCGGGAAATCTACTGAGTTTTAGCTATTGGCAATGGCACCATGACCCTCAGAATGCAGAGGATGCTGGATATAAAGCAGAGGTGGAGGAAGGACCAGTTTCTCTTTGTCTGCAGTGTATTGGAATAAGACATGACATTAAACGTGTTTTGTCTCGTTGGGGTTGTAAATATTTTTCATTCTTAAGTGCAAGGCTTTTTTAATGATAATTGCTCAAAAAGATCTATCTATCTATCATCTATCTATCTACCTATCTATCTCTCTATCTATCTATCTGAAACTAACTAGCAAGCTAGCTATGTAGCCATCTAGTTACCTAGCTGCCAAGCTAGCGGTTTAACTTCAATGAGTGAGCAATTCATGCCAGGAAAATAAGGTGTGTGAACTCTTTAGCTATTGAGTAGCTAACTTGCCGACATTGTGGCCCTCCAGGACCAGAGTTGCCCATCACTGATCTTGAGAAACATAGCTGAAAAAATTAAATCATGACTTGCTTTCAAGTGAAATAATTTGGCAGTTTACAATAAAAAAAAAAAATCTGCTCAATGCTTGTATTGCTTTTTTCTCTTTTTGAACTTTATTTTATACAAAGTGTTCAGGCATGACAACTATAAGGTGAAACATTAAAGGCTGAACTTCTAATTACTAAACAAATGGCAGCATGCTGATTTTGCCAAATCACATTTTTTGGAATTTAAATAAAAAATATATAATGTTCAAGTGTCTGCCAAACTCCATAAAATTTGCGCTAACTATATTTATTTCGTCCCTGAGTTTATCTTGCGGTCTTTGAATGAATGGTACCGTGTCTTTCAGAAATATTGCCTAACTGTATTTGTGGTTCATATGTTGTATATGCATGTGTAATTTTTATAGCCAATCTTATTTGTACTGTTTTGATGTAACGTATCTTTGTTGTACCGGCCTGACTTTGAAAAAAAGAAATTCACAGCTGTGGGTCAAAGTGAACCGGAAAAGTAGAGATTTACTCGGCCAGTTTTCACAGAAGAGGCAGGCAGACACTGTGCAATCCTCTATTCAGAAGCACTGCAGGCAGCAACTGATGGTGTCTTTAATTGCTGTAATGCAATTGTTTTTTAATTCATTATCACGTCTGTCTGAAGAATGGGACAAAGCTTAGTAGGGAGATGAATGGGCATTAAGTCTTCTCAATGAGAAACAGAGTGAAAACTCAGGAAGCTTTGCTTCTTGTATCTCAGATTAAAAGAAGCGGATTCAATTGTTGCAAATGAGCAACTGTTACTTAGTGCACTCAGAATCAGGTTCGGAATCATTTAATGCCAAATAATTTATTGCATGAATACGGGTACCCATTGCATTTATCAGCATATATATTTTACCCATTACTTTGTTAGCTGTCAGGCAAATGCAGCAAGATATTTTCGAATATATTAGTTAGTATCCATATTTTACCTCTCATCCTGTTTCAAAAGTCATCCAAACAAATTTTATTTGATAGCAAATTTCATAGTTGTATCACAGACCTGAAAAACCAAAATTGTTCATTTTTAAACAGAAGTTCACATCTTATTTCATAATGCTAATAATCAAGGTCGAGTTAGGTCTCTGCTATCAGGAGAGGAGAGGGGTGTGTTTCTTTGATGTCAGACGCACTGTTAAAACTTTCTTGGTGTTGTGGGCCTTAAATTTGATGAAACACCCATTAATGAGAGGGAGACCCATCTGATGACCTCTATGATATTCCTGGCTGCAGATAACTAAGTAGAGGCCACTAGGTGGATAATTTTCCTGACTTGGGGCTTTGCAACATATGACAGCGAGGCCAGATTGACACTGCATGGCTTCCCAGTTTGTTTAAACTTTTTCATGAAGCTTTAGTTGGAGTGCTGGTCTTGTGTTCGTATTAACATAATACAAATACACAAGTTCTGCCGCAACCAATCCGAAAAAAAAAATCGATAGGTGAGGTTGCAAGCACCCATAAAAACAATCTAGATTAATGTTTAAGTAATCAAGGAACAAGGGAGGGACTGAGATGACATCCTCATATCAAGCAATAAATGTTATTTTACTGTGACTTTTATGTATATTGTACAAAATCCTTTTCTCCTGCAAAGGAGGTATCAATAAATAAATAAATAAATAAAGTCCCCTTTGGGAGGAGGCCGGCTAGATAGCAGAAAACTGCAGGCTTTGCCATGGGAGGCCAGCATTTGAGTACCCCGTGTGTAACATTTCAAATTGCAACTGTCTTTCGAAAACAACTTTCCCTAACCCTTAACCCAAACCTAACCCTAACCTTAGTCCATAGGAAATACTAACTTCAACCAAAGCCATTATATTTTCCTGACGTTTGTTCTGGAAGGTGCTGGGCCGTTGTTACGGTAATTGCGGACACGCTCAGGGTATTTGTATCAGAAACGGTCCTTTGGGTCTCATCAAGGGAAGGAAAGAAACAACCTAAATGGTTGTGAATTTATTGTGAATATGTTGGATCTGACACTGATCTTATTTTGTCATTCAACACAGAAGAGCAAATGTGGCGAAACACATCTATCCCGCTCACTTTACCCACTCTGTTTTGCAGCTTTATTTCCTGTTCGAAAAAATGGCGGCTCAAGCAAATGCAAAGACATTGTCGTTAGCGGCTCGCTTGCTGCGGAAAGGGAAAAGAAACAAAAACGATAAGGCAGCCTCTTCCACCACTTGCTAGACTCTCCAAAATGTTTTGTTTTAAGAACTGAAGTTACACCCTTCAAGCTATCAGCGAAATATAGAAGACTCAGTCTGATCTTGTTTACAGCCACTGAACTGGTCAAAACAAAGTCGCATGCTGGTCCAGAAGCCTACTTACAACATTGCCTACTGCCTTAATATCCTGATTCTGCGGTAAATAAGGTCAAAAGTGGATTTTTTTTTACCTTTCCTGTGGATTTGGGTCCTTTCCATATGCAGAAGTAGCATATGATCCATGCCAGAAGCAGACATAGGGCAAGTTCCCATCTCAAATTCCCAATGTGTTCGATCCCACTTGATATGCTCAGGACACGTCGCCTGTCAAAGGAAACAAGGTTCAATAATGGATCAATGTACCCTGATGGACTCTGAAGTACCCATTCAGTGAATAAGGCCCGGCCAGAAAAGTCAACATTTAGATTAAAGGGAGCAAATATTTAACAGCCTTTGATTGTATAATTGTTGCAGTGATTGAAATGTTTCAGCTGGAAACAATGATTTTAACCCTAGCTGATGCAGTGTGTAGCTCCTAATTTCTTGCATATCCATGTCAGAATAGGTATTTCATGGTCATAAAAACAATGTTACTGTGTTTGAAGGGGAAAATTATTGACCCGTATCAAGCAGAAAAGAAAATAATGAAAAAACTAAGAATTGTAGATTGCTGAAATCAACTAGAATTGGGTTAAAAACAGGCCAGGCGAGTGACCAACCGTCAACTTCGTAGATGGATCAGAAAAATTAATCATGATCGGACATGACTTCAATGCTTGGTGACGGCTCATCACGAAAAAATCTACTTTAGAACTCATCGCTGTGCATAATTGTGAAAGTAAGACCATTTCCACAAGTAACATGTGAGAAAAACTCACAGCACTGGGAGTGAACAGCTGTGGAGCAACAAGAAAGGACCTTATTAGTAAGGCTAATTGGGAGAAAAACTATTTCAATTGGCTCGGGAGACTGATGATCTAGACTTAGGATCTATGGAAAAAGGTCACGTGCTCCGACGAGTCCAGATTTACTCTATTACAGAGCAACTGGTACATCAGGGCAGGAGAGAAAGGCTGTGAAGCGACACACTCGTTATGAATAGTACCCACTGCGCAAGCCTGTATGGAATGTATGGAATGACCAGGTTATCCAATCAATGCATTTCATAAGTCCCTGATGGCACAGGCACATGCCAGGATGGCAATGCCAAAATTTATCGCGCTCAAAGTGTGAATGAGTGGTTCATCGAGCGAGGGGAACCATTTTCACTCATGAACTGGCCACCACAGAGTCCTGACCTTGACCAGTTGAAAGTCTTTTGGATGTGCGAGAGATTGCTTAAAGCCCCCGTCACACTTATTCAAAATCAGCAAGAATCAAGCAGAACCAGCCGGAATGAAGAATTTGCGCAACATTCCAGCTATGAATTTCAAATTGACAAAAATTCTTACAGCTTTGAAAGAATTCCGTTCGAATACATAGAATGCACTTTGAACCCGCGTCAAATGATTCTTGCACATTCTGGGTGTATTAGCTCTCAGATGCAGCTTGAATGTAGTTGGAACACAGTAGGAATATTTAGAATGCTGTTAGAATGCAATCAGCACTTCGAATGCCGTACATGTGCGGTTCAATTGCTGCCTGAACTCCACCCAAAGTCTGGTTGGAAGGTGCCTCGAGTGCTGCACGAATTCATCCTGAATGCAGTCAGAACGCTCCCAGAATGGCCGCCGAATATGGTTGGAACATCCAAGAATTTAAAGAGAATGCAGCTCGAATACTCAGAATGTACTTAGAATGTAACACGAGTGTCCCATATACGTTGATTGAGTAATTGCTGACTACAGCAGGGGAACTTAAATAGGCTACTAAAACTGACGCCGAATGCATGAGAGTTAACAGGTATGTGTTACTAATGAAAACTGGCCACACCTGATATTGTTGAGGGTTTTCAGAGTTTCTGTATTGGTAATTTAAATGAATGATTGAAAACAGGTCATAACCAATCATTATTTTTAAGCCAGTTCACCAGCCGCCACTGATTGCAGTGGCAATCGAAAGATTACACCAGCATTCGGAGCACATTCCAGCTGAATTGTTTTAATATAGAAATAGATTCCTGCAGCAATCGAAATGCATTCGAGGTGCATTTTGGCTCACTGGAGGCGCATTCCAGCAGGATTTGATGTGGCTTGCTGTTTCGATTCTCCCTCGAATGCAATCTTAATGTTTTGAATACTGTTGGAATGCCGTAAGAATATCTCCACTTCGAATGCACCTGGAAAGTTTTGAGCATAAGCAAAACATTCGGGCCGGCCACAAGAACGGGCCCGAATATTTGGTATGCACTCAAAATGCAGTCAGAATTTTTAGAACGCACTTCGAATATCCAGGAATATACAAAGACTTATCATTTTGACGGCATTCGGGCTCATTCCGCCTCTAGTGTGACTAGCGTTTTATGGACTGGTTTGACTCACTGATCTGCATTACAAGTTCACAGCTAAAAATTCATGCAACTCCCGGTAGAAATAAAAGTGGTAACATTGCATTCAAAACAATAGAACAACAAATGGATGCTGTGATCAAAGTTAAAAGAAATCCAAGAAAATATTTGAGTGTGCAAATTTTTCTTTTTTTTTCAGCCCAGGCAGTGTTTTGGAGTTGTAGACCTGTCGAGTTTTTTTGTCTCTGTAGCAGTTTATTTTTCCTCATTCCAGTTCATCTTTTGTATGTAGACTTTGAACTGTGCTAAAACTATGCTAAACAAGTTTGAGCGATGGTAAGCAAGTCATGTCCTGGGCTTCCACTAATTTGAAGCAGATTTCACACCTAATATTTGCACCCCAACTCCAACACCGTTGGGACAGCATGAAAAATGCTAATTTAAGCAGAAAGCAGTGATTTTTGAATTTACTTCGTAAATTTGCACTTGTATTTAATTGCGGACAGTATGAAGACAACATGTCTGGTTAAAATTGTTTTGTGTGTAAATATACATCCATTATTGCCATTTTAATGCCTTGTCAGGTGAATTTAGCTTTCTTTGTACATACTCAATACATCCATCCTTACCATTCAAGCCAACTACATATTCCAGAATGGAGGACTAATCATAGAGGTGAAAAAGGTAGATCCTGGAGGTAAAAAAAATTGGAATAATGATGTGATTTGAAACAGCAGTTGCCTGCAGGTAATGGCATTCATGATTTGGTACAAAATTAACATCAAGGAGAAGCTAAGTCCTTCAGGATCAAAGATTTGCAGAGCATCACCAGTTTGTCCAGAAAATGCATTTAAAAAAATCACTGAATGGGTTAAAAGCAATATTGCTCAAAGAAAGATAAGAAGAGATTTGGATTGTTCACCATCTACAGCACATAACATAAACGATCCAAGAGATCTGCAGGAATTGCTGTTTGTAAAGGAGGTACGTAGATCTCCTCGCACTCAGATGGTACTGCATCCAGAACCGTCATTTATCTTTAGGTGATATTAATATATAGGCTCAAGATTACTGTGGAGACCCTTTGTCAACTACCAAAATATCTGGTTACATACAAAACCCAATTCCAAGAAAGCTGGGACGTTGTGTAAAATGCAGGGGTGGAAAGTCCTGGTTCAGAAAGTAAAACTCCTCTCCAGAACTTTATTCCAACCATCAAAGTCTGCATCAGCCAGGAATAAGAACTAATAGGTAAGATCAGCTGATTTTGAGGGAGGGAGAGAAATCTGGCAGGATTTTTACTTTTTGACCCTTGGATTTTCCACCTCTGTAAACGTGAATAAAACCAGAATGCAATGATTTGCAAATCTCATAAACCCACGTTTGATTCACAATAGAACATAAACAATATTTCTGATGTTGAAAGTGAGACATTTTACCATTTCGTGAAAAATATTAGCTGATTTTGAATTTGTTAGCAGCAACACATCTAAAAAAATTTAGACAGGGGCAACAAAAGGCTGGAAAAGTAAAAGGTACAAATTAAAAACAGCTGGAGGAGCATTCAAAAAAAGATTCAGAGAATCTGGAGAAATCTTGGTGTGCAACGGACAAGGGTCAGTACTGGATGCTCGTGATCTTTGGGCCCTCAGGCGGCACTGCATTAAAAAATAGGCATAATTTTACACTGGAATTCACTGCAAGTGCTCAGGAACACTTCAAGAAATGATTGTCTGTGAACACATTTTGCCATGCTATCCAAAAATGCAAGTTAAAGCTGTATCATACAAAGAAAACGCCATATGTGAACATGATCCAGAAATTCTGCCATCTTCTCTGGGCCAAAGCTCATTTTAAATGGACTGAGGCAAAATGGTAAACTGTTCTGTGCTCAGATGAATCAAAATTTGGAATTTGTTTTGGGAAACCATGGACGCTGTGTTGTGCGGTCTAAAGCGGAGATGGATCATCCAGCTTGTTATCAGCGCACAGTTCAAAAGCCTCTCTGATGGTGTCAGGTTGCATTAGTACCTGTGGTGTGGGAAGCTTACACATCTGGAAAAGCATTTTTAATTATGAAAAGTATATAGAGGCTTTACAACCACATATACTCTCATCCAGACAACATCTCTTTTAGGGAAGGCCTTGCATATTTCAGCAAAATAATGCCAAACCACATACTGCATCCATAACAACAGCATCGCTTCTCAGTAGAAGAGTCTGAGTGCTGAACTGGCCTGCCAGCAGTCCTGTCCATTCACAAATAGAAAACATTTGGCGCATCATAAACAAAAAATCTGGCTTAGAAAACCCAGGACTCTTGTGCAACTTGAACCCTACATCTGACAAGACCGGGACAATATCCCTCTTCCAAAACTCAAGCAATCGGTCTCCTCACTTCCCAGATGTTTAGACTATTGTTAACGGAAGACGGGATGCTCCACAATGGTAAACATGGCTCTGTCCCAACTGTTTTGAGATGTGTTGCTGCCATCAAATTCAAAATGGTAAAATGTCTCACTTTTAAAATCTGATATGTTGTCTTTTCTATTGCGAATAAAATGTGGGTTTATGAGATTTGCAAATCATTGCAGTCTGCTTTTATTCACATTTTACACAACGTCCCAACTTTATTGGAATTGGGGTTTGTTACGCAACTACCATATAAAAATTGACTTGCAAAAAAGGAGGCTTTATTGTCCTAAGCGCTGTTGACCTCTCTGGGCTAATAAGCATCTGCGACGGACCTTCACATCGAGGAAACATGAATTGTGGTCAAACAAATCAATATTTCAGGTATTTTTTGGGGAAGAAATGGAAGCCATGAATTCTGGAGCAAAAAAGACAAGGACTGTTACCATTAACAAGTTCAAAAGCTGTGCTCTGTCAAAGCATGGAGTGTTGTCTGTGCCCTTGGCAAGGATAACTTGCACTTAACATAACACAACACAATAGTACAAAACATATCACAGCATAAGACAGCATAACATAGCGTAACATAGCATATCATAAAATGAGGGGCTAGAACAGGCTATTCAAGCCCAACTAGGCTCGCCACATTCCTATCACTGAGGTGAGCCAAACAATTCAGATACTCGAGGACTAAATGGTATTGAGAGATAAATAAAGCCTGGTCTTGAAAACTCCCACAGATTCGGCCCCAACAATATGGCCAGGCAAGCTATTCCATGCTGAGATCTCTCTCTACATGAGTTTTGCCACATATCAGGGCTAACTTTACCCTAAGCGAATTTCCATTTGTGACCCTGAGTTCTGCTAACAGAATTTGGCCAAAGTAATCCTGAATAGTTCACTTTGTTAATCCCCTTAGCATATTTCTGCACCTCAGTCAGATCGCCCCGAAACCTCTATTTACTCAGATCAAAGAGATTATGATACCTCAGCCTGCCCTCAGGGCTTTTATCTTACAGTGGACTCCAAAACTACTAACACCACTGGCTGGCAGTGCAAAAATAGGGCCAAACATTTATAAACAATAATAGAGAAACAGAGTATACCAACATGTGTGAAATCCATGAGGAGTCGACTTGCAAAACCTGGGAAGTAGTGATGCGCGGGTCGGCCCGGAACCCACGGGTCGGGCGGGGCAGGTCAATATTTTAATAACATTTAGCGGGTGCGGGCGGGTAGGGCCAAACAGTGGCAACGTCTAATTCCTACGAAATTGCGAATAAAAAGTACTGTATAATAGGCTATTGGACACTTGAGGGCTCTAGACATACAGCCTAGATAATATGCTCTTGTCAAACGATGTAACGCTACCTTAAGCAGGATAGAATTCCAATTGTACCTCTCCCTCTTCCTACTCTCGATGTACACGCACTCACTGGTGCGCGGCTTAATCCTCCACGGTTAGACTAAGGATCTGAAGGTTGAATGATTGTTCATCTTATAAATCGTTCTGCAATCAGCACCGAAATAATATATAGTAGTAGTAATTTTATTGACCCGTGGGTCCAAACAACATATAGACAGACATAACATTTTTTCGCCACTTTGCAGTGAAAGGCATATCACGATTGTTCAAAAATAAAATCAACTTGTTGAGGTGCTTCCGTCTATCAGCTACGTGTTCTCTAACATCAGAGCGTGTGCTGCCATCGGCAGTAAAGACACTACTTAGATATACGTATCTATAACACCATTCTACACACATCACCCAAACGAATAGGTAACTTATCATTACTGGAGCATGTATGGTCATAAACTTAGTCTTGCTCGCATAAATTACCATACTATGAGACAAAGAATAATCATGTAAAACTCCATGGCGGCCAAAGCAGTTCTCTGCGTCCCAGCAACTAGCGCAACAAGCGAGCGAACCCTCAGTTCGGCTGGCCGTGTCCTGGAAACGTGCCGTAATCGCTTAAACCCTGGCACTGTTGACGCGATTTAGTTTTTGCATAGTTTGGGAAAAAATACGCCTAGGCCTACATTATAAGCTGTGTTGAAAAAATAGCCTAAAAGCCCCCCCCCAAAAAATCTTCAAATAAATATATGAGGGGGAAAAAAAATTTCGGAAAAAGACCGGATATCGCAACACTGTATGGAAGAGTAGGCGATAGCGCTAGTGCGCCACTGTCATGTTAATTTTGTTCCAATAAAACAGCCTGTTCGCAATATTTTGCCTGATGGTATTTCGTTTGGTTGCAAAGATCACAAATCACGGTAAGGTTCAAAATAATAATGAATTGCCTCATGGATTATGTCTGCAAGGCTAATAGTTTCAGTATAGTGAAAATTGGTATCTATGGAAGATAATTTCTATGCCGACCAAAAAATCAGATTTTCTCAAAAATGGACCAACTTGACTGAGAAGGCTTTGCAAGTGGATTCCTCACATTGCCTCATTAATGTTTTGATGGAGACAACCAAAATCATAATCATTTAATATAAAATTAATTTAAACAAAATCAATGCTTCATCATTATTGGCACCCTTCATTTATTAACCAGTGCAACCACCTCTGGCACAGATAACTGAATGGAGTCTTTTCCAGTAATTTTTGACAAGGTGAAGGCACACATTTGGGGGGAGTTTGGACCATTTCTCTAAGCAGATCCTTTAAAGATCCTTCTCATTCTTGGGTTTTAGTTTATCAGCTACCCTCTTCAACTCAGCCCACGGGTTTTCAACTGGATTGACGTCTGACAACGGAGATGGCCACTGCGGATTTTGTTGTCACAGATCTATTTCAGTGTGGTTCTTGATGATGCTTTGGATCATTGTCTTATTGGAAATTCCACCTACAGCTAAGTTCCAGCCTTCTGGCGGAGGCAACCAGATAGTCAGCCGAAATATCCTGATTCTTGATGGAATTTATCATGCCATTAATCTTATGTAGCGCCACTGTGCCTCTTAAATTAAAACAGCCCCAAAACATGACTGACCCACCATCACATTTCACCATGGGTATGCGGTGCTTCTCCTTGCATGCATCTCTGTTTCAACACCAAATATACCAATGCTGTATCTGACCAAAATGTGCAACTTTGGTCTCATCTGACCAAAGCACCTTGTTCCAGTCATAATTTAAATGACATTTGGCAAACTCCAAGCGCTTGCGTCTGTGTCTCCTGGTCAGAAAAGGCTTCTGACAACCCTTCCAAAGAGCCTGTGGTCGTGGAGGTGGCACCTGATGGTGCTTTTTGAAGCCTGATGATCTCAAGATGCTACCAAGACCGGCTATTCTTTCACAGTGATTCTTGGGGATTTTGTTGCTTCTCTCACCATCCTCCTCAGTATACTGGGAGCAAAATGCACGTGTCCTCTACCCTTGAGGATTTCAACAGTTCTATATCTTTGGAATTTTCAAAATAATTGTCCTGACGATTCTCAGAAACATATTCGTTTGTGAATCCTCTTGTATGACCACCTGCCTCTCTTGAACTGAAAGTCGTTTTGTTTTCTTCGTGGTGTTAGATGATGAAGGGATATCGCATGTGTGTTACCTCATTGTTATACCCTAGTGAAACAGGAAATGATGTCATGACTCATTTTAGTTCCTTAACACGTAGCTAAAACTTAAATAAGTTGAATTAACACTAAACAAAAATATAAACGCCCCATGTCAAATATTGATGCCACATGGAGTTAACAACTCTAAGTGAGCATATGCTGAGTTTAGCTTGTACAATAGGGATATTTCTCTTGATTTGTGTACCATTTTTTAATCCATCTCTCTATCAGTGAGCATTTGCTCCGTGATGCAGTGATTTCACTCAGTACATGGGTGTGGCATTTCCAGACGGTGATCAGACAGAATGAGCCGTACCCAGACATTGCTTATACTGGGGATAATAAAAGGCCACCCCAAAATATCAAATTTTGTCAAAAGTCATCATGCCTCAGATGTCTCAGGTCATGCGGGAACGTGCCGTTTGCATGCTGGATGCAGGGTTGTCCACCAGAGCGGTCGCTGTGCAGCTGAACGTTAACTATCGGACGATAGGCCGTTTGAGAGTTTGTTTCCGACAGACAGGCAGTACTGCAAATCAACCTCCACGTTGGCCAATTGTGACCACACTAGCACAAGATCGCTACATCTGGCTCATCCACCTGCGGGATCGGCTCAGATCAGCGGCACGCACAGCGGATGAGAAAAGTTGGTCTGCACAACAGACGCATCACGCCACAGACAGTCCGTAACCGCCAGTGAGAAGCCAACTGCACGCTCGGCGTCCTCACCATGGTCTGGATCTTACCGCTGTCCGGCGTCAGAATCGACTTGCATGGGCAAACGCACACGTTCGATGGCACTTGGCACGCTGGAGAAGAGTGCTATTCACTGACGAATCCCGGTTCCAGTTTTTTGTTGATAAAAACTCAAAAATTTGACATGGGGCGATTATATTTTTGTTCAGCATAGTACCTGTTTTAATTCGAAAAAAATCGAAAAATATTTTAACTTGGAAAAAAATATCATAATTGGCCCCTTTTATGCTGAAAAGTGCACGAAGGCTTTGGAGAAACATATGCTGCCTTAAAGATGATATCTTTTTTCGAAGGACATCCATGCATATTTAAACAAGACAACACAAAATCGCATTCTGCATATATTATAAAAACAAGGCTGCATAAGAAGATGGTTCAGGTATTGAACTGGTTTGCTGGCAGTCCCAACTTGTCACCAGTAAACAACATTGTGGCGCATTTGGAAACACCCCAAAATGTGACAAAAACCCTGTATTGTTCCACACTTCAAGCCTTGTTTGCAGAAAGAATGGGACAAATTATTAAGTTTTGTGAAAAGGAATAGTAACATTACAAAATGGGAAATACTTTACTGTCCCAACTTTTAAGAATGTGAAGCAAGAATCAAACTGGAAATATATTTATTTTGATCATTCAATTAAATTCATGCTGTAAAATGTCAAGTAACAGGGCATTGTATTGTTTTCAATGTAATACAGGTCAAAAATAATTCACAAGTCACTGCATCAAGTTTTCATTTTCACTTAACATATTGTCCCAACATTTCTGATTTGGAATTGCAATAATTCACGGATGAACATCAATGTTTCTCAGGAAACCAGCTATTAACTCTACTGGAATGAAGGTAATGACTTCATGTCCTTGCTGCAGTCATCAAGTCTATATTTACTATGAAAGCTTCACCCAGCCTTAAGCAAGCCAAATAGCCTTGTTAAAGCAACAACATTCACAGAACATGCTAGGAGAAAGATCAGCAAGGTAAGGGGTGAACTTCTTCCCTGGTACTTTGCCCTCCTTCAAAATCTGACCAAGCAGTAACCCTGGAACAATCTGAAACTTACAATTCACAAGCCAGCAATCTCGTTCCTTTGGAACGCCATTGATCATTTCTGACATGTTCTTGGAAGATGTGCATGGTCCTGGCAATTTATCCTTAAACAGTCCCGTTTCCTTTCACAAGGCTGACAAGGGCAGGGCAACAGCTAATAGCAGTCCCGGAACTGAAGGCCAGCCCAGTCAGTGTTCAGCCCAGGTCAGTCCACATTGACCCGCACCAGTACAATGCTCTCCTTTGGAGTGATATCACTGGAAATGCGCAGCATGTAATATTCATGTTTGAATACAGATAAAATCACTGCATACTTTCACCATCCTTGCAAAATCCATAGTATTAATTGAGCAATTTAATAATTGTTTTACAACTCGCGCATACCCTGAGAAGGAGGCTACCATGTTGTGACTTTTATAATACAGGTGAACATGGTGCTATTAGTTTCTTTGTTGCCTAGCATGTTAAATCTCTAAATAGGAAACCATATTCAGAAAATGCATAGAGGGTAAATGAAGAAAAGCTAGAATTTAGGTCCGGTTTGAAATTGAATATGTATATAATAAATGTGCACTTAAAGAGCGATTTTTTTTTTTGCTGTGACACTGCCAGATCTCCAGCTCAGATTTTCTCTTTTTACATTTAACCAATATCATTTCAACAGTCATTTTGATTAACAACCATGAAACTTTATACCCCTGGATACCAAAGTCAATATGCACTGCTACAGAAAAGTTACTTTAACTTAAGAATTAGAAAGCCAGAACCCCATACTGTATGAACCAGTTGTATCTGAGAATGGAAAATGGAAATAAATAAATAAATTAATTAATTAATGAATAAAATCCAGCCTTCTACTAGAAATCTCAGACATCATCAAATTTCCCTTTTACTGTTTTTCAGTGGTTGTGCCCATTCAAGCACCTTGAATCAAAGGTAAACAGTCGTATGCAGTGTAAATTCTACACTTAAGAAAATGAAGGCAAGTCAGAAAGTACTATTCAAGTATTTATTTCCTGTCATACTGGATTATATAGATGAAAATAAGTAAACAACAATATATACAGTAAAAACAAAAATAATCGTGTCTTTTTGCGAGAAAAAGACGATATCGAGGGTTTGGAGCACAATGGTTTTATGTCCAAAATTTGTGGTTTTGAGATTTTTACCCCCCTGTCTCAGCTTTCTATCAGCTAATCCTTGGAACACAATAACTATATGTCCATCTGCATTCATTTTTAATCAGAATTCAGTCACATTTTCATTTCGTGATATTTACAACAAAATCTACTTAAATGAATTAAACATTGACATTGACATTTTGATGAATTAAACATTAACTTTATTACAGAATAATCTGTCTTCCATTGCAAAAGAACTTACCTTCAACCAATCACCAATGTGTTATGTCACATCATGTGCTAGAATTGTTGGAGCACTGAGGTGACATGTCCATTTTTGGCAGTTTTGACCACTACTACAGTGCCCGTAGGATGCACGTATTCCTATAGAAAAGAGGGAGCTTAAGTAGCTTTTTCGTGGATGGCCAAATGAGGCTGAGTTAGCTTCTGAGACCAGCGTTTACTTGTCAGAGGAAGATACGGATAAAATACATTACTCACATGGAGTTTCAAACGGTATCTAGCAATAGGTTAGAAAAGCTAGCAAGTGAAATCACAAGGAAGAGAATGGAAAGTGGTCTCAAATTCGATAAAGCAAGCGCATCCACAAGCACATACTTTAAAAAACTCTGGGAGTATCACTCAAAACGGCACATATGCAGTACTTTGAATCATAAAGATGATCTGGACATGAAAAAAAAATATTGCAAACATGCTTTGGTTAGGGAACTTTAGGCAACGTTTTAGCCAATCAGACCATGTTCTAGCCATGTCAGCAAGCATGATGAACAGATGAAAATAGCGTGGTGAAACTTAAGAAATAGCCTTTTTACAGGTGAGAATCCCATAAGCTTATGCAAACCTTCCGGTGAGCAAAAGCAGTATAGCAGTAGCATATGGGATTCTTTTAACTTTTTTCCTGAGGCGTGGCTATAGCTGAGAGCGAGAGCGCAAACTTTTTTTCCTGAGATGTGGCTATAGCTGAGAGCGAGAGCGCAAACTTTTTTTCTTGAGACGGGGTTATAGCTGAGAGCGAGAGTGCAAATTTTTTTTCCTGAGACGTGGCTATAGCTGAGAACGAGAGAGCAAACTTTTTTTCCTGAGGCGTGGCTGTAGCTGAGAGCGAGAGCGTGAACTTTTTTTCCTGAGATGTGACTATAGCTGAGAGTGAGAGCGTGTATGTCTTTTCCTGATGCGTGGCAATAGCTGAGAGCGAGAGCGCAAACTTTTTTTCCAGAGGCGTGGCTATAGCTGAGAGCGAGAGTGCAAACTTTTTTTCCTGAGATGTGGCTATAGCTGAGAGCGAGAGCGCAAACTTTTTTTCCTGAGATGTGGCTATAGCTGAGAGCGAGAGCGCAAACTTTTTTTCCTGAGATGTGGCTATAGCTGAGAGCGAGAGCGCAAACTTTTTTTCCTGAGACGTGGCTATAGCTGAGAACGAGAGAGCAAACTTTTTTTCCTGAGGCGTGGCTATAGCTGAGAGCGAGAGCGTGAACTTTTTTTCCTGAGATGTGACTATAGCTGAGAGTGAGAGCGTGTATGTCTTTTCCTGATGCGTGGCTATAGCTGAGAGCGAGAGCGCAAACTTTTTTTCCTGAGGCGTGGCTATAGCTGAGAGCGAGAGTGCAAACTTTTTTTCCTGAGGCGTGGCTATAGCTGAGAGCGAGAGTGCAAACTTTTTTTCCTGAGGCGTGGCTATAGCTGAGAGCGAGAGCGCAAACTTTTTTTCCTGAGGCGTGGCTACAGCTGAGAGCGAGAGTGCGAACTTTTTTCCTGAGACGTGGATATAGCTGTGAGCGAAAGTGTGAATTTTTTTTCTGAGGCATGGCTATAGCTGAGAGCGAGAGCGTGAACTTTTTTTTCCTGAGGCGTGGCAATAGCTGAGAGTGAGAGCGCAAACTTTCTTTCCTGAGACGTGGCTATAGCTGAGAGCAAGAGCGTAAACTTTTTTTCCCTGAGGCGTGGCTATAGCTGAGAGCGAGAGTGCAAACTTTTTTCCTGAGACACGGCTATAGCTGTGAGCGAGAGCGTGAACTTTTTTCCTGAAGCGTGGCTATAGCTGAGAGCGAGAGCGTAAACTTTTTTTCCTGAGGCATGGCTATAGCTGAGAGCGAGAGCGCAAACTTTTTTTCCTGAGACGTGGCTATAGCTGAGAGCGAGAGCGCAAACTTTTTCTCTTGAGACGGGGTTATAGCTGAGAGCGAGAGTGCAAACTTTTTTCCCTGAAACGGGGTTATAGCTGAGAGCGAGAGTGCAAACTTTTTTCCTGAGGTGTGGCTATAGCTGAGAGCGAGAGCGCGACAGGCTATATAGGTTATACAATCGTATGGGATTGTAACTATTTGAAAATTAATTGAAAAAGCTTCAAAATGAAGGATGCACAACATCGTGCCATGCACAATCCATATCCGAAAGCTTAGGCCAATCTGACAAACGGTCAGAGAGATATGCGAGCTGCTGACAGATAGACGGACAGACGCTTCTTGCTTTATAGTTCGATGATGTTTGCGTTTACACTCCTCTCAAAACGTAGGTGTTCAAGATAATTCTGAACCAAGCAGCAAAAGACTGACTGATAAAAAAAAATGATATAGAATACCTCATTTCATAGAAACACTTAGAAACCTAAAAATCAATTTTTCTCAAAACCTCGAAAGTGGACATATAACCACTGAGCTCTAAACCCTCTCTATCATGTGTGGTCACCCTTTCCTTTGATTACAGCATTTAATCTTTCAGGCAAAGTTATTGAATATTTTTTCCCTCACTCGCTATACTATTCCATTTGGTATGAAGTTAATTCAAAAGAGACTCTTTCAATGTTACAACAGATTTTTCTCAATCAGATTAAGGTCTGGATTTTGAGAAAACTAAGTCATAATTTATGCCACCAAATTGTTTAGGGTCAATTTCTTGTTGAAAATAAAATCCCCAACTAAACATTCTCTTTCCAGATGGCAATGCATGCCTCAGAGGGATGCTGTGATGCTTCTTTTGAGCCATAATTCTGTTCATATTTATGACATCACTGGCTCCTTTCCAGCAGCCTGAACCCTAAACCATAATACCACTTCTATGCTTTACTGCAAGGGTTAAACAGTCATTTTTGAAATGTTCTCCAACTCTATGGCACACAAAATAGAGGCAGACCGATTGATCAGCAGGCTAATTAATTGGGGCCCATTTTTTGCTAGTTTTACATACAACCACAATTCTGAAATAGTTGGGGCAAAGTGTAATTTAAGAATAAAGTCAAAATGCAATGACTTTTAGATCACGAGCCAATATGTGATTTACAATGGAACATAGATAACATTTCAAATGCTGGAACTGAGACATTTTACATTTTTACCCGCAAAATGAACTTATTTCAAATTTTCTGGCTGCAACAGATCTCAAAAAAGTTGGGACACAAGCAAAAAAGGGCTGAAAAAGCCATTAATATACAAGAGAATCAGCTGAAAGGACATTTAGCAAGTAATTAAGTTAACTGGCATCAGGTGTGTAACATGATTGGCTACAAAACGGATGTCTTAGAGAGGCTGAGTCTCTCAAAAGTAAATATTGTCAGAGGCTCCTCAACCTGTGAAGGCTTGCGTGAAAAAATTGTGGGATACTTTAAAAACAATGTTTCTCAACGTCATATTGTAAAGGCTTTGAAGGTCTCCTCATCGGCAGTGCATAACATCATCAAAAGATTCAGAGAAACTGGAAAAATCTCTGTGCGTAAGGGACAAGGCCGAAGACCTTTACTGGATGCCCATGATCTGCGGGCCCTCAGATGCCACTGCATCACTCACCGACATGATTCTGTCATTGACATTACTAAAGGGACCAAGGAATACGTCAAGAAACCACTGTCTGTAAACAGCTGACCAGCAAGCAAACTTGCAATTCCTGGGAGATGTTTTTATGACTCTGATTGGTGAATTTCAATGTGATCACATGCACCTCCTTCAACCTTAATTTATAAGCATCCTATATCGGCAAATGGCTGTCCTGATTTCTAAAGATTGGTATCAGCATTGGCCATAGAAAAATCCATATTGGTTGTCCTCTAGTACATAGGTTCTGCGTTTGGGTGATAAAATATTGAACTTTGATTCTTTGATCCAAAGTACTTGTTCCCAGTCCATTGGTGTCCAATCATTCATTTTCCTGGCACACTCACGTCTCTTTTTGATAAAGCCAGCTCTCGGTAGAAAGATAACCGATCAGACCATTTTCACATAGGCGTAAGGAAATAGTAGATTTTGATACTTTCATCTCTGCACTTCTGGTGCTATTATTATTATTATCACAGAGTTGTCATGCTGTCAAGTGCCAAATTTTTTTTTTTTTACTTGTCATACAAAGATAACGAACATCAGCGGCACTTAAAGGGACATTATCATCCAATACAGTATGCCACTTAAATCAGTCCCAGAAAGCAATACATTCAACTTAAAACCTTCTCCAGGTGATTCAACCCCCATGAAATTCAAATATCGAACAAAGGGTGCAAGCAAACAGGCTATTCTCCCTTGAATGGGGCGCACCATTTTATTAGAGCAGTCTGTTTTTCGGCACTTAGCTATGACATCGCTCTGGCTGCTCTGCGTATACGCAACATACAGCATACACACAGCATAACTGCTGTCTTTCCACCGCAACTTCTGTGAAATGAGCCAGCTAGCCAGCGTGCTCGAAGTACCTTTCCATAACCTTTATGCAACATTAGTTTGTTAGCTAGCTGGCTAGTCAGTGTTGGCTGTAAATTTGAAAACCATGGCAAGTTCAACTGTGAATGTCTGTGACTCATTACAGCGTATCAAAGTGTCGCTCAGAACAAACATAAAGCTCGCAACAAACACAAAATTTACTAATTTCATATCTTTCATACGACATGCTTACTCGTAAGATCCTCTATATCATATATATCCTGGGGTAGGCTACTGCTCAGTTAGTTTTCTTTCGAGGCAGGCGATTCGCATTGATAGCCAGATATCACACAAAAGACAGGTAATGTTCAAGTATTATCATCACAATGCATCGTGCATGAATGCAATACAATGATGAAAATGACAGCCAAAATTAAGGCGGAGAGCCGGCATAATGTCACTATTTACAGCACCCCTAGGTGTATTTCCTCACATATCCCGCCTACTTGAAGTGTCATGGCACGTTCCATAAACTTATCAAAACAACTAATTCAAATGGATGACCCCACATGAAAAATTTCCAACCCATGATTGATTTTGCATATTTATGCAGCTATTGACTGTGACTTGCTGTACAATGATAATGTCCCTTAAACTTCTGTTGTGCGCCGTTACTGCGATTAGTTTTTAGCAAACTGATCTCTTTGGAGTACTTTATGGTACTCCTTACAGTGCTGTGGCAGCGTGTGACATCTTCAGCATCATGTAAGGCCACGATGCGGCTATGAACAATCTCACAGAGCTCCTTCCGTCGTGCCATGTTGTTTAAGACAGTGACACTGCTCAAAGTTCATGTCACTTTATATATTGGAACATCTGACCATTAGAGGTAATTTTGCGGAACAATGTTGCCTCAAATCTGTTTAAACAAATTTGTTAGCATCAATAATCATGAAATGAGCCTTCAGACATGCAGTCAGACTGTGCAAGTCTGTGCAAATACAATTTGCGACACCTTTCAATTGTTATTCAAAAAAATGATGTTTTCAGTGTTTTTGTTTGTCACCCATATTTTTTCCGCAGAACAGTGGGAACGATTTTTTTTGTTGTTGTTCTCACTGCTGACAATACTATTTTTCAATGCATTTTCCCCCAAAAATTACAGTGAAGTAAAATATTAGGACTCCTATTAGACGAAAGTGGTGGTACATAATCATTACTGCACACCTCTGTATGCTGAGCAATACATTTGCATGGCTACAGTTATGACTCTAGAAAAGCAGCCAAGAACCATATTTGTACCCAACAACCTCTAGCTGTGCAAATGCCCTTTTTATTCCTGTTGACAAGAGAGTTGATAAAGAAATAACAAATTATCATAATGTTGGGAGCATTCAGTCCTCCAATACCAGCAGCCCACAGTTCCTCACATGCATTGCGCCAAAGTCTATGTGGCAAGATATCCTGCTGACAAGCATTATTTATTCTGTATTTCATATAAAATCTTCAACAACCAGCAACAAAAAAAACAGACTGATGACATGCTTTTATCCAAAGGAGCTAGTCTGATATACATAAATCTCTTCCTGATTTTTTGTTTTGTCACCATTGTCAAATAGACGTATGCAGTTCCCTGTACACTGGCATACATGCTGGCATTCCATCAATACTGTCAGCTGTTTAAAGCTCCCAGCAGCAAACAATGGGTGTTAAAAGGCGAATATCCACATGGGGATGCTTTTCTCATGACTGGCTTTGCAACAACAAGCTGTAAGCAAGCACAAGCACACACATATCCCCTGGTGTCCATTTGATAAAAGAATAATAGAAAAATAACGTCTTTTTCAGAAAACAAACCCAATATCTGAGACAAACTCAAAATGGTGATGGGGTAAAAAAAATAAACAGGTAGTTGTGTCTGCAGACAGACTCACCAGCGAACACACAGATGGAAAACACATTTTCCATTGTGATGAGTTCTTATGAGAACATGCACAACTGTCAAAACAAATATTTGCAAAGCTTCTTAAGAAGCAATGAAGGAGCTGTAGATGCAAGTTGTGTGGTGAGTTTATCCCCAAACACAATTCCAGCAGTAAAAACATTGCTGCACATTTAAAGGATCAAAAGAAATAGGAATACTCACTCCCAAAACTCAATGACTGGGGAGGTGGCATTGGGATTGGTGGCGTTGGATCCATTTACTTTCTGAAATTCCATACAATTCTCTAGAAGAAAAATAATCATATGGAAGCAACTCTGAGAGTCTTGTAACAGAAAGCATTTAGATTGCAATGTCAATAGAGAAATGGTAATCAGTTGCATTTCCTACAAAATGTATATTATCAAATATAATTATTGCATTAAGATCGTTCTTTCTCATCTCTAAGGTTGGAAACCAGCTTCTCTCTGTATCAATAAAACAGACTACATTAGTAATTGTGCAGATTTACATTTCATATTCACAGGCTTTTAGCAGTTGCTCTTGGACAGGCCTGCTTGAACATTAATTTTAAAGGATAAGAAAACCAATGATGAACTTGCATTGACAAATAAAGTACATAATCTCTGCTGTCCAAAATGATAAGCCATTATTCATTCACATTTTTTACACTGTGATATCCGCATTCAAACATCACTGATTCCTATAAACTTCAGAATCTGCTATCGCAACCATAAAAAATAATTGACTGATCAAACAATGGGAAATATTCTGCCCAGACGGGTGTGTGACATCATAAGGGCTGGATGAGTCTTTTGAGTGTAAATACAGTGCAGTAAGCATTGAAAGCTGCATTGATAATCAAGTGTTTTGAGAGATACCAGTTGTTTGAATTACAACCAATTGTTTGCTGGAAATCTATATTTAATCCTTGACAATGATGCATTGCGCGTTTGTTGGGTATATGAAGCGGGCGATGCGAACCTGATTGATGTGATCTTTCACCATTTTACCTTTAAAACACAAGAGCTGCCAGCCCGGGTGACGCAAACATCTTCTTCCAGCCAAAGTAACATGGCAGCTTTGTGCTGCCTCATACATTTAACATTTAAATGCAGTTTACAAAATACAAAAATAAAAGTAAAAAATGGTTATCATTTTGGATAGCAGAGATAATGTACTTTATCTGGCAATGTAACATCACTTTAGATTTTCTTATCCTTTAATTTGGTCAAAGTATACAGTGCAAGCCAAAAGTTTGGACACACCTTCTCATTCAATGCGTTTACTTTATTTTCATGACTTTTTACATTGTAGATTCTCACTGAAGGCATCAAAACTATGAATGAACACATGGGGAATTATGTATGTATCTAACTGTTGTCCAGTAGGGCTGTCGGCTGTGTATCAACCTGACTTCTGCACAACACAACTGATGGTCCCAACCCCATTGATAAGGCAAGAAATTCCACTAATTAACCCTGACAAGGCACACCTGTGAAGTGAAACCATTTCTGGTGACGACCTCTTGAAGCTCATCAAGAGAAGCCAAGAGTGAGCAAAGCAGTAATCAGAGCAAAGGGTGGATACTGAAGAAACTAGAATATAAGACATGTTTACAGTTACAAGTATTTCACACTTTTTTGTTAAATCCATAATTCCACGTGTTCATTCATAGCTTTGATTCTTACGTAAATAGTCATGAAAATAAAGGAAACGCATTGAATGAGAAGGTGTGTCCAAACTTTTGGCCTGTACTGTAGCTCTGGCAAGTAATTTGGATCACAATCAGCAATTGTTGTAAATACAGGAGCATAAGTGAACTACATGATACGGGACATATATAATGTGGTATTGCTAAGTTCACCAGTCGGTTCCTGTTTACCTGTGTTCCACTCGTGTCCACATGAAGCCCAGGGCAGGTCCGTTGTGAAGCAGTTGAAGAGGTAAAAGATGGCCCATGACAAAATTATCACATAATACACATTCAAATGGGCTTCGATGACCTGAGTGGCATATCCAATACCTATAGAAGTGACAAAAAAACTCAGTTGTATAAAAACAATATGAAATGCATTGGAAACAATGCCACAAATACCAACTTTGTGACATTTACGCCATTTTTGAGATGGGTAAATAATAGGACTGCATTAATCTCTTTGAGTCTGTAGTTTTTGGCACCTATCCTACCCAGATTCTGTCTGTCCCCATTGGGGAGCTTTGTCTTTTTCTTTCTTGTCGATGCCGTTTTTTGGCGTTTGGCGCATGTCATAATTTTTGACACTTCTCTTTGCCTCCTGTTTGTGTGATTGACACACCAGCACTTTGGCCTCCAAACTCTACTGGTATCCTCATCTTGCTTTGGAGGCTTGCCTAGCAAATTGCTGCAGGGTTGGATCTCTTTTCAGCAGACACATGCTTCAAAACCCTTTGTGCAGATGTGGACGCCTGCGGACATGGAGCTGCTCAATTTATGCACGCAGTTACAGTATTCTATCACTAGATGGCACTACCAGATCAGTTATTGAATATGCATTATCAAGTCGAGCTCGAACACAGTTTAGAATATTGATGAGCTATGTTCCATACCTGTTTCCCAGGAGTTGCATGAATTAATATCCTCAGCTAGCCTGCTCAATATACTTGTCCATAGTAATTATCCAGCAGCACAAGAAAAATGATCTTGTGACAGATGAAATCACAACTACTTCAGCTGGTCTCCCAAGTAGTTTAAAAAAAATCAATTTTCTTAAGCAAAAATCGGCCTTGGTATTGATGCAATGTCATTCTACTATCAATTATAGTTGTCAGATATTAAAAATGCATAATTTCCTACCATGTATTTACCTGTAGATTCGTCAAAGAATTCAGCTGTCTTTTAGAGCCTCATACAAGCTCTCAAGGAAATATAATCACTTCAATGGTTATTCGATGGAATCTGCGTAACAGCAAAGCTACAGCACACGCCCATGTGAAACTCTGCCAGTAATAGACCAATCCAGAGTACAGCCCACCTGGGTCTATCCAACCAGTGAGATCCAGGGCTGCAGTCACATGACTGTACCTAGCTTGCACCCACCATAACCTCAGACAAACACTGATCCAAACTACTTTCTCAATTGGGAAGAGTACATTCGCGCTTTGTTTTTGCATTTTTGTCATTATAATTAATCTCACACAATAGTAAAGAGGTGTTGTTCCGGTGAGTCTAAATCGGACATGAGATACCCAGACAGGGTCGCAAACACTGCTTTCAGGAGGCTGGATATGGCAATTAATATGCTAATAATTACTCATTATTCTGAAAACTCAACTTGCTTTGTTTACGAACAATAACGCCTCTTGAAGGCTTTGCACTGGGCCGTAAAAGGGTCAAGAGGCTGCAGGTTTTCATTCAAACAGAGCAGAAACACACCTGCTATAATTAATGCAGGCTTCACACAGAGCTCCGTTTCAATCAAAGACTGTCTTGGGCAATAACACTTGGGTGCTCGGAAAAGGTTTACGATCTTATCAAACCATATGTAAATTGAATGCTACGTACCCTGCTTCGCAAGAGCACTGGTCGTGAACAATGCTTCTCTGTTCCTTGTTGATCGTAATTATCAATCAGTGTGGCTTCTGGGACTTCAACCTTGAGCGACAGCATTTGCATTTCGCTTCAACATCACGGGCGTTTATAACAGAAATGAAAAACTTCATGAATATACCCAGGTAAAAATTATTATAATCGTTGTCTTTTGCTTTTTTGTGATGCGATCCGTTTTTAAAAACTCAAGATTGATGTTTTCAGGAGGGCTTCCAATGAGGTTAGCCATCTTCAGCAAAGCTTGACCGAGATCCGGCCTACGTTATGCGTAGTTAGGGGATGGGCAGAGCTATGGATTGGTCTATTACCTATTGATTTATATGATTTTTATCCAATTAAAGACTGTAAGCTTTCATCAGTTATTCTGAATGGAACAGACTGGAGGGCTGACTGCATTTGGCGGAGAAATTCAATGATGGACAGTTGAATAATGAGTCGGACTTTGTGTGCTGTGGCTCTATCTTACTCATAGCCAACTAGCAGACTAGCCTGCTATTTCTTATTTTCGGTTAATCACCGTGATCACAGAGCTAGTTTTTCACATTGGTTAACAAGAGTAGTTGATCCAGCAGTGCGCAGGCATTTTGCTTAATACGGAGATCTGGGCCCGTATTCACAAAGCATCTTATCTTACCTCTAGGAGTACTCTTAAGTCGCGCTAAAAAATTTTATGTAGGAGTAAAATCTTTAAAGTTATTCACAAAGCCGCTGAGAGAACTTTCAGTTAAGAAAACTGGTAACTCCTAGACTAGGAGTAGCTCTGAGATGGGTGGGAGTAAATCTGTTGCTTTGGATGAAGTCAATTCTCATGCATGATTTTTCGGACAATGAGCACGGTGATTGGTTGTTTGGTGACAGGACGGCCCATTGAAAAAATATCCCACATACAACCCGCAGAAGGAAAAAATGAGGAGACAGTCCAAGCGGCTGGTTTGTCCCATAAAATAATAACATGTTAAGCACTCCTGAAAATGCACTATGCGCAGTCCCCACATATCACACGCTAGGCAAATAAACAGACATAGGAAAGAGATAGTTGTAAAAATGCCAAAAGCATAAAATGAGTCAATAATAAAACGCGTCATTTGCCCCAATAATTAGCTACTTATTATGCAATGAGAATATGTTGCGATCATTTAAATGTCGGGCTGTTCAAGTTCGTTTGTCCTAAACAGTCATGGATGAAAGTTTAAAAAGCCCAACTGGAGCCTCAAGCAGTTACTGCTGCTGGCCCAGTTGGTGCTGGAGCGAAAGCATGTAATCAAAGGGAAATTGGGCTCGGGGGTGAACCGCAAATCCAAGCGGGATGTGTGGGATAATATCAGCCTACAGATCAATGCTGCATTCCCGGTGTCTCAGGCGGCGAGAAGCAGTGGTATGGGCTGCAATCGTAGATGGGGTCTGAGATTGCTGCCTACAAACGGGC
Organism: Gymnothorax reevesii; assembly: GCA_029721435.1. Taxonomy (NCBI): domain Eukaryota; kingdom Metazoa; phylum Chordata; class Actinopteri; order Anguilliformes; family Muraenidae; genus Gymnothorax; species Gymnothorax reevesii. The sequence continues at coordinate 4,242,439 of CM056581.1, forward strand.
TATCGTTCAAACAGGAAGCATACTAAGCTTGGTTTGTAATGCATAGCCTACAATTTAAATACGCATAAAATGAAATAGGCTGGTATTATTATGATGATCTATGAAATGTAACCCTCGCTCAACAGCCTAATAAAATAATTCATGTTTAGCAGAAGGAGGTACAGCACCAAAGCCACTGTCCCCAAGCAAGTGGCATCCCCCAAGTACATAATGCCTGTCAAATAATTGGCAGAAGCTGCCATTAAAATGCAAGTCATGCGTGGATCCTGGCCATTTCGCAACAATGTCCAAAATATTTTATTCGGCATCAAATAATATCTTGTTGATGGAATGAGCTTTTTTCTATTTACAAATACCTCTTCATCTTGGGTTGGAGAAATAATTTGAATATGGGTCTCATCAATAGCACCAATGATACCGGGCATCCCTGAGATGGGCATGAATTCAAGTTTGATTCTGTGTTGTTGGCGAATGTCCATTGGAAACCGCATAAACTGTTGGGTGATATGTGGCTCACATAGCGCATTGATTGTTTGTTGAAATGAGCAACTGACAGATGGTTGTGAAATCCCTAAATTGTCCGCATAGCAAAGTTGCATTTTTCCGGTGGCCAAGTAAAGAAGTGTTGTCGAACATTTCATTTCGGGGCTTATTAGGTTGTTTCTCATGGTTGGAGACGTAAATCTCTCCCTCACCAAGTCAACAACAAATAAAATCCCTTCACAGTCGATCTGATATCTTTTCAACAACTGCGCATCATTCAGAATTTCCAAGTCATTCTGTCTTTTAACAGCAGAAGCCATTTTCTGCTTCTTTGCGAATAGGTTTTAGAGCGTTAGGAGTCCTGTTGACTACTTTCAAGCTCTCCCAGACTTAGGAGCTACTTTTAGGCCTAAAATGCTTTGTGAAAAACACTTAGAAAAAATAATTAGGAATCCAAAATTTACGACTGACACGCCCATTTTTTGGGGGGGAGTTTCTCCTAATTCCGGCAGTCAGGACCTACTTTTAGCGCTAAGATGCTTTATGAATACGGGCCCTGATTTAGAAGTTATACCGCATTCAACAAAACCGAATGCCTTAGACTTTTGCTCATTTAAAGGGGAGAAGCAACAGCGGGAAATTTTCAGTGCATCTGAAGAATATGTTCATAAACTCAAGTTCCGATTCATTTTTGATCCCCTAATACCCACCGTTTTGCCGTGGCGATTGAATAAAGTTCACGCTAAAAATTCATGGGAGGCTCCATAACAGTGTCGCGTAGTGAGTGATGTCATCGTTTGGACCAAAAATTGAAATAGAATGGCAACAAAAGCGATGAAAGCTCGGAGTCAGTTTGAGCAGTAGTTTAGAGAGGTTTGATGGGTTGAGCAAAGATGAACTCCGTGAAATCTAATGGGAGCATGTTTTAGAACTTTAAGGGAATTAGCCCTGATTTTAAGAGGCCCTGCCAAAATAAAATCCGGGTGACACGCTGCAGTGGCAGAGCCAGAACTGGGCACCCGGGGGGGAACACAGAACATCCGTTTAAGACAATTATTAGTCCTCACCTGTTCTCAGTCATTATCATAATTAACAAAAGATTCACCCCTAGAACGCTTCACAGTATTGGGTGCTGCTAGTTCTCCCCGGTTAGCTAAGATGACAATCATTCATCTGGACGCGTATTTGTAGCATTTAAATCAGCATTATTCAAAATTGCATACTTGCATCAACTCTTGCATATACACAGCAAAAATCCCAGTGTTGACTGAACTCCAGTAGAGTTTATATGAGACCAGTTGGTCTCATATAAACTCTACTGGAGTTCAGTTAACACTGGGATGTTTGCTGTGTATGGGTTGAGTCGCATGCTTTTCATATTTAATGGCTGAGTGCCACTTTTTTTATCAACCTAAGCTGTACCGAGAGTTGAAGGCGATATTTCATTGGAACGCTGATCAGTCATTCTTCAATCAACACGTATTTAAGAGATTCTTACACAGGATTGAAGTCTCTACGCATGGCAGTTTTCAGTTTTTAAACTTGAATTTAAACGGCCGTGGTGCGCAAGTTAAATCGCCTGATGTGCGGAAAAGGTAGCACGGAAGTTTCAGAGCAGTTTGTTGTAAAACACAGGACTATTCATAAGTAAATTATTTCTCTGTACTGGATTTAGCCCATTATTTCATTGCTGTTAGATTGCATATGAAGTGAAGCCTTGTCTTCAGCTGCCAATGGATTTTTACAATAACTGGAAATTTATTAACAACTAGCTAGGGCAAATTATTTTCATAAAGGGACGTGTCTGTGTAATATTAAAATTATTTTTGTGCGGTCATCCTTGAATACATTAACTCCTTGGGTAATCTGGACAGTACGGGCCATTAATTTATCCAGCATGACTGAGCATGACACAAGTTTATGAGTACGTTGATACTGCAATCAACAGAGTAAATTTTGCAGGGACCAAAGGTTTAACTCGCAAAATACGCTGGCCAGCACAATACTGCATTGTGCACAAGCAGCAAAATGCGATTAGAGGTGTTTGAGCTCTGAGCGCAATAGATTGCAGCACAAAGAGCTGTTTTACCGATCTCACAAATTGTGTACTTTCTGTGTCATAGTGTGTTACAAATCGGTGTACGAATCATTCATTTTGTGATTGTTCTACACCAAAAAAAAATGGAAGTCGGATTGGAATTAGACAGTTGTAAGACCGTTTCATTCATCCAAATTATTTATACGTCACCTCTGAGCATGCATACTGTGTGCCAGGGCCAGATATAGGCAGAGCTACAGTAGGGCTAAGCCCACCCAACTGTTTATTTATTTATTTTACTTTTTCAGTCATTGGAGAATGTCTGCACTGTGATATTGACACCAATTTGAAGACTTGCTGCTTTTAAAATGCGTCCCACTGGATTATTACCGAATTAACATTTGTACAATTATGCGTTTTAGACACTTCAAGAATTCTACCTTCCGCTGAAATATACTTTGGCGAGGTGAGGTCCCCTTCTTTAACGCTATTGTCCCCGTCGTTGACATTAAAATAAAAAAAACTTCATGCCTTAAATTTGAAATTAACAAGGTCCATAAACACAGGGGATTTGGGCTTTTTGTCAGTGCCAAAAATATTTTAAAATAACACCACTACAATACTTTTCCGGCATTTTCTTGTTTCCTGCCCCCTTTAAAATGCAAAAAAACTATTACTGTGTTGTGTGTTATACTTGCTCCTTATAGAGTGTGAAAAGCGTTGTTACAAGCTTGTGTTTAGCTAGAATGATCAAAATTGTAAACCACAAGCTTTGCGTCTGAGAGAACGTTCTGATTGTTAAATAAGCAGTTCCTTTAACCTCTGAAACCCTGAGCCTCTGGCTCGAAAATGACACGCCCAAAACGATATGAGTATATCTCTGCATTGACTTGGTCGATTTGAATAATCTTGGTCTCATAATAAAGGCAACATCTTGGGGATAATTGTCATAATTTTAAAATCAGTGTATATGTCACTGAGTGAGAGTAAATGAAGACGGAACGCAACGTAAATTAAACATCTCAGGTGCACCAAAAAAAGTTTTATTTTTATCCCTCTTAAATTATGCAGTTGTTGTCTAAAACCTTTTAAAATTTTACAGCACAGAATCTTACCATTATCTGTGGCAAAGTTTATTTTAATCAAATAAATCTGAGCAAAATTAGAAACGTTTCACTTTGGGAATGTCCAAGTACCCTCTCCAAATTTGCACTGAGAGCTAATTCAGATTTCTCAGGTACCAAACTGTGTCGCTCATTAAATTATTCACTTATATGTCACAACAGGAATACATTACATGTAATTACAAGAATTTTATTTATTTATTTATTTCTGTTTTTTTTTTCTTTTCTGCCAGTCCTGTATACATTTTCCCATTCAAAGAAAATACATACAAAGGAAAAGAAGTTTGACTCCACAGAAGCAGATTTATTTTTAATAAAAAAAGCAAAGAAACAAAATTATTAATGCAAAGACAACTAAAAATGCTAAAATAGTAAAAACAACGAACACCCTAGCAATTATTTATGCACAAACTATGACCATACTGCTCAAAAAAAAAAAAAAACCCATAATTCATGTTTTTCACATACATCACAATTTAATGGAAACACCCACCAGGAGGGCAAAAGAGAGATTCCTCTGCTTCTCTCCAGTCATTTTAAATAAACTGTCGAGCCAAAATACCAGTTATTTGTTGTTCGGTAGAATGCAGTGACTGATGAGGGAAAGCCTGGGTTGTGCTTGTACAGAATCACGTCCAAAACAGAGAGGAGGCAATTGTGGATTTTTTGCTTTACTAGGCTACCATTGAACGGCTTGGCTGGTAATCATAGACTAACAACTGATACAATCAATGCTTGAAAGTTAGCAAAATAGCACACACCTTTGCATTGAAAGTGAAGATTTTTTACCCTTAACCTCCCAAACAACAGCATTATTGACCCATTTTGATTGAAAATACGTACATATCACTACAGTAGGACTTTCCTAAACTGTCCTCGTATAAAACGGAAACTTGCTCATACCAGACAACAGCTCAAGTCTCGATTTTTTCTGTCATGTTTTTCCATGAAAGAAACATAGAATATGCCAGATTTTATATAACGGTTTTTCGCTTAAAACAGACAAAATGTCCAGTCTCGTCACAATGCATTTCCATTAAAAAGTACTCATGTTTACCGGACAAGCCGGTTTTCACAATGCACATTCGCATTTGCAACAAAGCAACAAAATAAAGTTCGGCTTTACTACACTGTAATAAACTGAGATAATTTAACAGTTAAATTAAGCATTGTCTCCTTGTTATTTTAACTGTAAGAGGAGTCCTGCGCACATTTAACTGCGGGTTACACTTAACAGGGACGGAACTCTGTGGTAAACTTATTTTTAAACTAGAAAAGCATTCAGAGAGCGCAGAGCTCCGCCAGGGGGCAGCAAAGCCCAAAAGCACGGCGATTGGAACTCCGGCCCATTGGAAAGACTTGAAATCTTGAACTTTGGCGTATATCTAAGCAGTACTTTGGCCTAGATATGCAAAAATTTTATCATCTGTTCCTTGACTTATTACCCACCTTCTCTGAAAATTTCATCAAAATCTGTCCATAACTTTTTGAGTCATTTTGGAAACCAACAGACAAACAAACTAACAGACAGACAAACAAACAAGCAAACAAACCCAGGCAAAAACATAACCTCCTTGGCGGAGGTAATTACAGTTCAAATAACTGGCAAAAAAAGGTGCAAGTTAAAACAGTGCATTCAAGGAAACTGAAACCGGCACAGTTTGATTTATATACTTAAGTTTTTAGTCGTCTCTATTGATCCCAGTGGGAGCAGCATGCAGTATCATCCTGTTATTCATTGTGTCAGTGCAAAGACGGACTAAATGAAGACAACAAGTAGGTACCGGTGCGCGCTGCAGAATGAAGTTGTTTCGATCTTTATACACCAAGCATTGGATACATATAAATTCATACATGTATATAACGGGTGTAATCTGTTACACGCATATAGCAAGTATATGTATAATCTACCACGTGCGTAAAATGGATTTTGTCCATTTCATGCGAAAAGCGGATTTTGCTCAAAATGGACAAAATGATGGTCCAATTGAATCCATTATATGCTAGTTTTTCTGTATCTGTACTTTATTATGCATTAATCCTGGCAACTTGCTATATAAAATGTGAAGATTGCTGGAGTGGAGCCAGGGGTAACATTAGGGACTTGGCAATCTGTTTTTATATAAGCTTACTGTGGCGGGTGCTGCACATGGATTACAAGTGCCTATAACTTGATGTTTCTTAACATATTGTTCTTCTTTAGAGAGGTAATGTATATATCCGGGGATTGAAACAAATAAAATAGAACATAACAGAATTGCGAGGCTGCTCTGTGGAATGTCAAATATTACCCACTATAGCGAAACAGTGTTCTGCCCTCCAGGGGTACGCAGCAATCACGCCACTGAAAACTATGGATTGAACCAAGATTCGAACCACAGATTTGAAACATGTCAGAGCCCATAGAATCAAATGGCCACCCTCAAAGTTTTACTGACAGTATGTCAAGACGATCACAGAGAGGAAAATACATTGAATGGGAGCTGAATGCTCAGGATCTGACATCCTTTGAAGCAGTGCTCTGGAAAAAACCCTTGCATAAAGACTGGAAGATCTAGTCTCGATATAACATAATATGGATACATTGGACTAACAATAGCAAGTGCAGATTTACCCTTGAACACAATTTTTACTGCAAAATATCAAAGGTAAAAAAAAAAACATTTTTGCTGCTTGCTGTAGTATAGTGTATGCCTGCTATTTTGAATGTGGTCCCCGTTTAAAACAGTAATGGTTTACATCATTGGATTCTGCAAACTTTCTGCTTTCTTTTGATGCATAGTTCATATGCATAGCACAAATTCAGTAGACACGCTAGCCATTGAGCATTGATATTATTTTGTCCTTTATTTTGCTATATGCTCATTTACTTGCTTGGTGCTTGAATTGTGTTTGGTTTAGGTAAAAATGGTCATCATGTGCTTTTCGTCAAGTTTGTTCCCTTTAATTGGATATGCCCTATGACGATATTGCAACTAAGAACCATGCTGTACTTATGACGCGTTGGGGTTCAAGAGGTTAATGAGTAGGTGTGCTTGCTGATGCGTCTTTGTAGAAAAATAAACAAAAGTCTGAACTTCATCACGGTGAAAAGGTATGTTTTTGGTTTGGAGAGGTTACTGGTGACCATTGATGTCCAGCTATGTCTATATTGATAAACTCATGCTAAATTCAACTCGAAAATCATTAACTCATTGAATTTCATAAGTCAAAAGTTGATTTGCGTTAAAAATATTATTAGTTAATGATTTGACAGTGCGCCTGAGGACTGTGAGTGTTTGGGAAGCTGCCAGGAGAGCTGTCTTATTCGGCTTCCTCTATCAAAGCCAGATAAGATTTAATGCCCAGATGAAGAATACTTGTGGTCAAGATGTTTATGATCCCAGAGATGTATTGTTTTAACTCCCAGGCATTTTTCAATCCTCAGTGCTATTTTTTTTAATTGCAATGCAGAATTTTCATGAAGATTTTTTATGTTTGTAGCCCCTTTGCTCTACCAAAATCATGAAAATAAACCGGAATGCGAAATGCTGCAAGTGAATTGTCTTAGTTGAGCCATATTCACCCTCTCTATGAAGCTTAAATCTTGAATCATAAGGCATTAAATAGGATAATGCATAAATAGCCATACTGGTTCAGCATAAATTGGTTATTTAGCATTCAAATTCATAGAAATGAAGTGGGCAAATGGTCTTCTAGTTGATACACAGCCATTGCAAATTAAAAGCAATTTTCAAATATTTTGTTTATGACTTATATATAGTGCTATGGACCATGTTACGTAATGCAAGCCACAGTTTGTAAATCAGGCACGTAGACGTGGACCTGAGGTTGTGTTTGAATGCCATGAGGTCCATGTTTCCACTGTAGATATTAAGCAGATCAATTTCTTTTCCAGCTGGATCATTTAATCTTTTAAGAAACAAACAAAAAAAGGTAATATCAATACAAACAAACTTGTCAAATGGTGGCACCATCTTCACTCAATATATGCAATGTAGTTGGAATACAATACCCAAAAACATTGCATTAAATGGAGAAAAAGACAAAGGAAAAAGAATTACCTTCAAAAAGTGGGCAAACTTTTCGCCAACATGTAATACCTCCTTCACTGGTAAATTGTCCCAAAGCTGTCTCCAGGAAGAACACTGGTATACCGCAGCAAATGAAGAATATCACATACGGAACCAGGAAAGCACCTGTAATATAAATATGTGCATTAAAAGACAGTTCATTTTATAAAATGTGTACCTTGGAAATAATTGCGCTTGACACATCTGTAAGGAGACTAAGTAAATTGTGTTAGATCATCCGAATGGGCCACGAGGCCTGCTGTGTGAAGGATCCTTCTTTTCGCCCGTTGAATAAACCAGCAGTTCTCCTACTATGGTTTAAAAGAACCTCTATGTTTTCTTGACTAAATTTCCTGGAGGTCTGCGCTGTGGGCTCTGCACACTCCTTTCCACTTTGTTAATCGTTATGTAAGTTTCTGGCCTTTGTCTCCCCATTGCTAAACTGCCATCTTCTGCATTTGAACTCTAGCAAGCAAGTAACTATTGATTAGCGAAACTCTTCCCAGCGCCTGCGGTCCTGGCGAATGATACTTCTTCCATTTCCTTCTTCATCCAAGTCAAAGAGTACGCATCTGCCCCGTGTGCCTGGATCAATTCGGCTTGACACCCTGGCTACTGACCTCGGACCAGTCTGATCTACTATGCCTTGCCTGACCTCCAGTGTTCCTGTTCACGCTTGCCTGACCTTGGACCATCTCCTGATTATCCTCTTTACTTATATATTGGAAGCTCTTATCTTCTATTTATTAAAAATGCCGAATTGGCTTCTCTGTGGCCTGTGAGTGGCCACTGTGCTCTGAAATTTGTGACACTCCCCAGAGGTTATACTTTCATAGAAGTAAATACACCCACCAAGATGGTTTACATAACTTACATGTGTATACCCAATCCTTGGATATTTGGGTCTTTTTCTGAAAAAAAAAAATCAATTCTTACTGTGATGTAAAGACATTCCTTTTGATACACTACTGTACTAAATTTTGGAATCTCATAGCAGTCAAGTAGTCATTCCTATTTTATTTATAATATACTCAGCCAAAATAAAAACTTCACACTCGTTTGGAGGTCGATAAGTTGAAGAAATGAGGTTTTAAATAATTATTTTATTTAATTCTGTACTCATTAAAGATGGCGTATCATAGAAATAATGTCCATAATGTAACCAGTTCCACCGGAAATGCTAGGTAAATGTCCAAGAGTAAAAATGGTAAGTTACAACTTGAATAAGAGCAGTGCGCAGGCAATTACATATGGTTTGGGCAGTCACACGACCTCTAAACAATTCATTCCTAGTGGACGTTGCAGTGACAAATTGATTATGCAAATGACTTAAGACAATTTGTCAGTCTTCTGCTTTAGACGTCCCACGTGGGCTACCAGAACGAGGTCGGTCAGCTGTGGTGCCAGTTTGTTGGAGACGTGTCCGAAGATCACGGATAGTCCGTCGACTGCATCCCATAACCCTTGCAATGTCAGTGACGGACGTTTCCGTATTCAACATGCCAATGGCACGTTCACGCTGAATGTTTGACAGCCAGGGCATTCAAAATCAACGAATAATTAACTATAAAAACTTGTTGTTCCGAGATGTCACTCTAACGTGCCAATGTGAGCTGAGTTGCACATCTCTATTATGGTCATGTGACTAGAAAACACAAGAAAACATGGTTTTAGCTTAAAGTACACTCGCACATGCTACGTACCTGTGCACGTCAGAGTTGGTGTGTGTCATGATGTCTTTGACAACGCATTTACCCCTAGTGATAATAAAAACTCTTATTAAAAGTTTCAAGAAAATATTTACAAATTTATGAGTGTGAAGTTTCTTTTTTGACTCAGTATAGTTAATTACATTTAAAAAACTAAATGTGCTTCGGATGTTTGTTGAGTATTTCAAGTATTTGGGGGCAAAAATGTTTCTGAAAGATAATACCATTGTTATCTATTTTTTTTTTTAATTTCTCAATGAAGTATCCATATACATTTACAAATTTTAGGCAATTAGGGCTCTCAATTTTACAAAGTTTATCGTTGTCACTGGATTTTCACATGGATGGCAATATTATGTCTGCCCATGAAAATATCCATCTTTATGCCAGTTGAGATTCAACAAATAACAAAATAAGCCTTTGGGAGTTTTCCCTGGACCGGTGAGGCAAATACATTTAAATAATAACACTTTCTTTAACATGCAACATATTAACCATGCAAAAAAAAAAAAATGCAGGTAAAGCATCCTCCTTACTAGGATAAGCAGTTACCCTGCAATTGTGCAAGCCCCTTGGGATGTGGTCAGAACTTATGAAATTATATTTATGCAGAGCATTGGCTGAAAGACAATGCAAGGCCTTAATAAAGATTTGTTGAGTCTAATTTAAAATGGGAAATCAATGTTCTGAAGTTGCTGTAATTAATATTGACTGAAAGATAGGACACACCTTATATCATACAGGAATTTAGCACTTAAATTGTGTTTGCCATGCTTCCAAAGAAATCACTCTCAAGGCAGGCCAATGAAGGCAATTGGTCTTGTAATTATTATTACCTGGCAGGTTAACAGAAGTATTAACAGAGTCATTCTAGGCCAAGACTCAACCAGCTCAGTGGCTCGCGTAAATAGAACCAGAGATGTTTTAAATCCACCCTGAATCAAACTGCAACTGTTATCTGAGAGTGCAGTCAATAGTCAGAAAGACAATTAATCCAATTGGCTTAAATGTTAATGATGTCAAAGTGAATGAGACTGCGTTCATTAAGAAACCGCAAGCATGTGTTAAAGCAAAACCTCCAGGCCCCTGGGACTCAGCCCGATGTCCCTAAGTGAGAGGCATGGACATGAATTAAGATTACGAGCTGACAAATCTAAAAACAATGTAATAATCTGTACGTATCATTCACTCAGCATTATCTGTATTTTTCTTTGCTTGGTTTATCTCCAGTTCAAATGCAATTAAAGATGGAATCTTTACAGATAACTCCACGTGTTTCTTAATTTTTAAAGCAAATACATGATCAGTCAAAAAAGTGAAATTAAAATACATCTACAGTACATTTGTGGCAGAAAGAGAAAACCAGCAAGATGCCTTCAAAGACATCGCGCCAAAAATACAATGGTGTGGGGATATTCAATAGTCTAAATTACATAATCCAGCAATGCATTATTAATGACACTATGGAGCAGCACTGCGAAGGGAGAAAGATAGAAGCAGTGAATATATGACGCTTATTTGGTATCAGTAGTCAGCGGAGGTTTTCTTGACTTGACCCTGCAGAACTTATGAGACCTCAGAATGTCAGCGCCAAGTGCACGTGCGCAGCATACTCAGCTACTAGTTATTATGCAGGCTTGTGCTCCTCATCACATGATTAACGACACGAATTAATGTATAGAAACAAAACGCCCGATAAAAAAAATATATAAATAAAAAATCAAGATGGTTGTTATGAATAAATTGTTTGCTATTCTTACCCCCTCCGTTCTTGTAACAAAGGTAGGGAAATCTCCACACGTTGCCAAGTCCTATGATCTCTCCGGCGACGGACAGAACAAACTCAATCTTATTGTTCCAGTGTCCTCTCTCGTTCACTTTTCGGTCATTACTGTGCACGAGATTGGTGTTCGAAGCCTCGGGGTCCATTGCATCGTCCGGCTTTCCATTAATTATTGGGATGGTTTTTTCGGCTGTCATGACGGTGTCACAGCCTGAAAACGAAACAAGCAGGTTATACGGATTCTGTCACTGTTAGTCTTCATCCACCCAATTAACTGCATAATTCAACTTGAAGCATTTTGATTATTATGTCCAGTTAAGTGCACTCTTTCTTTGAAACAGGGGTGTTATGATAACAGTTATGTTTTACTGTCGCATTCAAAAACTCAACATTCTGTGGTTGACAGTCGTAACGCAACAGCTGACGAGTAGTAGATTCCCTTCAAAATCATGTGCCAAGAGTGATAGCCAGAGAATCAAGGCGAATCACCATTGATAAAACAAAAATTAATTTATCAATAAGACTCCCAACAGGGGATGAATGCTTAACTTGACAAGATGAAGACGTAGTAGCGTACTCACCGATATAGGTTGTATGGTAAACGTTCTTGGCTCACGCTATGATCACCCGCAATTGTTTTTACTAGACAGTGGATGGTTAAGAGATGCCTGACCGAAGGGGGGGGGAGAGAGAGAGAGAGAGAGAGAGAGAGAGAGAGAGAGAGAGAGAGAGACCCGTGTTATGTACGTTGCTTTTATCTCTCCCACTGAAATGAAGAAATTTCTCACATAGCAACAGCGATGCTGGTTCTCACAGGATGCTGGATAACTTCAGTGGTCAGCATCGGTCTCAGCCATCCGATCTTAAACGCCGGTCATTGCACGGAGGCATATGGTCGCAACACTTGATTCTACCTGCTCACCGTTGTATTCTATCACACAGCAGAAAGCAGGGGATCATCGCGATTAAGACAGATTTCAGTGGGACTTTTCCCACGGCTGCAACGTGACCTGCGTATGACATTCTGAAGTAAATAGTTTCACTGTGCTCTCTTATGAAAACGGAAAGCATTTCCCGACCAAAGCACGCCTCGGCCACCCCAAAAAATTGTTCTAAATTACACCTTTCAACTTTAATGTACAACCCCAATTCCGAAATAGTTGGGACGAATTATATCAAAATAATAATATTGAATAATATCAAAATGCAGTGACTTTCAAATCACACCAGCCAGTATTTTATTCACAGTAGAACAGAAATAAAATAGCAAATGTTAAAACTAAGGAATTTTACCATTTTATCCACAAAATGAGCTCGTTTCAAATTTGATGGCTACTACAGGTCTCAAAAAAGTTGGGACAGGGGCCTGTTTACCACAGTTTAGCATCCCCTCTTCTTTTTAACACAGACTGGAGGTGTCTGGGCATTGAGGAGACAAGTTTCTTGAGTTTAGCCATTGGAATTTCATCCCACTCTTGTTTAATACAGGCTTCCAGCTGCTGGAGAGTTTTGGGTCTCCTTGGACAGACTTTTTGTTTAATTATGCACCAAATTCTCTCAGTCGGTGAAAGATCAGGACTGCAGGCAGGCCAGTTCAGTACACAGACTCTTCTACTACGAAGCCAAGCTGTTGTAATAGCTGCAGTATGTGGTTTTGCATTGTCCTGCTGAAATATAAAAGGCCTTCCCTGGAATAGATGTTGTCTGGAGGGGAGCATATGTTGCTCTAAAACCTTTGTATACCTTTCAGCATTCATGGCGCTTTTTAAAACATGCAAGTGTCCGACACCATATGCACTAATGCATCCCCATACCATCAGAGATGCTGACTTTTGAACTGAACGCTGATAACAGGAGGGGTGGTCTTTCTCCTCTTTAGCCCAGACACGACGCCCATGATTTCCAACAAGAATGTCAAATTTGGACTCATCTGACCACAGGACACTTTGCCACTTTGCAATAGTCCATTTTGAATAAGCCTTGGCCCACAGAACACAGCGGTGCTTCTGGATCATGCTGAACAATGGCTTCCTTTTTGCATGATAGAGTTTTAGCGGCATCTGTGGATGGCACGGCGGACAGTGTTTACAGAAAGTGGTTTCTAGAAGTATTCCAGGGCCCATTTAGTAATGCCAATGACAGAATCATTCCAGTGAGAGATGCAGTGGCGCCTGAGGGCCCGAAGATCACGGGCATCCAGTAAAGGTCTTCGGCCTTGTCGCTTACGCACAGAGATATTTCCAGTTTCTCTGAATCTTTTGATGATGTTATGCACTGTCGATGATGAGACCTTCAAAGCCTTGCAATTTGACGTTGAGGAACATTGTTTTTAAAGTATTTCACAATTTTTTTATGCAGGGCTTCACAGGTTGGAGAGCCTCTGGCCATCTTTACTTCTGAGAGACTCCGCCTCACTAAGACATCCCTTTTATAGCCAATCATGTTACACACTTGATGCCAGTTAATTGAATTACTTCCTAAATTTTCTTTCAGCTGATTCTCTTCTATAGTAATTGCTTTTTTAGCCCTTTTTTGCCTGTGTCCCAACTTTTTTGAGACCTGTTGTAGCCAGAAAATTAGAAATAAGCTCATTTTGTGGATAAAAATATAAAATGTCTCAGTTTGAATATTTGAAATGTTATTTACAATAGAACATGGATAACATACTGGCTCATGAGATCTAAAAGTCATTGCATTTTCATTTTTATTCACAATTTACACTTTGTCCCAACTTTTTCAGATTTGGGGTTGTAAAACAGGATATTAATTGCAAGTACATGCCCCTGAATATCCACTTTGTCAAAACCGATCATGTTGCCAAATGCTTACAGTACATTAAAAAAGTCAAATATGGATAGGCTATACCCTGCTGAAAAATCCAGTAGAATACCATTAAAAAAAACCATTCGGAACCATTAGGTTTCTAATGGTCTAATGGGAATTGGAACCCCATTAGGAACCATTAGAAGAAACCATGAGGAACCTACTGATCCCATTAGGATGTAAAACCATTAGGAACCTCCAGGTCACATTAGGATATACAGTACAGTGCCGTGAAGAAGTATTTGCCCCCTTCCTGATTTCTTATTTTTTTGCCTATTTGTCAGACTTAAATGTTTCAGATCATCAAACAAATTTTAATATTAGACTAAGATAACCCGAGTAAATACAAAGTGTAGTTTTTAAATGACGAATAATTTATTATGGGGAAATAGCTATCCAAACCCACCATGCTCGATGACAACAACTGCAATCAAACATTTGTGATAACTGGCAATGAGTCTTTCACATCACTGTGGAAGAATTTTAGCCCACTCTTCTTTGCAGAATTGTTTTAATTCGGCCACATTGGAGGGTTTTTGACATGAACAGCCTGTTAAAGGTCATGCCACTGCATCTAAAGCGGATTTAAGTCTAGACCACTCCAAAATTTTTGTTTTGTTTTTTTTTTAAGGCATTCAGAGGTGGACTTGCTAGTGTGTTTCGGATCATTGTCCTGCTACATAACCCATGTGCGCTTGAGCTTGAGGTCATGAACTGATGATTGGACATTCTCCGTCAGGATTTGTCGGTAGAGAGCAGAATTCATAGTTCCATCAATTACTACAAGTCGTCCAGGTCCTGAAGCAGCAAAGCAGCCCCAAACCATCAGGCTACCACCATCATGTTTGACTTTTGGCATGATGTTCTTCTTTGGAAGTGCTGCATTAGTTTTACGGCAGATGTAACGGGACGTGCACCTTCCAGAAAGTTCAACTTTTGTCTTGTCAGTCCACAGAATATTTTTCCAAAAGTCTTTGGGATCATCACAATGTTTTTTTTTTTGGCAAATGTGAGACAAGCTCTTGGTCAGCAGTGTTTTTTGCCTTGGAACTCTCCCATGGATGCCCTTTTTGCCCTGTCTCTACCTTATCGTTAAATCATGAACACTGACTTTAACTGAGGCAAGTGTGGCCTGCAGTTCTTTAGTTGTTGCTCTGGGTTTTTTGCTCTCCTGGATGAGTGGTCGATGAGCTCTTGGAGTAATTTTGGTAGGCCGGCCACTCCTGGGAAGGTTCACCACTGTTCCAAGTTTTCTCCATTTGTGGCTCTCACCATGGTTCACTGGATTCCCAAAGTTTTGTTTCTCCTCTGTTCTTGAATTTCTTAAGATCGTGACATGATGTGTTGCTTTTTGAGATCTTTTAGCCTACTTAACTATGTGAAACAGGTTCTTTTGAAGTGATTTTGAAGTGGGGGAGGGGGCAATAACTTTTTCACTGAGGGCCAGGAAGATTTGGATAGCTTTTTCCCCTTAATAAATAAAATCATCATTTAAAAACTGCATTTTGTATTTACTTGGGTTATCTTGGTCTTATATTAAATTTTGTTTGATGATCGGAAACATCTAAGTGTAAAAAATATGGAAAAAAGTAAGAAATCAGGAAGGGGGCAAATACTTTTTCACGGCACTGTAAAACCATAAGAGACCTACTGGTCCCATTAGAATGTAATACTACAAGAAAGCTACTGGTTCCATCAGATCATAATACCATTAGAAAGCTAGTGGTTCCATTAGGAGCTAAAACCATTAGGAAACTGGTCCCTTTAGGATCTAAAACTATTAGAAAAACATACTGAGAAACCCTAACACCGGGCACCAGAGACATCTCCATACATATGAGTAATTGTCTATGTATTCGGATATTTTGGGAACAGTACATATGGGCTAGACAACTCATTGCAGTTTGTGATTTTAATTAAATTTTTTCAGAACATGAACCATCAAATGATCAGGTTGTGTTCTTTTACCTCCTCTTGGATGGATGAGTCATGAACTATGATTTAATCACAAAAGGCCAAATATGATTTCATCACAAATGTAAAATTCCAAAGGTGATCTTGGAATGTATTAAATTAAATCACTGAACACTGCAATCTACAAACATACTGAATAGCCTACACAAGGACTCACTTGAAATCACACAGATGTGATCGCCAAAGAAGGCCATAACATCTGTGTTCCTCCATCACATTAGGAACCATTAGAGACCACCACACCCTGTAGTGACCACTAGATCACTGTATAGTGACTGGTAGACTCGTACAGAAACACCTGTAGGAACCACTAGGACTTCTGTAGGATATTGGCATGGCTCAGGAGGCAGAGCGGGCGGCCCAGGAATCAGAAGGTTCCCGGTTTGATCCCCAGCTCCTCCAGAGAAGGTGTCGCAGTGTCCTTGATCAAGACACTGTACCCCACACTGCTCCTGATGTGCATGAAAAGATGTGATGGTGAAAAGAGACAAACCTAACTGGGCTACGGTGTTAGATTGAAAGAATGCTAATTTGAATAATTAGAAAAAATCTTCCACTGAATTACATCTCTCATTGTCGCATTTTAGGACATTATTCAAGATTAAGTTAAAACAGATTTGTTATAAGATCGCCCTGGAGTTTAAGCATATAAAAAAACACGCAAGCTGGAAAACATTGTGAAAAGGCAGATGAAACATGAATGTGAGATAGGCTATAGGCCTAAATTACCAGAAAATGGCGTGGCAATGGCTATCGAGAGCAAATCTGTGCCATTTAAATTTCAAAATGCAGCAATCAAACATGTTGCCTTAACAGCTCTACTCATTCAACTTCAAGAGTAAACGAATCCACCATTTGATTTCTAATCAAGCAAATTAAACAGGAACAGGTATACAGTTCTTCGAGTTGCCTAATTGGTTAATAGGGGACGATTTTGTTTTCATTTGCTTGGCTCCTCTCAGCACGAAGCCCTCTGATGTTTGACACTCGTTCAGGGGCAAAGAAAAGGGAAATCTCGGATGTTCGCCCCATGGCAGCAGATGGTGTTACTACGCTTAAAAAAAAAAAAAAAAACATCGATTCAGAATCGTTACACCCCTATCTCCACACTGTTTAATTTAAAATGTGCAACAATAGGTAACTCACTAGTCATTAAAGTGCACTTCTTTGATTTGAAGAGCATTTAATACACTGTGGTGTAATTTCTTTTTAAACATAGCCCTTTTTTTTTCTGAACCTGCACATTAATTGCATCGGAATGTAAATTAGTGGAGTATTGAGCCAAATAGCCTACAGACAAAATGTTTTTATCCCAAACATTATGGCATTCACCACACTGTACATTTTCAAATTAATACCATAATAGGTTGTCATAGTCTTAGCTAGTTAATTTCAAACACACTGACTCAATGAAGACTAATGAGCAATATTTTATGACATCAATATTACTGAACAGATGATATCATTTAGCCACTGTAAGATCAGACTGTTCAACCCATTGATTGACTTGGTATTGAACTTGCCAGATAATTTACAGCTGACATATGGACCACTGTAATGATAGAAAATCATGAATACCCAGCATGTTAGAATAGATGCTTTGCCTTATCCATAATAAACTCCTTCTGTCACCATCCATGGCAGGTCCCTGGTGCCTTGCGAGAGGAGTCTGAATGCTCAACACATTTTACTGTATCAGTATTTTGTAAAGAATCCAACCTCATGAAATTATGTAGATTCTGTCATGATTATAACCAGGTTTGAGGCTCAAGCATGGTAAAGGCACAGGTGACTTAACTTGTGACTCACTTCCATTCCAATGGGAATAATGTACACAAAGATCTGATGCTAGTGAGGAGTTGTGATACACATGCCTGGTTACATGTGCTTGTATACCACATTAAAGGCACATATATGTACACTGTACAGTGGACATGAATATAGATACTTTAAAGGAATTATCAGATGTCCATGCTTGTATATACTGAGGAAAGGAATTTATAAATATTAAGCCGAGTGGATCCTGTGTCAGGTGAATATGATCATAAAGATTTGGTTTTAGATCTCCTGAGAATTCCTCTTGCTACATTTTCAGAGATACCACCACATTACTATAAAGCCACGGCAGGATAGACAGAGACGTTGCTAGGATACCAGTCTATCATCTTCTACTTCAGCTTCAGCAAGACAATAGTAAATAAATCATTTCATATCTACCCTTGCCTTCCCCATGCAGCTGAAAATGATATGACAGAAAAATGTGTTTTTGTGTCAGTCATTGCTTTCCTTCTTTTGCTGATTTGTGATTATTTCAGCTTTCAGACCGCTTCTCTTCACTGCTATTCTGGCTTAGCTAAAGCAAGTAAAAATGATATTTATTATCCACACAAAAAAAATTCTGCATGGCCAAAAGTATGTGCACCCTCCAAGATCTGAGGTTGTTTTTCATGGTTTGGTTTAGGCCTCTGAGTTCAACTAAATGAATGACATCCCATTGCAGCAAAGGACATCCCATAAGATCTAGTGTGTTCAGTTCACCTGCTCTAGCATGGCAGAGCCCCAGTGCTCTGAACAAGTTCAGTAAATGGTTTATAGAGATGGCTGTTTGGGATGCTGTGTAAAATGGAAATAAATTGAAAATAATAGCAGAATGCAATGATTTGCAAATCTCATTAACCCATATTTTATTCACAGTAGAACACAGACAACATATCAGATGTTTAAAGTGAGACATTTTACTGTTTCTTGAAAAATATTAGCTCATTTTTTAATTTGATGCCTGCAACACTTTCCAAAAAAGCGGGGAGAGGGGTATGCTTACCACTGTGTTACATCACCTTTTGTCATAACAACACTCAATAAGCATTTGGTAACTGAGATGACACTAATTGCAGAAGCTTTGAAGGTGGAATTCTTTCCCACTCTTGCTTGATGTATTACCTTAGTTGCGCCACAGTCTGGGGTCTCCGCTGTCATATTTTGTGATTCATAATGCGCTACACATTTTCAATAGGAGACAGGTCTGGACTGTGGGCAAGCCTGTCTATTACCTGCACTCTTTTACGAAGCCACGTTGTTGTAGCACATATAAAATGTGGCTTCGCATTGTCTTGCTAAAATAAGCAGGGATGTCCCTAAAAAAGACATTGCTTGGATGGCAGCGTGTGTTGCTCCAAAACCTGTGTGTAGCTTGCGACATTAATGGTGCCTTCACAGATGTGCCTTCACACGACGTTCATTATTTCCATAATCAATTTGAAATGTGGATTCATCCGACCACAGCACACGTTTTCTCTTGGCGTCAGTCCATCTTAGATGAGCTCAGGCCCAGAGAAGCTGGCGGCATTTCTGGGTATTGTTGATATATGGCTTTCGCTTTGTATGGTAGAGTTTTAAATGGAACTTGTAGATGTAGCGAAGAACTGCGTAAACTAATTGATTCCAAACATTGAGTTAAGAAAAACGAGAGAATTCCGGAGTCATAATCGGTTTCCAATTACTAGTAGTGAAATCCACCGTAACACATATGAAACTGATAAACCTCCATGTCCAAGGACTTAAATCTTCTACATTTAAGTGGATTGAATAATTGCTGACTACAGCAGGGCAACGTCAATATGCCACATAAACTCACATCGAATGCGTGAGAGTCGACGGGTATGCATTTTTAATGAGAACTGACCACACCTGATAATGTAGAAAGTTTTTGGAGTTTCTGTAATAGTAATTTAAACGAATGACTAAAAACAGGCCATGACTAATCATTATTTCTAAGGGATGGATTTGAGCTTCCCCTACTGCCAGTTCCCCAGCCACCACTGGTATAAAAAAGCATTTTAGAGAGTCTCTCAAAAGTAAAGATATTCACCAATCTGCAAAAAAATGCATCTAAAAATTGTGGAACAATTTTAGAAAAATGTTCCTCAATATAAAATTGCAAAGACTTTGAATCTACAGTACATAATATCATTAAAAGATTCAGATAATCTGGAAAAATCTCTGTGCCCAAGGGACAAGTCTGAAGATCTATATTGGATGCTTATGATCTTCGAGCCTTCGGTCAGCGCTGCATTGAAAACAGGCATGACTCTGCACTGGAATACACTGCATGGGCTCAGAGACACTTCCAGAAATCATTGTCTGTGAACACAGCTCACTGTGCAATCTACAAATGCAAGCTAAAGCTATATCATGCAAAGAAGAAGCCATATGTGAACAGGATCCAGAAACGCCGCTGTCAAGTTTAAAATCATGGTGCTAGCATTCCAGGCAACCAAAGTGACAGCCCCAGCCCATCTTCAGAAGATCATCAGACCCTATACACCAGCCAGACCACTTCGTTCGGCCACTGCTGGTCTACTGGCGGTTCCCTTATTCTGTTCTGGTGCTGCTCGGTCTCGTCTCTAGTCTGTTCAGGCCTCCTCGAGGTGGAATGAGCTTCCCACAGAGGTCAGGACAGCAGAGACAGTGACTGCCTTCGAGCCTTGTCTGAAGACACATTTGTCCACACTCTACCTCTCGCCGTGACCTTAATCCTGCATTTGGTACTTAGGTATTGACAGTTTGGTGTTTGACATGAATTGTTTATGGATTTATATGGCTTCAGATACCTCACTGAGCCATGTCCTGTGTATTGTCACTCCTGGTATTTAAATCAGTACTTCCCAATCGGGACTCTAAGCACTCCTAGTCCGGTCTAAGCACTTTGCTGTACGTCACTCTCGATAAGACCGTCTGCCAAATGACAATAGTGTAATGTAACATGATATCATGTAATGAATTCTCTGGGCCAAAGTTCATTTAAAATGGACTGAGGCAGAAGGGAAACTTTTCTGTGGTGAGATGAATCAAAATTTGAAATTCTTTTTGGAAAACACGGAAGCCGTGTCATGCGGTCCAAAGAGGAGAGAGACCATCCAGCTTGTTATCAGCGCTCAGTTCAAAAGCCTGCATCACTGATGCACTCTGTTGCATTAGTGCCTATGGCATTACCAATGCTCAAAAGTATATTGAGGTTTTACAACGAAATATGCTCCTATCCAGACAACGTCTTTTTCAGGGAAGGCCTTGCATATTTCAGCAAAACACTGCCAAAACACATACTGCATCCATCACAACAGCATGGCTTTGCAGTTGAAGAGTCTGGGTGCTGAACTGGCCTAACAGTAGTGCAGACCATTCACTAATGGAAAATATTGGGCGCGTCATAAAACGAAAAATCTGGCAAAGACGACCCCAGACAATTAAGCAGCTAGAATCCTACTACTAACAAGAGTGGGGCAATATTCCTCTTCTAAAACTTCAGCAATTGGTCTCCTCACTTCCCAGTCATTTAAAGACTGTTGTAAAAAGAAGAGGGGATACTAAGCAATGGTAAACATGGCCCTATTATAACTTTTTTCAGATGTTGTGCCACCATCAAATTCAAAAAAAGCTAATATTTTTAATGAAATTTTATTAAAATGTCTCACGTGCAACATCTGATATGTTGTCTGTGTTCTATTGTGAATAAAATGTCAGTTTATGAGATTTGCAAATCCTTGCATTCTGTTTTTATTTACATTTTACACAGCATCCCAACTGTTTTGGAATTGGGGTTGTAGAAGAATTCAACAGAACAGCACAGAATCCTCAGTGCGTTCAAATACCACGGGGATCAAGTGGGAGGGGGACTTTAAAGCAGGGCTCATTATCACAGACTCACTAATCCTAAGTTTGGGTGGGATTGTTAACCCTTAAAGTGCTTGATTTTTTACTCACCCTATCCCTTCAAAAGTAAATCATTCATTAGTTGACACCTGACCTTCAGAAGGACTCTCAGATACCTGTGAACCATTCTGAAGGTCATTGCCAACTAATTTGCCCACTGAAAATGTACAAAATTTATGACCTTTTGAAAGCTTAAATCTGAAATTTTGCTTCATATATTTTGTGCCTTGTGTGACTGAAGCTGTGATGAGCACTGTAAGGGTTTATAAATCCCCATGGAAATTTTGCAACATATTGTAGAATTTCTTTGCAAAAGAGTAAAGGCTTTGATCGCAAACATGGGACACCGACTATATTAGTGTCCATGATTTTAGAAAGACATATTGGATGAGCATGTCCATGTACTTTTGTACACCTGTAAGTATCATATCTATAAGATGTGCAAAGCCATAAATAGTATTAAAAATTCAAGATTTCTGTAAACTTCTTCCTCAGCATCCCCAATTGACAAGACTGATTTTAATTTATTAATGTTTCTAAGGTGATATTAAAATGGCTGGGAAAGTGTTCTGATGCGTTGATCAAAATTTAAATTTGAGTTAAATTTGAAAATCAAAACTAAATTTCTGCAAACAGACTCAATATTCTGTGCTTGTGAGCCCTGCCTTTCCTGAATCAGCACAGAAAACACTGCATGGCAAATGAGGATTTCAGTTTCAGAGTTTTACATTCATTCAGCAGTGTATTAAAATTGTTTGTAGATAAATAAAGCTGACTATTATTAGCTTCCTAATGGAAGGATGCTAATGGATGACCTTACTTGAGAGAAGCATATACAGGGCCAATAAAATTCCATGGTCCATGATCAGGTTCTACTGCCAAGGAGACATTGCTTTCAGTTTTCCAAGTTTTTCTCAAAGCTGCGTTATCATTTATACAAAGGGAGATTTTGACTGCAGGTATTTATGGGGCGCCGTTTGTAAAATAGGGTGTGTTGTTTTATACTGAACAGTTTTTGCACATTTAGCGTCAAAAACCGGGAAAAAAGACTGTTGCCATTTTAAATAGTCTCTTTTTCACACATTTACGCACAAATATGTGTTAATTGGTGTAGAAAAGGTGATATCGTTTTTTGTAGTGTAACTTTTTGTAGAGGGAAAAAGGGGACATTAAATACTAAATCTAAGCGTTAAATATACATCTAAATTATATACCCATAATTAAATATTTAATTATATATGTGTAATTATATATATAATTAAATATTAAATTACATACAGTATATCATTTAGGATTTAGATTTAAGATTTAAGGATTAGATTTAACCTGTTCGCCGGTAGATGGCACTGCCAGCTTAGCATTGCTGTTCTGTGGGTCGTACATGACTTAAGCGTGAAGACAGCTTGAGCAAGTAGTCAACAGCGCGCTAGCGAGAAATCGCGATGGGTATAAGCTAAGGTAGCCAACTAGCTCGCAAGCGAGTATGACAGTGCACGCGAACTGTAGCCTTATTTTGTCGGTGTACTTATTTCTGAGTAATAATACTTCGGTCATTGAGAGTGAACTGTAGCCTTTTTAGCTCGCTAGCCATTTGGCTATGCAGTGAAATATGTTGGCACGCTAGCTATACCATGATCCCCTCAGACCTCAGATTTTTTTCTGCTGAGCAAAAAATGTTTTATCCAGTTGCTCATTACTCCTCTCCAGTATAGAAATGAAGGGGAAAAAAGACTTTTTGCCAAGTAAATTTTTAGTAGTATTTTTACATGTGCATTACAAAGGACGCCATGAGTGAATGGGCATGAAATGTTATTAAAACTAAAGAAAAATTGGATATATTTTTAACATTTGGAAGTCGATGTCTGCATATGTTTACATGTGTGTGTGTGCCTGTGTGCAGGTCTGAACATTAACAACTTGGCATGTTTATGATTTTGGGTAACATAAAATCAAGACATTAGTCTTGGTGTCTTTGTCAGTAAAATATTATGAACATATTGCCATATTTTTCACATAGTAGGCTACATGTAGCAGCTGATCACAGTTACAATTGGAACAGACTTCAGCTTGTGTATAATTTTATCTATTCACTAATTTTTGATGAGTGGCTTCAAAGCAGGTTCTGTGTGGCACAAAGCACAGGTGGATGTTTCATTTGTCACGAAACATTTTGTTTTTCCCATGCAGTAGGGTCTCTTGCATCTGGTAGACTCTCTCTTCCACTTTATACTCTCAAGGAACATTACATGAATAAAAAAAGATATGTATAAATAAATAAATAAATAAATAGTCAAAGTTTAGTTATGAAATGCTCATAGATATTCCATAACTTTGCATAGTGACACTATATAATGAAGTGTTGGCTCAAATCACCCAGCACCTGATGTCCATTGGAATGAACATCACCCAAGACCCGATGTCCATTGGAATGGACACTGAACTTTGAAAAAAATCCTATACTTTGCAGTTATGAGATACTTAATATGTCATCACAGTGAATTGTTAGAATTATGCTGAGTGAAAATTGATTAGGCTACAACCAACATAAATTAATATTTATGGGGAAAAAATGTGCTTATTCCTCCTGTCAAGCACAGGAGCCATGCTTGTCTTGTCTGATGCCTGCAGTTCTTTCAAATCAAATTACTGGTCATATCTTCGTTGTGATTGGATAATAAGCAACCAATCGGTAACAAAGTATTGTTCAAATTACAAAATCAAAGATTTTTGGGTCTAGGCCCTTAAAAATAAGTCATGTCCATTCCAGTGGACGCAGGGTAGTTCAACATCACTTTAGTATACTCGCTAGATAGCCAACGAGCTCGCTAGCGAGTAGGACAGAACGCAAACTGTAGCCTTATTTTTTTGGGGTAATAAAGATGCAAATTGACGCGAATATGGGAGGAAAGTGAAGTGGGGGGGACCAGAATTCCAGAGTAGCGACGCATTAACAGTTCAGAAAAAGATATCACTGCCCGTACCCCTAAGGAAACAGCCATCTGTATGGCTGTTGCCAAATCTTGGCTAATACCTGTCACCATTTCTCACTAGCGGGTCAGTCTACATGAAACCAGCAAATACTGTCCCCAGAACTGAGTGCACTTTCCAAAGCTATACCAACATTGCATGTGCAGCCATTATTACAAAATACAATATTTATTAAATTGCATTCAGATAATACACTGAAATCTATGATCAAAAAAATTCTTGATTTGCTTTTAGGATGACTATAATGACAAAGCTACCCCACTTCCTGTGTACCCAGATTAGAAGTTGCATAGGTACTTCTGGTTTAAATCTGTTTTTTTTTTTTTTCCCAATAAATGATCGTCTTTGTGTTTCTCGCACTGCACAAGATAATTATATCCCCGAATGCCGAACGGCGTTCCGGGGATATTATGTTTTTGGTCCAACCCCCGCCGCCGCACCGCCCTACGTGTTAACGCGATAACTTCAGTAATATTTCAATCAGAAATTCCAAGTTTTGCATATAAGTAAGTATCATAAAGAGGAAGAACTGACTCGATTTTGGACAATTTCCAATTTCTAGATTGGCCATCAATCTAGAAACTTTTTTTTTTTCAGGCCAAAAACTGAAAAAATGACTGTTTTTATCATATCTCTGAAAATATTTGTCCGGTTGACCTCAAATCAAGTCCAAATGAAAGGTCATGACCTGAGGATGTGTCCCATGATGACATTATACCTGTTTAGTTCAAAATTTTGACACAAGGTGGAGCTTTGTCACATAAAATACACCATTTTTGCCATTTCTTTTGAAATATTTGTCCAATTGACATGAAACTATGAGCAACTGCAAGGTCATGGCCTCACAACGTGTCACATGATGACATCATACCTGTATAGTTCAATATTTTGCCACCAGGGGGCGCTTTGTGATGGAAAATTATCATTTTGGCCATATCATCAGAACCATTTGTCCGATTGACCTGAAATTAAGTTCAAATGAAAGGTCATTACCTGAGGAGTTTTATATTGTTTTTGGTCTATTCAAGGATTGGGGAATTGGAGGATTGGGGGCGTTTGGGGATATACCCAAAGCCGTCGCCTCCGACGGCATAACAACACTTTTTCCCATCAATTCATGTTATTTGTGTATTTTGGGGCCATTTTTATCTTGTCCACATTTTTTTGTGTATCCTCTGTTACCCTGATTGAATCATAATGCCCATAGGTGTCAATCTGACAGTTATTTTTTACAAGAAATCCTCTGGAGCCCATTAGAGAGCAGCATATCATTGTTTAGCATTTTTCAAAAGGTGAGTCAGTGCCATGCACTTTAATCAGTCTTTTAAGTTTTAACATGTCAGGAGTACTGATATGACAAGTAACTTCTGTTATGACCATATGTCATTCATAGATCATGGAAACCATAAATTAACACGCTCAAAATAATTTGTTAATGAATTATGTTGTCATAAATGTGTTCATTGGGTGATAATAGAGGGTGTCTCCTCCATTTCCTAGAAATACCCTCTCAGAAGTAACTTATGTTACTGCATCTTCTGTTACCACTGGTATCCTCTGTTACGTACATGAAATTTCTGTTACTCTACCCAAAGAGACCATTATGAACATTTGTCATATGACAACTATTGTTCTTTAATAAAAACCACTGGAAGCAACAGTTTTCTGGGCAGGTGGTAAAATTTAAAAGGTCAGATTGTTACATTATGCCATATTTTCTGAATCTCAAAGAACAATTGAGTTTAGCGATCTGTATAATTTTTTGTTCTGAATGCTACCACTTCAAAACAAATTGGTATATTCTATTTAAATTACTCTTAGGACACATGAAGGAGTTAAATCTCAGTTAAGGTGTATAATATTTGATGATTATATTATAGAATAAAGGGAGTATTTGTCCAGTAACAGAAGTTACTTTCTGTCAAATTTATCTGTCCTGTTGTAATAAATATTACATATTATGAACTTGATTAAGCTTGCATACTCTGTCTGGTTGACCCTTGATATGTTAGCAATAAAATACTTTGAAATCAATTGTCTAGACGACATCTTAATTTTTGTTAAGTATCCTAGCCAAATCGTTGGTTTTGTGTAGAATGACCCTAGCAGGCTGTTAGACTCGCTCAAGCTGTCTTCACACTTAAGTCATGTATGACCCCCAGAATAGCAATGCTAAGCTGACAGTGCTATCTACTGGCGAACAGAGTAAATCTAAATCTTAAATCTAAATCCTAAATTATACGTCTATAACTATATATTTAATTATTCACATAATTCAATATTTAATCTATATATATATTTATATATAAAATTTAGATTTATATTTAGCTATTTGATTATATTTGATGTTTAGATTTAGCATTAAATGTCCTCCTTTTCACATTTAATATCACCTTTTCTACACCAATTTACATATTTGTGCATAAATGTGTGAAAAAGAAACGGTTAAAAATGGCAACAATTTTTTTCCCGGTTTTTGTTGCTAAATGTGCGAAAACTGTACGGTATAAAACAACACACCATATTTTACAAACGGCGCCCCATAGGTATTAGCCCAGCTTTAGATGGAGCAATGTATGCAAGCTGCAGGAGTTACAGCCATACATTCTCAGTTGTTACATCACGCTGCTATATGCAAAAGGAAACAAACTTAAATTGCAACGTGTAACCACAATATTAAAAACCCACGGGAATGAGTTACCTTTAATTATTTAGAAATGATATATAGCAACTCATCACAGTAGGAATGCTTCATCCTAGTATATCAAGGTGATCCGACAAAATAACTCCGCATTGATATGGAGTGACCCTTCTGGGTTAAAGAACATTAGAGGACCCAAACCATGCCAGGAAAATTAGCTTATGTGTCTGCATTTTTTGTTTGTATATCCATTTAATCAGGATTTTTCCTTTAATTTGTTGCCCACATATGTATAATTGTGTATGAAGAAAAAATTGGGTTGGGGCAAAATAACTCAAGGATAGTGGTGAATGTTTAAAAAATGGGTGAACAGGTGTTGGGCAGGTGACGCTATCATGCTCAGGTATAAAAGCATATGCCTGTTCTTTTGCACGCAAGGATTAGTGTTATCCATCCCTCATTTGGCACTGAATTGAAAACCAACCTGCTTTTCTGAAAATATAACTTCATGGGCTCAGAAATACTTTGGAATACTTCATCCGCTTCCTAGTTTATAAAGATTTTCTTATTGTATTTGTCTAGTCTATGTGCCGACTGTTAGCTAGCTATATCATTTAGTCACAGCAAACATTTTCCCTTGTTTATTTTTGCATTCCAGTTCTTTTTTTCAGTTTTGGATTGGGAATGGTTGGGTGTAAGGCCTGCATCATCGTTATCATTTGACTAATGTTAGCTGGCAGGCTAAACTCCGCTACCTACTCCAGTTGGCCACCAGTGATGTAACAGCTGGCTAGCTTGATAGCTAGATGGATAGCTGTCTGTTTTGGGTGCAAATGTCGTCATAATTCTTGTGAAATGTCAATGCTAGTTTTGGAGAGAGAATGGAGCAGATTGGAGGACTGAGAGCCAGATGAAACAAGTTCAATGCGCCTTGCGTTAGTTGTCAGCTGGCTAGTTTAACCTCTGCTAGCTTGACTTTCGGCAAAAGGCGACGATGACGTCCTGTGTCCAGCTGCAAGTGACATAAATTACCATGTGCTTCAGACCTCATGGGCTGCTGGCCAACAAATGACAGCCTAAAAGTCCATGGATGCCCACAATTTTTTCATCTTTGGATGGGTACATGCCATTTTAAGGAAGCCAGTTTACGGAACTGAGATGGTTGTTGTAACTACAAGAGTAAACGACTGGCTCAGCCGACGAGCCTCCTCTCACCTGTTCCTCATTATTCCCAGAATTCCTGGGCTGGCCCAGAACTTAATCCAGTGTTATTTTTAGATCAGTGGTAATACCCAGCTCTGCACTGGATTCCAAATGACACCTAAAGCCCACGTGCAAACAATTAGGCATAAACAAATTGTATAATCGAAAAACACATGGCAATGTAACTTACATTTAAAATATTAATTGATTACCTTATCCAGCAACTAACTGGCTGATTGGTCTGCTCCTCATTAGCTATATTTCTTGGAGGTTTTCTCAATGCATCAAGCAAACACCCGTGAAACAAGGGTTATTACATGACTTTGTCCATACAAATGTAATGGCAAAGTAGCAGGCCAATAGAATTGAAAAAAGTTCACAATAAAGACACAACCACTCATGTAAACAGTACTGGTGGTGCATGTATGGCCACACTGAGACATCCGAATGGATCATGCCTCCCAGAAAAACAAACCCTTATGTTACATTGATTAATTTAGTTGCAACTTGAAGTCATTTGTACGGAGGAGTATTAGAGCCAAGCTTAAAACAAAAACGAGAAGAAGACATTTTCTTTTTTAAAGGTGGAGTTCCATTAAAGGCATTTTCTAGCCCAAACCACCAATTTCAAAATAATTTTCAGCATTGATAAACCACCGCATGGGGGCCATGAATTCACCTGCGATGTCAATTTTCTTTATGACAAAAAATGATATCTTTAACATTTTTTTGTTTTTGGGAAGGGCCACCCATCATGGGGCCCGACATGATTATAATTGTGCTTATCAATGCACACTGTAGCTGATATATTTTTCTAATGAATGAAAAAAGAATTTGTTGAAATTGATAGTAAGATATTTGTTCAAAAATATGTTCTGAAATGGAGATTTCCAATGGCCACGTGTGTAAACGACGGTACATTTGACAAAGTTCCCGGCCATAACACACTAAGGGAATTTGCTGAAATTTGCCCTTGGATATCACCAACATTCAGTGAAAAAACCAGGATGTGTTGACACGGGTAACATCTTTATCCGAACGCTCACATCAACCTACCATTATAAACCCTGGAATGGGGATTGTTGATACAAAATGGATCGTGTGAGTATGGCTCGCACTTAATTCTTCTAGTTTAAGTTTTTTTTAGTAATGTAGTTATTAACTGTGACCCTTATGATGTTTATGGCTAAAATTACTGCCTATTCTTAGACCTTCAAACTGAAGGAGACTCAGGAGCAAAACAAGGTGACAGGTCCCCTTGAGGAATAACTACCAAAAAAGTTAAAGAAAAATCTTTCTGCTGTGCTATGACTAGTCTGGATAAGAAGCAGGTCTTGAAGTTATTCCATGCTGTGACTGAAGCAGTGGAGAAAATTATTAATGAATTATTAATTAATTATTTCTCGGTCCTGCTCATATATCAAGAGATGATGCTATATCACACAACACGCCTATCACAAACACATTCTTCAGTGAAGTAGTCACTGTCATTATGGGTGGGACATTTTTGGGTTACACTTAACTTGAAGGTACTGTCATAAAAGTAACATGACACTGTTATAACTGTTACATGTGTCATGTAACAGTTATGACAGTGTCATGTCTCTCTTATGACGAAGTTGTCATAATCAAGACAACCCAAACAATGTCAACTTGTCATCTCAAAAACCGAATGACTCTTAATGACGTTTATGACATTGATATAATGTTTATGACACTTTCATGACTGTGTCATGTCACTCTTATGACAATACCTTCAAGTAAAGTGTTACCCTTTTTTGTATGAAAATAAGAGTGAAGACCATGAACTTTAGAGAAAGTCCTACTGTGGACACAAAAATCATTAAAATTATTTGATTTTCATGAGTTCCGTGCTCCCTGATGGCTATGTCTTGGATTCAGTTGGTCCATATCATGGAATTGAAAATGATGCCAACATATCAAAGCACATTTTTGACACACTGGGCCATCTGAAATCTTGGATGCAGGAGCACAACAATGTGATTGTCGATAGAGGCTTCAGGGATGTCATGTCTGTTCTTGAGTCCCATGGTTATGATGCACATTTGCTATCTGTGCTAAGTGGCAACTCACAGCGTGACACTGAACAGGCCAATGCTGATTGCCTCTGCACGAAAACAAGATGGGTAGTAGAGAGCTACCACGGGTGGCTAAAGCAATGGACACTTTTCAAAGAGCGGTTAACCTCAAATCATTTTATTCCAGTCATTGGAACCTTAGACCCAGGAACAACGGCTTGTCTCAATGCTGCTCGTGGAGCTATCTATCAACCTGATTCTGCGCGAAGAGCAGCAGATGCTGCGATCACATTGAGGATAAAGTCTCACTTGACCAGGCCAAACTCCCTGGCAGATACAGTTAAAGCGAATCTGGAAATGACTAGAAAGGCATTAGTTGTTTAGCAAAAAATGGTTGCTAGTGATGTACAGTTTCCTCTCTTGCAGTTAGAGAACCTGAAGACAGTCACATGTGGGGTATTAATACCAGCTCACGCAGGCACCAGGTTATGTCTCAGGACATCTCACCCCTGATGGAGACTTTGAGGTGAGGGTGTAGCAGTATACATCAAACCTTATCAGAGGTCAGATTCACTACAGACATCGGTCTCAGACTAAATATAATGTCTGGATTGAATATGACTCTTCTGATGAGGATGATCCACTCAAGGATTATTACTGCGTTTGCTCCACAGCTCCATGTGGCCAACATCCTGTATTGTCTTGGATACCCCTACCACCAGTCACAAACGAAGATGTAGCTACAAACAGCCAAATTCAAATCTGTGAATAGATTATTTAATTTGTGCGAAATCTAGTCAAATGTGTATCAAATACATCACATATTGAATAGGCATGATAGCATGGTAGTTATTCCTCAAGGGGACCCATCACCTTGTCGTGGTCTTGAGGCTCCATCAGTTTCAGAAAATCCTTCAGGTGCTCATTTTTCATTGGTCTTATATCTGTTCAGAATAGCATCATATTCTGGCCAAGCTCTTGCATTGACAAAAGGACAGTCAAATGACTTCATACAGTCCTCCACATCACATCCTCAAGGATTTTAATGAAACACAATTATGTGTTAGAAAGTTTTTAATTGTATTCCAGTGATTTGTTCTTTCCTTTGCTTGAGGAAAGCCAATAATTTGCCCCATTTCATAAACAGTAACATCTTTTCCGTGAGCATGAGTTGAGTCTTTTGACATGTTTGTTTTAGAAATGAGAATCTATACAATTAATCAATTAGGATTGAAAGAATTGTTGCACACTGTAATCTGTAAGTCAGTGCTGTAATGGTCTAATCATAGTCTACAAGTTTTTGTTTATTTAAATCCTAATTGCAAATTCTTCGGCCAGACAGTTACCGTGTGCAATGAAATACAAGTCAAACTAAATGTAGAAATCGGGGTTTTTATGTGTATGCTCTTTACCATCCCAACTTTTTAGGCGAAGGGTCTTTGCTCAAATCATATGCATTTGGGTTTCAGTTTCAACCAATAAAACAGCTCAAGCTCATCAATGGAAAAGCCTTTGGTAAATTTGGATGACTTTTGCCATCATCTCTAAATATAATGAGAACAAGGTATTCTGGCAAGTCCACCTACAGCTGTTACTTATTAATAGCCTAATCTTAGCATCAACAAAACCTACAGTATTCCAAATAATTATTGATGTCTTTCAGAAGTAGAGTAAAAAAGTGCTGGGGGAAGGAATTTTTTTTTTTTTCTTTTTAAGTTCGGAATAAAATTAAGTTTGCCACCCACCCGGATTGCATTTGGAATGACTGAAGCAAATTTGACTTCAAGTTCAATAACGAATGTTAGCCGACAAATCACTCTACAAAACAAGTTTATATGAGAAAATTCTTGCTTTATTATCAACAACGAAAACAGCTGTTTTTCCTTGGTTTGTTATCACCGTCAGGGTGTAACATAAAACCTTGTTTCTGAATGCACAAACCTAACAGTGTTTTTCAACCATTTACTGTACTCTTCACTGGCCTAGTGGGTTGACCAAATGACTGTAATTGGTTTGATGGGCATTCAATCAATCTAAATTGACCGCTAGGATTTCATGTATGGGAAACTAACTCGCTAAGCACTTTTAAAAATGATGGTAGTTAGTTAATTTGACCAATAACTATCCCAGTAAAACAATGTTTTTGCAAAAGTGTGGGTTTCGTAACATCCGTAACTCCTATGGGTGCGACGTGCCTGGCCTGGGGGAGGGGGGGGAAGCAGTGGGGTGGCCAGCGATTTTCCAGGAAGGGCCTTGGAAGGGTAGATCGAATGAACCTCTGCCCTGCCTGGCATATTCTTGCCAAACTTGTTGCAAGTGACAGTTGGTTACAGTTGGCTGTCATGTCTCCGCAGGGTATGAATTTACTGGGCACGACTGAACATCATGTTAGTTTATGTGTAAAGCAATAACTTGATCCTTGCGACATTTGGCAATGGTTTGGTTACAGTTTGACTAAGGTAATATTAAAGTTATTTTTGTGAAGTCACTCTTGGTTACATTAACTCCTTGGGTTATCTGGACAGTACGGGGCATTAATTTATCAGGTATGACTGAGCATAGCACCAGTTTATGTGTAACGTTGAGAATGCAATCTATCGAGTAAATGTCGCGGGGACGATAGGTTTAACTTGTGCAATTCACTGGCAGGCACAATACTATATTGTGCACATGGAGCAAAAGGCGATTAAAGGTGTTCAGGCTTCATGCTCAGTAGATCGCAGTATTTTCCAAAATGCCGTTTTATCGATCCCACAAATTGTGTACTTTCTGTGATATGGTACGTTACAAATCGGTCTACTAATCATTTATTTTGTCATTGTTGTAGACCGAAAAAATATGCAAGTGGAATTGGAATTAGACAGTTGTAAGACCGTTTCATTCATCCAAATTATTTTTTCGTCACTGCTGAGCATGCATACTGTGTGCCAGGGCCAGATATAGGCAGAGCTACAGTAGGGCTAAACCCACCCAACTGTATATTTATTTATTTTACTCTTTCAGTCATTGGAAAATGTCTGCCCTGTGATATTGACGCCAATTTGAAGACTCGCTGCTTTTAAAATGCGTCCCAGTGGATTATTACTGAATTAACATCATACAACTATAAAGTGCGTTTTAGACACTTCAAGAATTCTACCTTCCACTGAATTATACTTTGGCGAGGTGAGGCCACCTCCTTTAACGTTATTGTCCCCGTCATTGACATTAAAATCAATTATTTCATGCCTTTTCTCAAGCAAGCTGTCGCCCATGGCAGGCGATTGTGTTGAAACGAGTCCAACCGATGACGTCAGCGCGCAAGGTGGGAGCTGGGGCTTCTTTTCAAGGTAAATTAGAAATTAGCAAGGCGCATAAACTCAGGGTATTCGGGCTTTTTGTCAGTCCTGAAAATATTTTAAAATAACACCAATACGTATTTGGCATTTTCTTGTGTTTCCTGGCCCCTTTAAAATAACTAGGAAACAATGCCTTAATTTATCTGTTAAATTCAGTCAGTTTAAAATAGTGTGTCCCCCTCACTCAATATCTCAGTATCTCCCGCTCACTTGATGATCTGAGTCCTGTGGAAACACTAATTAAATCTATCAATGACATAAACGTTTAGATAAACCAAAAGTTATCGCAATTAAACAGTGATAAAGCAGAATCTATATTTTAATAGCCGAGTGGCCTCTGTGTGCGTGTGTCTGTGCGTGTCCGGCCAATCAGTGCTAGAATCCACCGGGCGTGTACCTGCAGCATAGCGGAAGCTGAGCTAATTCATCCAGAGGGGGATTCTGGGGTATCCGTCTTGCAGGTGACTGTGTCCGGCTAATCAGTGCTCGACTCCGCTGAGCGCATATCTGCAGCATAACGTTAGCGACACTATTATAGTATAGACATATAGGGGGGATTCCCCCTTTTGAACCCAAGCCAATTCTTCCACAGGAGTCCCGAATCCCAAAAAACAGATGCCAGGCCGAAAGAGAAAGTTACGCGTAATCTGCAGCATAATGTGAGCGACGCTATTTTTCTCCGTCTTGCAGGTGACTTTGTGTTCCAGTGAGCGCGGAATGTCAGAGCAGCATATTCCCCTTGATGGGTACTTAGTTTTAATTACTATAAAAACATTGGTCGCGTGACAGCCACCTTGGTGTTTCTGGAAAAACCATAGCAACATGATGACATCATACAGATGCATTGTTCATTATAATATAAAGACGAAGTTACATAAAATAGAACCCGTGGATCCCGAATCTGCATCAAGAAACAGATTTCGTGTTCATCAAAGGTTACAGGCAATTACGCCATTTTTTGAGTCTCTCTAACGTAGCCGTAATACCATGATGGAGATTAGTATGCCAGGTAGCACAATGATTGCATGCAGATGTCCAGGTACTGAGGTCTACTTCGAAGTCTCGTAGGTCTCTTTTTAAAACGTCCTTAAACCTAAGACAAGGTCGGCGAGTTAGTCTTGATCCATTTTTAAGAACGCTGCGTAGGATGCAGCAAGGCAGATGAGAGTATGGCATTCTATGAACATGTCCAGCCCATCTGAGTCAAGTGAATTTCAATACGGATGACAAAGGTCTGGAGTCTGTGATGCGAAAAAGTTGGTCATTGGTCATTTTGTCACGCCAAGAGATACCAAGTATAGCTCTTAGTGACCGTGTGTGAAAAGCACTGAGTCGCCCTTCTTGGTGGCGATAGGTTGTCCAGGAGGGTGAGCCATACAGGATTATGCTCAAAACGCAGGCTTCATATACTCTCACTTTTGTGTTGATGGTAAGGTACTTATTTCTCCATACATGTTTCTACAGTTTCCCAAAAACAGTGGAAGCTTTGCCTAGTCTAGTTGACAGTTCTTAATCAAGACAGATTAGAGGTTATGGTAGATCCTAGATATGTAAAGGAGTCAACATTGTCAAGTTTGGTGTTGTTGATGAAGAAACTCTGGCCACCGTCTTCTTAAGACTGATCGTAAGGCCAAACTTCTGGCATGCTGAGGGAACCCCGTCAAAAAGCTCTTGTAGCTGGGGGGCTGAGGATGCACATAAAGCAGCATCGTCTGCATAAAGGAACTCACAAACAACAAGTTCCTGGACTTGTGTTTTGGCATTGAATCTAGCTAAAGAGAAGAAGTTGCCATCATCGCGAGTGAGCAGAGAAACACCTACATGGTTAGGAATGCTTTGGTAAGCAGTTCTGAATACATAGGCAAAATAAATACCAAAAAGAGTAGGGGCTAAAACAGAGCCCTGTTTGACAGCTCTATTGGTGGGAAAAGAATTGGATGTAACACCATCATACTGTATCTTGCCTTTCATGACAGTGAAGCAACATGAAGAGGTAACTGTTGTTCACAAGACTTTTCCATCAGCTGCAGAACACAAAATTTAATGTCTGTTGTAGATCTGCCTGGTCGAAATCCACATTGAGATTCCGAATAAATCTCTTCAGCTAGCTAGTGCAGTCGATCTTGGCTAGTACCTTTCCAGTGACGGAACTACTGCAGTAGTTGTTGCAGTCTCCACTGTCGCCTTTCTGTTTTTATAGTGTAGTGATCTTAGCATCTTTAAACTCTAGTGGAACTGTCTAGACCAACTGACCAACAAGACAATATCAGCCTGTGAAGGGGCTCAGCAAGTACATCAGTGCCGGCTTTAAGTAGTTTGCCTGGTATAGCATCCTCACCAGCTGCTCTATTGTTCTTCAGTCTTATTATGGTAGATGTTGGCTCATCAAGATCTGGTGGCATGTCAGGTTTTGTCTTAATTTGTTAATTTGTGAGAGCTTATAGAGTATCAGCACAGACTAAGCTCTCGCCACGATAGAGTTTGCTATAACTTTCAATCCATCTGCCTAGCTTTACATTTTTATCCAAAATAGCAGAGCCATCTTTTCTTTTTAATACTGAGCACGATTGAGAGATCGGCCCTGTAGCCTCCTTAATCGCAGAATACATAGCCTTGATATTACTATGATCTCTAGTTGTCCCAATCCTAACAGAGAGGGACTCCCAGTACTTTCCTACGCATTTCCTAGCTGTTCTCTGTACTTCAGCGTGACAGGTCCATTGTTTGCCCAAAGCATTTCTTGTTGGCCTAAACTTCATCGTCAAAAGGGCTTGCCTTTTTTTCTCTACAGAAGGCTACATGGTTTCTAACAATGCTCTGTACCAGTCAGGATCATGCCTACGCTTTTTTCCCAAAGGTTTTGGTACCACAGCTATGAATGATATGTTTCAGGTCAGTCCATTGGGTTTCAGGGTCATCTGATTTATTTATTTATTTATTTAACCAGGGAAGTCCCGTTGAGATTGAAATCTCTTTTTCAAGGGAGCCCTGGGGGAGGAGGTGGGGAGGGACAGAGGAATTGCACAGCCAATTAGGTCAGGGGATGATTAGGCGGCAGATCGAAAGAGCCAGGTTGGGACTTTAGCCATGACACCGGGGAACCCCCTACTCTTATCGAAGAGTGTCATAGGATCTTTAATGACCACAGTGAGTCAGGACCTCGGTTTAACGTCTCATCCGAAAGACGGCATCTCCTTCAGTACAGTGTCCCCGTCACTGCACTGGGGCATTGGGGATTGTCCCGCCAGAGGGAAGATCGCCACCTACTGGCCCACCAACACCTCTTCCTGCAGCAACCTGGTTTTCCTCAGTGGTCTCCCATCCAAGTACTGGCCAAGCCCACACCTGCTTAACTTCAGCCACGCGCCTGAAGCAGATCGAATTGTGGTATGGCTGCAGGCCACATCTGATGCAGGAGGTGTCAGCAATTCTTTAGCTAAATTGTAGCAGAAGGACTCCCTGAGGTGAGGTATGGCTGTACGATGCACATCTATCTTGGCTGACTGCTGTTTACAATGATGGAATGGCTTTGAATGGAGTCTCATGATGACAGCACAAGGCTGTGATCCGTATCACAGTCTGCACTGTGGTACCTTCTTGTGTTAATGACTTCTAGTTTGTGATGCTGCCTTAAAATCACTAAGTCCAATTAGTGCCATTGTTTTGATCAGGGGTGACACCATGACTTTTTCTGAGAGGTTTACCTGGAAACAAGGAGTTTTTGATGCACAGACTTTGTCAGCAGCAGAGTTCAAGAAGGCGCTGGCAAATCTCATTCATGTTTCCAAAACCAAGTCTTCCTAGGCAGCTCTGCCAAGAAGCATAGTCATTTCCTACTCTGGCATTCATGTCACCTAGCAGCACAATTCGGACTTTGTTGTCAACAGATCTGACAAGTTCTTCAGATGCTTCATAGAAATTGTCTTTGTTGTCAGATTCAGCTTTCAGAGTAGGAGCATAGGCTGATATTACCAGGATACTGCCCTGATTTGTGTTCAGTTTTAAAGATGATATTCTTTCGTTCACTGCAGTTGGTGTTTGTATGCTTTGTATGAGGCTGTTATGCACAGCAAAATCAGTACCGTAGACTCTATCTTAGTCCACAGGTTTACCAAACTAATAGAATGTGTGGTTAATTTCTTTAATCAAGCTTGCACCAGGAAGCCATGTCTCCTACAGAGCAGTAATGTGAACATTTCTTTGTAACTCAGGGTCAATGACAGCTATCTTCTATACTTCCAAATTTTCAGAGTTGAGTTCATTGTCGGGGGACATTCCGGGGGTCATAGTCCTTACATTCCGAGTTCCAAATATGAATTTTGTTTTCCTGGGTGAGTTAAGAGACACTCCATTTCACACCCAACAAATGGAATGTTGTGATGATCAGTAGCATCTAATTGGTCAGGGGCTCCCTAACTTGAAGCAGACAGTAGCTAGCATGAGGTTAAGTAACCTCTCCCACTGCTGACCATGGTCCCTGGCGCCCAGCATATATCACCTTTAGCAAGGACTTATAACTGGTGATGACCATAGTCCTGGTTTTATTTCTAAAATATCTTCAGCTGCAGT
Organism: Gymnothorax reevesii; assembly: GCA_029721435.1. Lineage (NCBI taxonomy): Eukaryota > Metazoa > Chordata > Actinopteri > Anguilliformes > Muraenidae > Gymnothorax > Gymnothorax reevesii. The sequence goes on from CM056581.1 coordinate 4,280,933, forward strand.
TTTCCTCTGCAGTAGACAGGCTTGGTGAATCAGTGATGGAGTCGAAAAATTGAATCTTCAAGCCAGGACAGATGAAAGCACCTTGAGTTGTCCTGGGACTGATCAAGGGCTTCTCTTGCCCATTACACATCTACATCAAAGGCGATGAATAACCAATACGCCTGGGGTGAGTTGTAGGTGCAGGGGCTGCCATATGAGTTGGAGTACCAAATTCATACGCCTGACAAGACATGGGGCCCCAACTCCATGTTTGATGTCTGGCCTGTGACTGTGATGTTTATACGCCCTTCAATAGCTTGAAAAGGCAAGGGTGACCATCTGCCCTGTATGGGCACCTCCGTTACCCAGGGTAGGGAGGCTACGGCTGTACTGACACTTGCCCAAGGTGAGAACCCCGGCTAGTGGAGTGAAGGAGGCGCTTTATTTTTCCATTCAACACCAGCTCCAAGCTGGGTCTAGCCACTGACCTACTATCAGTAAACCCCAACTATTGGATTGTTCTTGGACTCCACATTTAGTTCTTGGTTTGGATCAGAACACATGGTAATTTAGTTGGCATGGATTAAAATGAGAATTTGCTGGAGAAATGAAATGACTGTAACTGCCTTGCTTCCCATTTAAAGCCAGATTTAATTTAATTATTGCTACTGTTGCTGAATAAATATCTGGTTTGAAACGCTGTACCTCAGTTATTCAGACTTTTGCGAAATGTTTTGGTTGGGCAAGGTAATGGCCAGCTCTCAAATTTTTTGATGTAAAAATGAAGCTTTCGGCATAAATTCTGATGGACCATGGAGTCACGCTTGCTTAACGTAGAGAAGCTGCTTCTACCCGCTGGAGAGACACCTGAGTGTGCACGGCTGTCAGCTGACCTCGCAGTCATATGATTGCTTGGCCAGTAATATGCTGCCTTACTGAAGCTTCCCATCCTGAGAAGATGATCTCAGAGTGCTTACTCAACAACCCTCCTCCTCCACCCCAATGCCACCCATGTATTACATTCTTTGGTCCTGCTGTAAAATTACCATTCTGTAACAACGTCTCTTCCTTTTGAGGTCATTGTTGCTGTAGACTCTGTTCTATGGGGGGGGGGGGGTTGGCAGCAGATCCCTGCCTTCAGTTCCACGCTGGACGGGCAGAGATCTCTCAGAACAGAGCCATGTCGCCAAACCCAAAGCATGCATACACCTGCTCTTGACAAAGTGGTCCTGTCCGAAATGAATAGATTATAGTATTATAAAGAAAAAAGTGGATAAGACATAGTTTTCATAATGGGTCTGAAATGGATCTGTGGGTTTACTCTGTAATGAGGAAAGAAACAGTTTGAAGACATCATTAAGACGTACTGTTAAGCAGCACACAGAATGTGTTTATACCGGAATAGAATGCTGTTTTCTCTAATTAGATTTAGGTCAACTCACTTTTACATGGTGCTATGCCGGCTGTTTAGAGCTTGATGGCCTCACAATAAATTTAGTGGGAATGAAAATTCTAGCCCAAACTGGTTGAAGGAAAACAGAACACAATGATCACAATGTCACTATCCTCAAACCCAGGCCCAGCAAACAGGACCTAGTCCATGAACAGAATCCAATGAAGTATTCAACGAGTGTCAAACTAACTCCACCTTCTCACTTTCTTCGTGCTGAGGCAACAGATGCAGTTCATCTGCCAGGAAGTGTGTTGAATAGTTAATGAACAGACCACCCACAATCCAGCAGACCTGCCAATGCACCAACGCATGCCAAAGAAACCTTGCATGGTGGTATGACTGGATGAATATTAACATACAGCTCTTCAGAGGGCCTACTGAACATTCACAGAAAACTACAGTCACTCCAGAGATTGATCTAAACAATTTATCTTAATAAAGCCTGAAAATATTTGAAAACTTGCAAATCACAGCATATAAATATGTAATCAATGTACGTCTCGGTATACTCTGTATTGCTCACATAAACTAAATTCAGATAGATGTGAGAAAATCCTGCTTTTGTCCAACCAGTACGGCAAGAACTCAGCAAATAAAACTGACATCATGAGACAGCTAAGGATGTCTATTATCATGGATGTAATTGCTGAGATTGTAAAAGTTTAGGGTTTTTAGTGTAGCCAGAATTCAGGGTGCACAGCTTACACTGACATGGTGATTGTGCATCTTGACCGCAGTTCCCGCACGGTATTCAAAATGGCCTTTCATTGAATAAGAAAGCCACAAGTTTGAAAACAAAGTTGTAGAATACAGCCAGCAGGAATTCTTACGGCATTTTTGATTTGAGGAAAAAAACTTACAGTGTCTTTTACTGTTTCTCAACTGTGGGTGGGAGGGATGGGGTGGAATGGGGAGGGGAGGGGGTAATTTTGTAATGGATTGATAAAAGAGAGGAGTTAGACCTCACACGGGCACTTGGGCACATAGACTCGCAACATCTTCTATTATGAAATGTAGACACACACAGCTTTAACATTTCATTTAGCCATTTTTCCTTGATATAACAAGGGGTAGCGGTGGGATTTCCTCTTTTCTAAAAGTACAGCTGGTGACTGCTGCAGAGCACAAGGTTGGAGGGGCTGAATTTAACAATCAACCATCAATAATTTTCCCCAGATGCCCTAAACAAAATTTGCCACTTGAGAAACAAAGCCACACTAGAGTTTGAGATATGAAACCATCTCATGGGAAAGCGATGCTACTCTATTATTTAATTTCAACGTGTGTTTTACAGCCATAAGTTTTGCATTTAACTGCCAAGACAAAATCAATATTGAACCAATAAGCTTTTATTAAGTTTTAAATTAAGTTGGGGACCCCAGAGCTGAAGACAAAAAAGATGCTCATTCATTCCCTATATTCTTGCCGTCTTAATCTACTACTACGTGCTCGTCGCAATCGCAACTATGCAAATTTAACTATAATGATGATAATGATGCTGGTAACTGCACTGTGGTGAACTCGAGGTTAGCATTTGTGAACTCGCCAGTGGCTACTAGTGAACTGGCAATAGGAGAAGCTAAAAACCATCCCTTAAAAATAATGATTGGACATGTTTTCAATCATTTAATAAAATTTTTTTTACTTGAATTCCAAAAATCCTAAGGATTATCATGTGTCGCCAGTTCTTCTAGTTAACTTAGAATGAGCACCGATTATTATTGCCCTGTTTTCAATTCATTTAAATTACCATTGCAGAAACTCAGAAAACTCTCAATGGAATGACTCTGTCTACGCATTTTATCGGCAATGAAAGTTTTCCCGTGTGCTGCAGTGAGTCTGCTGATTTTCTCAATCATACCTTTCGTTTCCACAATTTCGCATGCAGCAACAACTTGTAAGTGAAAAGGGCATTATGATAAACACTGTCTGAATCTATCCTCACTCTTAATCATCTTTCATCAATTGCCCATCCTCCCACAAGGTAAGACGTTACTGATTGCTATTTTCATGACTTTTCTGTAAAATTTGCATTATTATCTATATTCTAGGACTATAATGCCATTTCTTAGCCTGAAGTGACAAAGTTATTCGCACCCATTTTTTGTCCACCATAATCCATTGTGATGAAAGTTACGCTTCAGAATAAAGTCCTATAAATTATCTCATCAATTAATTGTATAGTTGGCGTTACCCGTAAGCAGTGATGACGACTTTCAAAATTCACATCAAAACGAAGTTGTACTGATCTTTATACACAAAGCAAACATATAAATTTATACAGGTATTTAAACGCATATAGTGGATATAATCTGTTTTATGTGTATTATGGATTTTGTCCTTTTTATGCATCGGGGAGACTGGGGTCCGATGAGCCATGGAGACCAATGAGTCATATCACTATTTTGCGATCAATCATGTCAGAGCTGCTTATAATAGGCATGACCACTGATGAGTCATGGGGATAAATGAGCCATATCACTATTTTGCCTATTTATAACACCTTTGGCATCGATTGATTACAAAATAGTGATATGGCTCATTGGTCTCCCCTATAGCGGATTTCGCTTATAATGGACAAAATGAGCTGGTCCAATGAATACGTTATACGCAAGTTTTACTGTACTGTCAGAATGGTTAGTGCGATCTACGTCCTCCCATTAGAGCATGCTGTGATGCATACTATTTAAATTGTTGGGGAACCTATGCCATCAGGTCATTTGTGATTCAACGTGAGGTTATGCACATAGGTACTCACAAATAATTCAGGATAAGGCCAAGACTCCTTGATACTGGTGAAGTCTGTCATTCATGTTGTCTTTCATAGGATCCCGCCTGGAAAGGAGGCTGTTCGTCAACAATGGTCAAATATTAAATACATGGCAAATAATGGTAAAAACAGGGCGTGGATTTTCGTTCAATCGCTTGAAACACAAGCTGTAACTAAATGAATGCTTGAAGTGCTGAAAATTTCAGCCTATACCAGACCCAGAAAAAAATCCTGAACTTATTCAGAAATGGGTTGTGAGTTACAAGCCGGAAAAGTTCAAACTTTGATTTGATGTCATCTGCAGGGACCACTTCATGGAGCCTGATTACAAGGTCAAAATGTGCACCCAGCTGATGGGAAGCAAAACCTGAGGAATATTGACAACATTTTCCCATATTGGTCAACACCAAAGATGCAGGAAAAGACCATGGAGAGGATAATTTACTCTAAGGCTAAAAGGGTATGTCTGAAACAGGACATGTCTCAACTGAAATGCATAGTTGGAATCATTTATCAATTCTTTTTTTTTTTTTTTTTTTATCTCAGCTTCCTTGCTGATTGGCTGTTTATCATGGGAGGAAATATGAGCTTTTATCTCTGTATTACCCTGCTATTTCACTTATCCCAATGTCAGGCCTAGTCACAGCAATCCAGTAACTGACAGTGTGTCGCCACATGAGGTTGCTTGCATTCTGAACTTTAATCTGCATATGACAGAATTATTTCTCAGATAAAATTGTCTTTCCTAGGAATTTCATTAATTGCAGATTCCCATGACATCTGGTTTCAGGGAATTTAGCAGGTTGTTAACAATCCTTTTGAATTACGCCTAAATATTTTTCAAGACAGATCTGCATGGCACATCCTTTCCATAAGCAAAGGACAGTCTGTGACATATTGTCTTTATGGCTCTGAATACATTTTCATGCCTTGGCCCTCCACTGCACTGCGGGTGGCCTGTGGAATCTCTGGTTAATTACTTCTCCATGACCCAACATAAATATTACTGTGACAACAGACATGGGATGTCTACATGCTACATTAAATGTTCAATCAAATGGAGCTGTGGAGCATGGGTGGCGAAAGCCAGAGAGACCCAGTTTCCATATCTCAATTTGAAGTGGGCTGATAGTTTCAGTCACGCTAGTCGTACATACTTAATTAGGCACACAAATAGTATTGGGCTTTTGGCAATCTCAACACGAAGAAGGAACCATTGCTGCATTGGAAAATCATGTGCAAACATTTGATATTTCACTTGTTGTACAAGCAGATGGGTTTTTTTTTTTTTAACAATACCAATGTCATAACAAAAAATTTTGCGGTAATTCTGAATGTCTCACATGGCCATTATAACTAGTTGGTCAGGATATGACAAAGTAATGAAAAGATCTCTTAATCCCATGTGTACACTCTTCCATAGGAAATAATGGGGCTAAACTTGACAACAAGCTTAAGTTTCACCAGCTTGGACTCTGTGGACAGACAGGTAGCAGTAACCCTGAGAAACTCCTGCTTAATCCCCTGGGGAAGTAATCAGAATTTATAGATTTTACAAATCAAAAACTGAACCCTTGAGGCATGCGTAAATGCTCAGCTGCGGTAAATACCATGACCTTTGGCATGAATAGAATGTGGAAATAAATTAAAAAGTGGACATTGGCCATGAAGACACCAAAACATCTATTGAACTAGCTTTCCTGTTTTGGGGTCACGATAGTATCTTACTTTTGAGTAAAAATGTATGGTCAGTATGAGATTACTCCAGACAGAACCAGCAGTGCTTATCTTAAGATGCTTAACGCAAAAACAATGGAATGCTTTTGTGAGCTGGCTGGTGTATAAGATGCTTAAAGTAAAGAATCTGACATATTTAATAATGCAGAATTCCAGAAAAGTAAAACCATAAGTAACTTTGTGTGCTTGTTGTAAAAAAAAAAAAAAGCATTTTAAACCATCTACTGCTTCAAAGTACCACTGTTTGTTCTGCCTGTTTTGGATATTCTACTGACTAAAAGGTAATTTAGTAATCATAGTGCGGTTACTTAAAACCAGCTAATGGTAATGTATTGATATAGGTGTGTGTGTGTCAGAAGCAAACGGAGCCAGCTGCATGATCTAGTTCACAAGCGGACGGACCATTATTAGATTGCTTGACAATAGACTGTTAATTAATGGCAAACAGAGCAGTGGAGGGTAGGCTAGATAAGATCAGGGGGCAGGCAGAGGTTAAGCAGCAGTGAACAGTGTTCCGGCAGTTGGGCCAAGTGAGGTTAAAAGTTTGGTCCAGAGTCAATTCCAGGTGGTCAGTCATGAGGGAGCAGGAGACACAGGGAGGAGGAACGGTGACTCTGGTGATGGTGACAAGTGACTCGGGAACTGCCAACATAAACACCGGGCAGAGGTATTGGTAACTGGTAATGGAAGGAAGTAAAAAGAGTAAATTGCTGGAAAGCACCTCGATACAAAATCTTATGTCTAGCAATCTTGCTCTGGAGGACACAATGCACAGAACTTAAACGTGCATAACGAGGAATAGACATGGGTAAAAACTGATGCGGACAGCCACATTGTGGGGAAAAATAATTAACAGAAACATGAGACGTGACATATAAATGCACACGAGGGTGCAAGCAAACACACAAACAGACAATGAACATTTTTGTTGCTGCGAAGAATGGCTGTACAAGGAATTTCTCAGAAGTTAAATACATTAGTGTGTCATGACCCGACAGGCAAAGTCACGGCAAACAAAGGACACCACACTTAGATAAACAAGTAACCGAAAAATATACTTTAATGGTGCCTCAAACTTTGCCAAATTTCATTAAATCAAAATACAAAAAGAGAACTAATTTAATAAATAAACCTTGGAGTAGCAAGCAACAGAATAAGCAAATAAAACAACATGACAAAGCACAAACCAAAACAAGCGCTGAGGGGGAAGAGCAGGGAGAGGAGAGAGACTGCAGCTTTTCTTAAATAGCCTCAGTGCACTGGTCCAGGTGCACTCAGTTACAGCAATCAGTACCTAAGGGAGAGTGAACGCACAGCTTAACACAGAACACTCCTTGATATCCCACAAGGGGGCATCACACCCCCGCCCCCTCTCAATACAGAGCTCCAAAGGGATCCCCCCAAAATTTTACCACTCACAGTACTTACAATTGTTTCTCATCAGAACATAAAACAAACAAACAAAAAAACAAGTAGCAATGAGGTTGTTATTTTAGACTGTTCACTAGAGGATGAGGAATTATACTACCCCATTGGAGCATGAGAAAGGGCATCTACCTCAACATTATCCTGGCCCCTGATATGTCTAATGTCCAATGTGTGAGACTGTAACTCAAAGAACAAAGGAAAGTGATGGGGTTGTGGTCAGTGTAAGCTATTACTGGACTACCTCCAGAACCAACATACATGTCAAAGTTCTGGAGGGCCCAAAATAGCCCGAACCTTCACATCCAGAGGAAGAACTTGCCCCTGTTCAACCACTTCGCTGAGGTATGTTACTGTCGCCCTGGCAACCTCACACTTAGCCAGGTTGACAGTGAGACATGCCTCAGTAAAACAGCTGAACAGAGCACTGATGCACTGGACATGGTCAACCCACGTATCACTGAACACAACAACATCATCAAGCTAAACAGCACAACTATCAAGACCTGCTACCATTGTATTCATGAGGCGGTGAAAGGTAGTGGGCGCATTGTGTAGACCAAACCTCATAACCGTATATTCACAAAACCACATGGTGTTACAAATGCCAAGATCTCTCATGTAGGCGCTGTTAGGGGAACCTGCTAATAACCCTTCAATAAGTCAAATTTGCTGACAAATTTGGCTGAGCCTACTAAATCAATACACTCCTCTATCCGTAGCAAAGGGTTGGACTCAGCTTTAGTGACTTTTTTAACCTTATGGTAGTCATTACAAAACCATGGAGACTCATTGTATTTCAGAACTAGCAAGCTATGCAATGCCCAACTGGAGGAGGATGGGACTGCGATTTGATTATCCAACATGTAGTTCACCTCAGGCTCCAACATCTTGCGTTTCTCTGCTGAGCAACAATAAAACTGCAGCTTAATTAGTGGAATATCTCCCACATCAATATCATGCTCTATGACATGTATGTGATGGTGTCTTGCCAAATAGTTCAGAAAACCTCTTGATCAACCCGATTAACTCAGCTGTCTATGACACAGGTATGTAGATGATGCAACAAATTATCCGAGGGAATTTTTTTAGTGTACCAAACATAACAGCATCATCAGGTGCCTTTATGTCCCCCTTCAAATCCAGCAGTGCATCTGGAATGCTGAGATCTGAAAGCAGAGAATAAACAGTTAATGCGGGGACAGCATTCATTTATTGAGCTACAGAGTCACTTGCCTCCATGGTGTGACCAGGATAGAATGGCTTAGGCAGGTTAATATGGCATATTTGAGAGGATTTCCTCTGATTTGGTGTGGCAATCAAATAGCTGTGCTCTGAAACCCACTTCTGAACTGTGTATGGTCCGACCCATTTAGCTTGAAATGGTGATACCTGGATTGGCATAAGGGTTAAAAACTTGATCCCATGGGCTGTGCTGTGCTTATATCGAACTGCACAAATATATAGTAAAACACAACAATTTCCCCGAGGGAATGGAGTGCATCAAATTTGTCATCCTCATAGTCATCAACAACAGCTGGTACTGAGGTGCTAATAGTATCGCAGATCAATACTGGGCATGTCTAACTCCATTCCAGCAATTTCCAGACATGAGGCAACAGCACAACTATGGCACTGTTGTCAAAAAGGTTGTAACACACTAATCACCTGTGGGTGTGTTGGGGGTTTGGCTAGTAAGATTAATTGCTATCATTCCCTTTAAAACCACTTTGTTGATACCTTAGCAAACTGGTATTTTTGACTGGTGAAGAACAAGCACCTAAATAGAGTTACCACTGCCTCCTTTGGTCCTTGGAGAACTGCACTTTAATATAGTAATGCAAGGATGGGTTTAGGGGATAGAGGTTTATTCACCACGTGATGCATTTCATATACTTTTGTAGAAAGATATGAGGGACTTTGATCATATATAGTAGTGTTCAGTGATGATTGTAGACTCAACAAAAAGAAGATAAATCAATAACCAAGTACTATTCAAGTATTTATTTAATGTAACATTGAATCATATAGATAAAAGTGAGTAAACAGAAAAAACATATTTTTCATTATCTAGTGTGGCCACTCTTTGCTGTGATAAAAGCATTTAATGTTTCAGGCATAATTTTCACTTGTTTTTTATTTCCTTGAATTTTTTTATAAACTCATCTTTTTTTTATTTTGCCTGCTTTTGGCGGAATTATTCAGCACAAATACTGAGACTAGAGCAGTACAGTACGTATTATCTTTACCCAATAATTAAATGGGCAATTTGACCACAGAATCGTTGTCAGTAGGCATAGCCTGATGGTGAAAATACCGCGCTGCAAGGGACAGTGTGAAGGTTCAATTTCTAGTCAAGGTACTTTTTTTGGGAAATAATCGCAGTTTCCTCCTACTTTTGTACAAATAATCACTGGGGTTTTTAATTATTCTTACTTTTCTTTAACATTTTTTGACATTGCCTTTGTATTTTCCCAATTTTTTTTTTATTTGTTTTGTTTTTTTAATAAATCTGCTCCAGTGGAGTCAAACTTGATTTTCACTGTAAGTATTATCTTTGAATGGGAAACTGTATAGGCAACAAAACTGGCAGAAATAATAGTAAATGTATTTTTTTTTTTTATTCTAAAAATTAAAAAACTTTGTATGTGGATGGAATGGATGATTGTAGTAATATATAAGTGAAATTAAATGAGTTTTACAGTTTGGTATCTGAGAAATCTGAAATGGAACACAAGGTACCTAAATTGCCAAATTGGAGAAGCCACCTGGACATTCCACTTTCATTTTGTTCTGATTTACCTGATCAGAATAAAACTTTGACACAGATAATAATGAGATTCTGTGCTGTAATTTTTAGAGGTTTCGGGCTGAAACTCAACAAATTTACGTGCATTCAGTGTTCACTAATTAGCGTGTATTACCAAGACGTCAGAAATTCCCTTTCACACCTTTCCTTTACCTTATGACGTTTTCCATACTCAGCAGACAACCCGGTACCGACCCAAAGGGCCTTGCACGATAATTGAAATGAACGGTAAACGAATTGGAACGCAACCCATCAATACATAACATAGTAACAGCGTATATCGTTAGAAAGCTGAGAGTCTTGGGAATCCTTATAAACATAGGTTACAGTGAAATAACATGTTTTGTTCGCTAAAACGGTCAAATTATGTCACTGCGTCACGTTTCAAAACACCACCCGAAACTCCCCTTTGAATCGCGTCATCTTACCTTTAAACCGATGTTTACATCTGAAGCCTGTATTCGACCCTGGGATGCTTGGTCTTTAAATGTCCATAGGAACCCAGCAAATTCGAATATCCACCGTGTTTTGCTGATATTACGATTGGTAGATGCATTATCCAACTCAAACAAGACAGTTTCGTTATAAAAAAAACAAACACGAACTTTTCTCCGATAAAAAATGAGACATTTTGAATTGTTCTGTTATTTTCAGCGGAATGACACAGCTAGCTGTGTTTGTTAGACTCTCACGATAACGTAGACACCATATGCATGTCTGTAGGACCTATCGGTGTCGAGTTACAAGTCTTGATAGCGAGTGAGGCTCGCACGAATGAAATCGCATTAACTTGCTTTGATTGACGGTTGCTCCGTCATATCACAAGCTACAAAGATGAGCCCAAGATGTCCTTGTAGCCAATGAGGAGACCTTTCCAACGACGAATAGCACTTCCCCTCACTGTCTCAGGAAACATGGGAGATTGAGTGCGCTTCTCTCGCTGGGAGCCCGTGCGTAAAAAAGCTGTATTATAGCCGTCTTGCGCCTCCCCAAAACTTTCGTATTTTGGTCAAAAATGTCTAAACGACAAGGAAAAACAAACCTCGCGAAGGAAGAAGGGACAAAGGAAGAGGAAAAGAGAGAAAGTTATATTGAGGAAGAAATAAAAGAAATAAGTGAAATCTTTGAGTGTTTCACTGATTTCCTGGAAGGGAAGAACCCCGATCTTGAATGGTGCGTAGCCTAATCATTATGTCTATATAAACAAAACGATACTTTGCTTATTTTTATCCTAACATAATTACAATACATAATGAAGATTTTCCAATGATGTGTAGCATGTATGTGTGTGTAGAACGTGAATTGCGTTGCCTGGGGAAGCCCTGACGAAAATGAAATGAGTTACTATAGTATACTATAAGAATTGTATAGTGTTCTAAAGTGTGGTTATGGTGTTCTATAGTACATTTCACCAGCTATGGTTTACAATAGTTTTTTTCTGTAGTGTTATTTTATTAGCTATGGTAGCCCTAGAATATTTCAATAGTAATACTAAAATCACCTTAGTGCAGTCCAAAAAAACCATACAACAGTAATACTTTAGTTTTTGGTGGTAAATTTTATGGTATTCCAATAGTGGTTTTTTGTAAAGGAGAGTAGAAAGGTGAGAGTGCAGGGGGAGGGGATCCTCTTTTACAACTACACATTTGCACTTCATCACTTTGTCTGTCCTTTTTTCTATAGAAAATCGTGGGTGCAGTGGCAAAAATAGTTTTATGTGAAATAAGGCCTCTGTAATACCATGACACAACTTTTACTAACTAATCCAGATATGGGTAAGAAACTACAGATGGTTCTTTCATTTGAGACCAAGGTCATGTTTCTAGACCAAGGGGTTCATGAGCAACCAAGGTTTATTTAGAGCTTTATTTAGAGCATCCAAAGGTCCTTTTGGAGTCTCCAAATGGACACCCTGCAAAACGCATGAGTATTACCACACAAAACGCATGAGTATTCCCACACAAAAGGCATGAGTATTACAACACAAAACGCATGAGTATTCCCACACAAAACGCATGAGTATTACCACACAAAACGCATGAGTATTACCACACAAAACGCATGAGTATTACCACACAAAACGCATGAGTATTACCACACAAAACGCATGAGTATTCCCACACAAAACGCATGAGTATTACCACACAAAACGCATGAGTATTCCCACACAAAACGCATGAGTATTACCACACAAAACGCATGAGTATTCCCACACAAAACGCATGAGTATTACCACACAAAACGCATGAGTACTCCCACACAAAAATGGCTCTCTAAGGGTCATAGTTCATTGTATAGTCATTTCCTCTGACACTTGGCTTCAAAAGACCTGGGAGTGGGCCAGAGTTGTGTTTCCATGGGGAAATAAGTGGCTTAGAGTGCTGTAATGGGGTCATTTCCAGAGATGTAAAAATCCGCATGGAAGAATAAACAAAATTCTACCCTCTGTTCCTCTTTGACAGTAAATCACAGAGTTATTTTGACAATTCCTAGACATTCTACAAGGTCTCAGGTTTCAAAGGAGGTAAAACATTTGATGATAGGCCAAAGTATGTGGACACAGTGACCTTTTAAATAGACACTGTCCCATTTCGAGAAAAAACAGAAATACAGTGGGTTTGGGTAAAGGGTTAAAGAAAAGTGGTTAGGAATTAGTGGATAGGATGTAATTTTTTGCCAATTTTGGTACAGCCCAAGTTTGTATCCCAGACTTAAAGGAAGTCACATATGAACTTTCCTTTGGTGGCATTCAACTTGACCTTTGAAGGTCAAACTTGACATAATACAATTACAATGACTTGTATTGCCAAAATGGTCAAAGATGGAGCCTAGGTTTGTATTGGAGACATAAAGGACGTCATATATGAACTTTCATTTGTTGACCTTATATTGCCCTTTGAAGGTCAAATATGACCTTGTGAAATCCAATGACTTGCATTACTAAAATGGTCACAGATGGAGCCTAGGTTTGTGTTACAAACATCGAGGACGACGCATATGAACTTTCATCTGGTGACATTCAACGTGTCTATCAGTGACCTTTGAAGGTCTTACTCGACAGTGAAATTACAATGACTTGTATCACCAAAATGGTCGTGGATGGAGCCTACATTTATATCGAGAAATTTAGAAAGTCATATTTGAACTCCATTTGCTGACCTCAACTTGACCTTCTTTAACCTTTAATGTTCACAATTAGAATATTGAATTTTCAATGACTTTTTTCACCAAAAGTGCTTCACAGTTTAGGATTGGTATTACAGGGGTTCTTATAAATGTATTACAACTTTTATTTAGTGACCTTGACATTGATGTTCAATGACTCGAAGGTCAAACTTCACAGGCAGATTTCATGACTTGCATCATCACTATATGATTGCTTGCCCGTAGGCGACAGGACCCTTGGTCCCTTTTTTTATTGTTTTATTCACTTGCTATGTTGGGTATGCTTCACAAAAAAAGGAATTCAACTAATTTGGATCCTCCTCATTAATTTGCACATGATAAAATAGTAGAATATCGAGTTGTGCTTCGTGACTGGTGTAATAAAGATTAAAGCAAACAAGGAATATGACTTAATGAGGTGAAATGTTTCTATCTTACTGTAATGTGAATATAGACCACTAGATGGCAGTATTTACCTTTTTTTGTTAAGCTCAGACTGGAGTCATGTTTAGACATGTCCTGGACATGTCTGGGGCAAGTCTCAGAAAATTAAAAAAAAGAGGTCTAAATGTGGGTGGGGTCTGCAACAGAGTATATAAGGAGAAGAATTGAGACAGTAAAGTAGTAGGAGAAATTGCAAGAAGATGACCAGACCTGCCATTCTGTTCAAGACCTGTGACGTTTCTTTTGTGGATTTCTTTGCCTGTGTTTGAGCATTTTCTTCATCCAGGACATCACCAAGCCACCCCACCAAAAAGGGACTGTAATTATTTCTGTTTTTTCTTATTTATCAATCTTGGTCTTTAGTTGTAGGTTGTTATTAGTCTTTGTCTTTGTTAAAAATTAAATGTGTTTTAGTTGTTAAAACTGTGTTTGTCATCCTTTGCTGTTGCTGTTGTGTTATAAATGTAATAACAAATTGGGGCCATAACAAATTGGGGGCTCGAGGTCCGGGATAGACCATTTTGTGAGTCATTTATTAAAAATCTAACATTCCAAATTGTGAAATTGTTTTTGTGAATTTTCCTAGATATATATTGACAACAGCAATGGATGATTTCTTGGCATCACCAACCGTAGGGGTTTTGAAGTCTTTTAAAAAGACAGAACTGCTAGAAATTTGCAGACAGTTGGAGCTGACAGAGGTAAAACCAGCCATGCGAAAAGCAAGACTGGCTAGAGAGATAGTTGAATATAACATTGATGAAAATGTGTTTGCACCAGGAGATCTGGAACAGTTTCCAGTGGAAAATCCAAATATAGAAATTAATATAGAACTTAAATTAAAAATGCTAGAGATTGAAAAGGAGGAAAGACAAAAAGAAAGGGACGAAGAAGAAAGACAAAGAGAATTTGAGAGGGAAGAAAAAGAAAAACGAAAGGCAGTTTGACTTAGAAAAATTAGCAAGAGAAGAAAAACAAAGAGAATTTGAGAGAGAGAAAGAGGAAAGAGCAGAAAGAGAGAGACAGAGAGATTTTGAATTAGAGAAATTCGATAGAGAAGAAAGACTCCAAATGGAGCAACTAAAAAATAAAATTGAAACTAAAAATAAATTGTGTGCCAGTCAGGAGGTAAAACTGGTGCCTCCATTTTCAGAAAAGGATGTTGACAACTATTTCCAGTGTTTTGAAAAGGTAGCAAAGAGTTGCCAGTGGCCAAAGGAACACTGGCCTCTGATGTTGCAAACTGTCCTCAAGGGTAAAGCTCAACAAGCCTATTCGGCTTTGTCTGCAGATGATTCCTCTGATTATGAGGTTGTCAAAAAGGTTATTTTGAGAGCTTATGAGTTGGTTCCAGAGGCTTACCGACAGAAATTCAGAGGTCTGAAGAAATCTGAAAATCAGACTTATGTTGAATTTGCTAATGAGAAGCAGGTTTGCTTTGAGCGCTGGTGTGCTTCTATGGAGGTCAAGGATGATTTCAACTCACTAAAAGAGATGGTGTTAGTTGAAGAATTCAAGAACTGTGTTAAGGATGATGTTAAGACCTACCTTAATGAGAAGCAAGCACTGAACTTGCAATCAGCTGCCAAATTTGCAGATGAATATGTTCTCACTCATAAGTCCAAATTTCAGTCTAGCAGTAACAATAAATGGTCCCAATTTCAGAAAAAGGGTTACGGTGATACCCAAGATTCCTCACCCAAAGACAAAGACAAATCTGGTGATGGTGCTCAGAAATCCAGTAACAGGTCTGATCAAAGTGTGAAAGCTGACAGTGACAAAAGTGGTCTAGTTTGCAGTTATTGCAAGAAATCTGGTCATGTTACAACTAACTGTTGGTTCCTTAAAGCTAAGAAAGAAAAAGAAAAGGATACCAAACCAAATGCCTTTGTGAAAACAAGGTTAGAAACCCCTGTAGTATATAACCAATCTGCTAAATTGCCTGCTTCTTGTGGGGCTAAAAAGCCTAATACAGCTGACTTTGTGAGGGAGGAATTTCTTCCATTTGTGTCAGAGGGATTTGTGGCTCTGAATGAGCATACTACTCCTGTCCCCATATATATCCTAAGGGATACCGGAGCTTCTTAGTCACTTTTGTTGATGGACTCCTTGGAGTTACGTGATGAGACCGCTTCAGGGGATTTCATACTTGTACAAGGTATTGAAGGGAGGACTGTATCTGTACCCCTGCGCTCTATATTCTTGAAGTCAGATTTAGTTACAGGACAGGTAAAGGTGGGACTTATGTCAAGTCTACCTATAAAGGGTGTTTCTCTGTTGCTAGGCAATGACCTGGCTGGGGGCAAAGTAGTTCCCCCTGTACATCTTACTTCACAGCCGAGCACTGAAAATGGGGATGAGGACCCATCTCTGTATCCTTCTTGCGCAGTGACTCGTGCTATGGCCAAGAAGGCTAAAGAAGATGATGTTGTAGTGCCGTCCAGTACATTGAATAGTCAGGACTCAGGTGGTTCGCCTCATGACTTTGATTGGCCTACTATGGTTTCTCCGTTTGAGGACTTATCAGATACTTTTATCAGTTCTCTATTCAGCCAGCCGGATGGGTCTGGTGATTCTGATGTGTCTGGAGACTTGTCTCTGTCCAGAAAGCGGTTGATTGAGGAGCAAACTAATGATCCTGAAATTGGTGTACTAAAGAGGAGAGCCCTTCCTGAAAAAGAAATAGACGCAGTTCCAGTTGGGTATTATCTCAAGGATGGTGTGTTGATGCGGAAGTGGCGCCCTCCTGATATCCCTGCCAATGCAGATTGGGCAGTGGTCAGGCAAATTGTTGTTCCGAAGGTCTATAGGAATGAGATCTTAACAATGGCTCATAGTTTACCTTTAGGAGGTCATCTTGGTGTTAACAAGACTGTTGATAAGATCATGAAACACTTCTTTTGGCCTGGGCTTCGGAAAGACGTTTCCAACTTTTGCAAAACCTGTCACACTTGTCAGGTAGTTGGAAAACACCAGTTAGACCCACCTGTAGCTCCATTGCAGCCTATCCCAGCATTTGGGGAGCCATTCTCTAGGGTCATTGTTGATTGCGTTGGTCCATTACCCAAGACTAGATCTGGAAATCAGTACTTGTTGACAATCATGTGTGCATCTACCAGATTCCCCGAAGCCATACCTCTACGTAACATCAAGGCAACTGCAATCTCGAAGGCTTTGATAAAGTTCTTCACGTTGTTTGGCCTTCCCAGGGAAATTCAGTCAGACCAAGGTAGCAATTTCACTTCAGGATTGTTTCAGCAGGTTGTGTATGAACTAGGTGCAAAGCAGATTCTTTCTAGTGCCTATCATCCAGAAAGTCAGGGTGCCTTAGAGCGGTTTCATTCCACTCTCAAGACAATGATGAGGACTTATTGTTATGACCATGAGAAAGACTGGGATGAAGGGGTTCATTTGCTGTTGTTTGCAGCTAGAGAAGCAGTGCAGGAGTCTACTGGATTCAGTCCATTTGAGCTAGTGTTTGGTCATGAAGTGAGAGGACCTTTGCTATTATTGAGTGAACAATGGCAAGAGAAAGAGCCGCATATCAGTCTGTTAGACTATGTTAGCAAGTTCAAGGAAAGATTGCTTGCAGCTTGTGACCTTGCCAAAGAGAACTTGAAATCAAGTCAGGGAAAAATGAAAACTTGGTATGATCATAAGGCTAGAAGCCGTGAGTTTAAACCAGGAGAAAAGGTCCTTGTGTTGTTTCCCTTGCAGTCCAATCCATTGCAGGCTAGATTTCATGGTCCTTATGAAATTCTGACAAAACCCAATGATCTCAATTACATTGTGAAGACTCCAGATAGGAGAAAACCAAAACAATTGTGTCATATTAACATGCTAAAGCCTTATCATGACAGAAATGCTAGGGTTGCAGCTGTCACTTCAGATTCTCCAATAGTCGAAACGTGTGAAGATGAGGGGGAGTTTCAAGATGATGAACCAAGAATTAAAGCTGAAGTTCTTTCATGTAAATTGTCAAACACTGAAGTGTTGCAAAATCTTGATGTAAAACTCCTGCACTTAGAACCCTCACAGAGAGATCAGTTTGAAAGGTTGATCAAGAAATATGAGGATTTGTTTCCTGATGTTCCAAAGAGAGTTACAATAGCCTCTCATGATGTAGATGTTGGTGATGCCAAACCAATAAAACAGCATCCATACCGGATGAATCCTGAAAAGAGAAAGATTGCTGAGAAAGAGGTTGAGTACATGTTAAAACATGATATTATCAGACCCTCCAACTCCGATTGGAGTTCACCCTGTGTGCTAGTTCCAAAACCTGATGGAAGTACTAGATTCTGTACAGATTATCGCAAAGTCAATGCTGTTACTAGAACTGATGTGTTTCCAATACCTAGGATTGATGATTGTATTGATAGTGTAGGGCAAGCAAAGTTTCTGACCAAGATTGATTTATTGAAGGGTTATTGGTGTGTGCCTTTAACTGAGAGGGCCAAGAGCATCTCTGCTTTTGCCACACCATCTGGATTGTACCAGTATGAAGTCCTACCCTTTGGCATGAAAAATGCCCCAGCCACGTTCCAAAGGATGATACAGTCTACAATTGCCGGATTGCCACACACGGGTGCATACATCGATGACCTGATCACATGGAGTGACTCCTGGGAAGAACATCTAAAAGATGTAGAGACGTTGTTCCAGCGCCTGACCCAGGCTAACCTGACTGTTAACCTGAACAAGAGTGACTTTGGTTGTGCTACTGTCACCTATCTTGGCTACGTCATAGGCCAGGGTAAGGTGGCACCCATAAATGCTAAAGTCCAAGCCATCATGGACTTTCCAGTTCCTGACAACAAAAAAGCTTTGCGCCGCTTCCTTGGAATGATCGGGTACTACCGCAAGTTCTGCAAGAACTTTGCTGAGAGTGCTCTCAGTCTAACTAACCAACTGAAGAAAGGCGTAAAGTTCACTTGGGATGAAGCATGCCAGAGAGCCTTCGATCGCATGAAGTCTCTGCTGTGTCACTTCCCCGTGCTCAAATCTCCTGACTTCAACAAACCGTTCTCCATCGCGGTCGATGCTAGCGACCAAGCTTGTGGATCTGTGCTCCTACAGAGAAGTGACTCTGATGACATTGAGCATCCCGTGGCATACTTCTCCAGGAAGTTCAATCGCCACCAAAGGAACTATTCCACAATAGAGAAGGAACTGTTGGCTCTGGTCCTTTCTTTACAACACTTTGAGGTTTATGTTTGTACAGGACAAAAGCCAATGATTGTGTACACTGACCACAATCCGTTAATGTTTTTGAGTAGGATGAAAAACAAGAATCGGAGATTGTTGAATTGGAGTTTGATTTTACAGGAGTTTGACTTGGAAATTAAGCATGTGAAGGGTACAGACAATGTAATTGCTGATTGCTTATCCCGTGTTTGAATGTGTATATCATGTGTTTGAATATTGTATGATATGTATATATAGACAAGTGTTCACTTAACCATTTTGTATTGAAAAGAAAAATTTTGCCTTTATGAGTCAAAATTTTTCCCTTTTGGAATGGAGGTGTAATGTGAATATAGACCACTAGATGGCAGTATTTACCTTTTTTTGTTAAGCTCAGACTGGAGTCATGTTTAGACATGTCCTGGACATGTCTGGGGCAAGTCTCAGAAAATTTAAAAAAAGAGGTCTAAATGTGGGTGGGGTCTGCAAAAGAGTATATAAGGAGAAGAATTGAGACAGTAAAGTAGTAGGAGAAATTGCAAGAAGATGACCAGACCTGCCATTCTGTTCAAGACCTGTGACGTTTCTTTTGTGGATTTCTTTGCCTGTGTTTGAGCATTTTCTTCATCCAGGACATCACCAAGCCACCCCACCAAAAAGGGACTGTAATTATTTCTGTTTTTTCTTATTTATCAATCTTGGTCTTTAGTTGTAGGTTGTTATTAGTCTTTGTCTTTGTTAAAAATTAAATGTGTTTTAGTTGTTAAAACTGTGTTTGTCATCCCTTGCTGTTGCTGTTGTGTTATAAATGTAATAACAAATTGGGGCCATAACACTTACCTTACTGAGAGAATACACCATAGCACCTGATTTACTAAGACTTTTAGCATATGCAAAATCTTTTTGCCTGCGCAAAACCAATAGCATTGCCTTGCATTACTTTCCTTGCAACAATCAGTGGCAAGGTTTCTGGTTTTGCACGGGCAAGAAGAGTAAATCAGGCCCTTAGAGAACTGAATGTTCACGGAGTAAACCTCTTAAGCCCTGAGCTGCTGGTTCGAAAATGACATGCCCAAAATGAAATGAGTATATCTCTGCGACTTCTCAAATATGAATAATCTTGGTATCATAATAAAGGTAACACCTTGGAGATTTTTGACATGGTGTTAGAATCAGTACATATGTCACTAAGTAAATGTCAGAGTAAATGAGTAAATGAAATTACTCAGTTGCAGTCTGAAACCTCCAAAAATTTACAGCACAGTATCTCACCATTATCTGTGCCAAAGTTCATTCAAACAAAGCAAATCAGAGCAAAATTCGAGTGGTTTTAGTTCAGGAATGTCCACGTGGCCACTCCTACCTGGCACTGTGTGCCGTTTTATATTTCTCAGGTATTAAACTGTAAACCTCATTTAATATCACTTACATATCAGGACAGGCATCTATTGCATCCAAATACACCCACTTTTTTAGTTTTAAAATTTTTAAAAATATTTTTATCATTATTTCTGCCAGTCCTGTAATCATTCTCCCATTCAACGATACATACATACAAAGAAAATTAAGTTTGACTCCACTGGAGAGGATTTATGAAAAAAAAAGGAAATAAACAAAATTTACGTACAAAGATAAGGTAGAAAATGGTTAAAAGTAAAAATAACAAAAATCCCAGCAATTATTTACACAAGAAAATGCTACTACTGCCTAAATAAGTGTATACCGATCCAGGATTTGAGCCCTGTATTCTGTTACTGTCTTACTGACAGCATCACAAGCCGATGACAGACAGAAAAAAACATTGCGAGCAGGCGGAATGCTCTGTAGCTGACATCCTTTGAAGCAGTGCCCCGGAAGAAAACCTGCATGAAGACTGGCAGATTTAGGTTTGATATATAAGGCAGACATGTTAGGCTAACAATAGCAAGCGCAGATTTACCCTCAATCAGTTTGATATTTTGTAATAAAAAAGGTGAGAAAAACTGAAATAATCGTAATTTTCGCTCATTTTTTGTTGTTTGTTTTACTTCAAAGTCACATTAACCTCATATTTGATTTGTTTGTGGACAGTAGGTACAAATGATGACTGAACTGTAGATCTCCAGCTGAAATAAATGATGACCAATGCATCGGCCGAGGGGGGCCTCTTACTCAGGACAAGTTCTTATGAAGATTATTCCATTGTCTGGCAGTAAATGAAATTATATTTGATATGGAAACTCCACATATGTGTCTGGCAGGAGGGTAAATCATAAAGTCTGAATTCTTATCCAGGAACCAGTTATATCAAATAAGTAACCCCCTTGTGTCCATGACAATACTGGGCTCATGGTTTTGAGAATGCCCTTCATTTCAGTGTAATAGAGTTTTCAAAGAAGCAATTTACAAATTTTATTAATTTCAAACCATACTGAACTTGGAAAAAAAAGATAATTTCATATTTGCAAGGTATGCCATTTCATATGTTCAACCGGCAGAATGTGAGGCAAAATTGTGGCTGTGAATTGGATGGAGGACGATGGCGAACAATAATCTACTGTAACGATTAGCGTGCTTATTGTTTACATTTTTGGCATTGCAAAGTTATCTTCACAATCGGCTGGACTGGTCTCAGAATCTGCTGGACTGATAGGCTGAGTGATTCTTCTCAGAACAGATACAGCTTAACTTGCAGTGAAGACTGACTGCATTATTTTCACCGTGTTCTACTGATAGAGAAGCTATTTTTTGTGAGTGACTGGGCGTCACGCACTACCGACCCCACTTACAAGCGCCGTGTCGAGGAGAGAAGAAAACTCTACCGTTTTCTGCTTTGCTAGGAACTGTCAAGACCCCGAAGATAGGGGTCACACAGTTCATCCCATCAAACTCCTCTAAACCGCTGCTAAAATCTACTCCGAGCTTTCATCGCTTTTGTTCATCGCCATTCTGTTTCAATGTTTGGTCCAACCGATGACGTCAACATGACGCTGTTATGGCGCATCCCATGGATTTTTTGCGTGAAATTTATAAATCACCAGGGCAAAACGGTGGGTATTTAGGGATTAAAAATTGATCGGAACTTTAGTTTATGAACATATTCTTCAGATGCACTGAAAATTTACCACTGTTGCTTGTCACCTTTAAGTAAAGAAAAAAACACGACATAAATAATGGGCAGGGCGATGTTTTAAAGAATTAACACATTAATTAATTCTAAAAGTAGTAATCACAAGTGAGAAACAAAGAATTGACTGCAGCTAATGAACTAATGAGCTAAAATTCAGGGAGCAATGTGTAAGAAATGTATTATTATTACTATAATTAATCATGAAATGGCCCTGATATATCACCAGACATTAAGGAATGATGTTAATTTCAAATACTTACATCACTGACAACAGTAGTCCAGCCAGAATATTCTCATTACGAAACCAAAGTTGCAGCCCACAACTAATGTTTATGTTGACATTTTGTGTTTTGGAGCCGCCCTCCACCCATCTCCCAATCACGAAGTCAGTAGCGTTTCGGCATCCAGGTTGCCAGTTACCACTGAGCTGCTGCCGCCAGCATTTCGGAGCACAAATGTCTGACGTTACTAAACCTAAAAGCCCTCGTTATGACTCCGAAACATGTCGTGACAAAGTCAGAAACAAAACAAGGACCTGTATCGTACATGCCTTTGAAAGATGGAGACGACTGAAAGCGAAGAAGAATTTGAAGACCGACGCCGAAGTTGCTAATTTTCTCCTGGGCAGGTAAGATTCATCTCAGTTTGGCTAACTTAATTCTATTTAATGTAGGCAAGGATATGTCAAATACTCCCTACAGTCGAATAACGTTATGTATGTTCGTTCACGTTACGTTAGTGCGTATGCAGGTGGCCATGGGTCATTGAACTGACTAGGGAACAAATTGTTTGAGAAATAAAAACCATGGCTCTTCATTGCTGACATTAGCAATGCATTATTAGTCCGTTTCTCTGGCTTTATACTGAGACGCTGTGGAAACTGTTCCAACATTAGCACAGCCATTATTGCAATATGAAATATAATTGAGACAGTACATCGGTCAAATGAGTCCTCATTCGTTCTTTACGCATTTTACAGTATGGACTTCTTATTGTGAAGTAGACGTTCTTGCTGGATCCAGCAACATAGCTGGCAACCTCTCGTCTGGGGGAGAGGAGGATGGGATACTGCGCTCTGCACTACTTTGAATGTGACTGCACTACCAGTTTTGGCCACAAACTTACATATAGCTCCTTTAACATCTGTGATCAAACATCGCACATTCTTATGTTAATATTGTGAGAAGCGTACATTTAGACTGCATTTAAAAATGTCAGACTGACTCAGAAAAAAGATTGTGGTGTTGGTGAACTGGCTCCAGTGGGGCCACACAGACTGGGAGGTTCATTATTCAGCACAAGAAATGGAGTATGTTGTTGACAGGGGTGGGAAGAAAAGCTGAATTTACCATGGCGCTGGTGCCAATGGGCCATTTTCTTCGCACTCGGGGAAATGAAAAAATAAAAACAAATACCATTGCATCCCCTTACAATATAAGCAGATACAGTCTCTTGTGGACTGTCATGCCTGACTCATTCTGTTTGATCTCAGCTTTTGCTTTAACAAATTGACGTAAAGAACTATATTTTGACTTGAACAATCAGGGTTGCTTGTCTCAGGCCCTTTCAGAGCCGTACAGCAAGTTAAACATGCATTTTCTGTTGGAAAAAAGGCCTGCTGCTCAGGAAAAGACCATTTTTTCACGCTTTCTTTATGGTGTAAATTTTATCAGAAACTCTTGTTATTTGGTGTGGAGGACCCCTGCTGGATAGACAACTTCATTACAGATGTTAATAGCATGCATATGAGGAGGCATTGATTGTGATGAAGACGGGACAAAAGATGTCAAGAGATGCTGTGCACTTTCCATTCGGTGACAATGTAAAATATCCACTTAGACGGGAAATGCCTTCAAGCATCCAAAAAATGGACTTTGAACAAAACATTGTGGTCCTGAGCAGGTTTAAAGGGTAAACCTGATACAAATACTGCTCGGGGGAAATAAATGGGCTTTGAGCAGACTTCATCCTCCGCATGCAATGACCTGAGTGCCTTGAAAAGATAGCACCAAAAAAGTGTGCGTAATCCATGCTGTAATTACTTTAGTGGTATGATACTTGAAGATTTTTACCTCTCTTACAATCATCTGCAAGTCGAAATTTTCTGCCCCAGCTCCGCAGAATGCGCAGGGGAGGGCTCATGCTAATGAGAGCCTCTGATTAGCCGCACAGGCTTTGGCCCTTTGACTCCAAACTGGATTATAAACCAGTTCACGCAAAGTGCTTTTGTTGAGCATATGCTTACGCTGTTTGGAGGAGTAAAACTATAAAAAGCCAAGCAGTCTGAACAAGAGGAGCTTTTCCGTCAATGAAACTGATTCCTTCTTTGGGGGGCTGGAGGAGTCACCTCTTAGTTTCCCATGTCATTCCCACAAACTGTGCTTCCCCAACAGGAACTATAGGTACGCTGATCTCATTAGAACAATTACTAAAGACTGCATTTTTCCAGCCCAGCCTTCAAAGACCCGAGGGCAATGTAATTTTAAAATCAACCCCTTCCAAAAAGCAGCAGTGTTGACCATTTCTATAGGACTGTCAATTACCTCTACCTCAGTTCAGCAGAAGGAAAGCAGCATGATTCAAGTCTGCTCCAATAAAGACCTTTTCTTTGGGGAAATCAGACAGCGCATGGACTTGAATTTATTCAGCATTAATCTCTACTGGCCTGTGGGAGCTCACTAAATATTCATGAGTAGTGCCAGACACATCACTGCATGAAAATGGCACATTCCCGAGGTAAATAGCCTTTATCTGTTACAGTAGGCTGTATCATTACATAATTTCACCCGTTGCTAAAAATTCTGCCTCTGATAATGATCGATTATATGTATAAAATGCTCATATAGTATCAGGCACATTGCTTAGCCACCCATTGCAAAGACCACCACAATCTCAGCAGTCCAAAGCTATTTACTTGGGCTGGAAAAAAAGCTTGATCCCAAAATGAGAAGTGAACCCGCAAAACCAATATCTGTGTCGACAGAAGGTTGTATTTGCGGTTGGCTAATTTTCACCCCTCCCCCCAAAACTGACAAAATCCCCTGAGAAAGGTTTCCGAAGATGTCCACTTGCTGAGAGGCTGAACTTTCCCACAGAAACAAAGTGCAAATTGTTTCATTTCACATGAATCTAGGTTTTAGCAGTCACTTAACACAACACTGCCGTCTGCTCCGCCATGCTTTCAGATATGATGCAAATTAAGCGTTCCCAACAGCTGCGGGTGACAACAGGAAGTCTTAAAGAGCCCTCACTACAAAGGAAGAAAAATGGGCTTCATTTATTCGTTCCTTGAGCATGCCCAGTTCCACTTTGCATCATGGGATGATCCACATCCATGGCAACGGCTATAGAGAACATCAACTGCACAGTGCGAATAGTGTGTGCGGTTTCAGCAGTTTAAATATAAGCTCCAAAGGAAGGCTTTACGATTGCTGTCGAACATTTAGATAATAATAATAAAAAACCAATCTGATTCATATTCAGAATACGGCAAATTGCACGACTGCAGTCTTATATTATGGAGGATGGAGAAAATATCGAAAACCTCCACAAAGGCTGAATGTATGCATCACCTTTTGCCTTCAAGGCAGGCTCATTCCCTTTGGGAATTGTGTTACACAATTTCTGGACCATGTGTAGAGGAAAATGGCCAACTCCTCGAGAAGGACAGTCAGTTTCCAGTTCTTTGAGGGATTAGTGAGGCAAAAATCTACCTGTGTGAGGGGCCACAATCAAGTAAAAATACTGAAATGTCATGTGGAAACTGTGCTTGCACCACAGACTACACCTGGTGTTGTAAACTAGCTTTATTTTATTTGTCGAGGTCCATGGATGGCAATAATTAGACCTAATGAATTCCCTGTGTTGGCTGCCCATACTATCACAGAACCTGCATCATATCTCTTAGATGGGGGAAAAAAAAACATTGCGGATTCAGTGGCTTCTTTGGCTTTCTCTCAACAATCCGTTCAGATGCATCTATCGAAAGAATGAGAGATGACTCAACAGACCATATTCTCAACAGAAAAAGAAGTTAGAGCTAGTTTTGGCACTGTTGTAACTGCTTGCTACCGAGGTATCTAAGGACGTCAGATCATGGGTAAAAGTTATAGCAGTAAAAAGAAAAAAAAGACAAGAAAGGTAATCAATTCCTATTCCGCAATAACTTTGACAATGGAGCTGTGAGCGCTGATCCCAAGCAAAGACTGGGAAATGCAAAGCAAACTCTCTTCTAAAGGTCAGGACTAATACGCTGATTTTGTTTTTTTTTGGAAAAAGACTGTGCCTGTATCATGATCACCCAGTTTCATAATGTTTCTGGCTCCACATCCTGTGGTCATAATAATTTTCCTTACTGTGGATGGGGGAAACAAACTGAATCTTTAAACCGTATGATTTGACATCTTTGAGCCAATAAATAATGAAGGACAATACTTATAGGTCTGTTCAGTAATTCTGGAGACAAAAACAACATTTGCCAATATAAAAACAAATAATTTCGACATTTTGCCATAATCCACCGGCAGTTTGGGCTCCAAGTACCTGAAGACCACAAAGGAAAAATGATCAGTCCAAATTTAGCATTTTTATATTTTTTATATACTTACTGTAATATTTATACTAAAATGTAATATTATATATTATTGTTATATTTTATATCTTTTGCATATTTCTTCAGTGCTTTGTTTCTAAGATTGTTTTGAATGTTTAATTCACCATTTCTCCACATCATGAAAATGTGACTGATCATTTTTCCATTATAGTCCTCAAATGCATTTGCCCCTCATAGACTGTTAGTCTCCTCACCCTGATTTACAAGTCATTTGTTTCTGGTGCTTTTCATCTCTTTTTCACCCCCTGTGTATGTTCCTCTAGGGGAGCAATATCTCACACACATACACACACACACACCAGCACACGCACACACACACATACACACGCATGCGCACGCACACACGAACACACACATTTCTGTCTGTCCCTTGTTTTTTGCAATGTAGAGCAAGCTTTGGGAAAAACCTGAGGATAGGGTGCTTGAATCCCAGTGTACCCTGTAGCTCATATGACAATAAATATTTTCACATATATACAGTAATTTAAGTCATGCATTAGGAATTCATTCTTATGTACTGTAGATGATTTATTGTACTGTGAGTCATTGGCAACTAAATTAGCCTGTTATGTTTAATGCCATGAAACCCTCTGTACCCCACCCTTATTAGTACATACTGTACTTAAAACATTATATGGTTCCTTAACTAATCAGCTCCCAAAATTGAGAATCTATTCATCTCTGGGTTCAGCACAGATGCCAGTTAGGTCCCACCATGCCATTGTACTTGAAATAAAACAGGGTCAGGTTTTGTTTTTTGTCTTTTCTTGAGGGCCAACTGCTGCTATCCAGAGGCTCCGCTCTCACCTGCAATCGCAATCATTCCTTATACTGTTACTGTAAAAGCATAGATTTGCTGGGAATGAGAAATCCTTTAAAGCATGACATTCATTAGTCTGTCTTGTGCATCATTAAGACTATTTTGTGAGGATTTTTCCACCCTAATCAGCAGCATTCATTAGCTTCAAAGCGAAAGCCATAAATACCATTATATTAGCAGTAGGCAGCTGAGCACCTAATTATTGTCAGATGATGATGTTCTAAATCACAGTGCCATGCTTGAATTGAAACTGACTGTGACTTCCCCGCTAGGTCATTGGTACCATAAAAAACAAGGAATGAAAAATAAGATTTTGGTTGATATTTGTTAATGGTGCAGGTAACTTTCACTAAGATGTGTTTCATCAGATCAACCCCTCAGTTATGAAGCTGTTTCGTCTGCGTTAAGTCCGGCACGAATTTATGCTGGAACCAGATTGGGCTGAGATCCGCTTATCCTTAGACATTATATTGAGATATTGCAGGGTCTTTTATATCGGGTATTCAGTATCTCTCACTCTGTATCTCACATTATGTTCCAGAATGTTTCAAGGGATACTATTGGACTATCATGAACGTTCATAATCCTGAAAATCTCTACAAATATTTCTCAATGACTTCCCAAGTCTTGTTATTTACATATGATATAAAACTGAGTGTACTGTAAACTGAATAATTGTTGACGAAAGGCATGTTCCCTATAATTAATTTTGTTTTGTATTTGCATTTCACAGTTGACAGGAAGTTAAATTGTTTTATCTTTTAAAAAAATCTGTAAAACATTGTAGTATCATTTATTAGACACATCCTCCATAATTCATTTGATAATGAATTTATTTTTGGAATTTCCTCAGCATCACCTTGGAGATGTCTTTCAGATTGCCCATGGGTATGGATCTGCATGCCATATATCAGAGGTATTTTTAAAAAATTGTTATGAAAATATTAACAGAACTCCTCACTGCAAATTGTATTTTTGATTATTTTTTCAAAGGACTGAAACTGAAATTCTCTCCTGAGCCATTATAGACTGGAGAGAGTGTTTAATAAGCGGTAGTGTGCAGAATGATGTTTCAGTGCTGACAGATCACAGGCACCATCAGTGAAACATGCAGAATAAGTATGGTGGATAGTTTATCTGGGACAGTGCTAGCCTCCTGGCAAGTCCGCTGTACCATAAAGGTGAATTGCTAGTTTATATTTCCACTTTAATTCTTACTGTTTCTCTGCATTACAATATTGGATTATTGCCACACAGGCACATTCGCAAGCTAACAGTAAGTGTCCTTGACGGCAAATGTAAACTGCCTATCCACTGAATTGTTAATGGTGCACAGACATCGGTGCACCAGAGAGCATTTATTACATAAAATATATGGATAAAGTTATCTCTGTTTATCTGTGGTATTGGAGTTTAGTTTTGTCACATTTATTTTAGCCAGAACACTTTTTACCCTCCAGTACTGCTGTAGACAGTATTTCTCTGGATGTCAGGGAACACAGCAAAAATCCCAGTGTTAATTCAACTCCATTAGAGTTTATATGTGACCAACCCATCCATCTTGGACTCAAATGAACACTATTGGAGTTGAATTAACACTGGGATTTTTGCTGTGAATTTTGCATGTAGTAACCATTTCACAGCAAGCATTAGTGATCTGCCATGCCAGTTTTACATCAAGTGAAACATTACTAGGAGCCTACCCGCAATTTTTCACTCTGCATCTGGTAGACTCAGGCTCTGGTGCAACTGCAGTTGTATACCTCCTAGTGCATGAGTTTTACTGTCCAATCGGTCTTTGATCTGCCTGTTTTAAGGAGGAGGTATTTTTAGCATTTGGCCAAATCGGTATATTTTTTCTTTCTATGCATTATTGTGGATCCAGTTGCACTTTTATGAAGGCCCCTCGGCCTTAAAGGCTTTGGAATTTAATGTATACTGTTCATTCAGTCTCTTACATAAAAATGAAGTTCACAGCATTTTCAGATATTCCTGCCTGTTTTTTTTTTTTTAAAGCCTCATATATTTTTAATGTTTAAACATGTGCGCAACAAAGTGAGTTCACAGAACACGGGACTGCTGCGTGGGAAATAGGTCCACAATATTCAGTGCAGTTCAAGCGCTGACTGTTGCGGAGGGCACTGGCGTTGAAAGTCCGCATAGGCGAAAAACGTAATGGATTAATGCACTGAGTAGAGACATGATAAAGGTCAACAGCAGCCCGAGCACTCAAGCTAAAGCCTAAAAGAAAAAAAAAAAATCTGCCTCCAACTGCGGGTAATTTTCCTTGCGGGTGGCATGTGCTTGCACTTGCTTGGCAGTGGTCATGGCAGCTGCAGATGTTGTGATTGCAGACGGAAACATTTCGGCGGCAATGCTGCGCAATCACATTTGCCTGATTACGAGAATGGAGAATGGCCCTCATCAAGCAGCCTCCATCTTACCAGCTGGTTATTCAGATGCTATGGATGCAGAGAGTGTTGGCAACGTTTTGAGGCCGCCTGGAAGGAGAATGAAATCACCTGTTTTTATTTTTCACACAACGACATCTTGTCATTGCCTGGTACGGGCCTATCTTTCACCCCCTGGCCAAAACAAAATACCTCTCTGCAGGGCTCATGCACCAATGAGGTGTTGGATCTGTGCCATTTATGACACAAATTCTGAGAGAACGAAGGTAAAATCAGGTCAGGAGATCTTGTTGCTATTTCAAGAGAGGATTCATTAAATAAAGACAAGTTTCCTTGGTGATTATCAACATAATTTGAAAGGTAATTTGTGTAATTTATCGACGAACCCTCAAAAAAAAAAAAAAAAAAAAAAAAAATTGCTTCAGATTATTAGTTTACTAGCTCCCCCTAGTGGATAGAGTTTGACATACAAGAGACATTTAACCTTGGGGGAATCATTTCACATTGGCACAGCTTAACGCCCATGCGTTTCATCTTTTGGTCGCATTGCAAATAATATATATATGACGTGACTGTATTTATTCCGCTTAAATGCATTCACCATTTGATGAATCCAAATGCTCAAGATAACAAGCAACTGTGACATCCTAATATCCTAAACAGTCAAGCCCAATATTTCATTTTTAGTCCGTAAGCCAGCAAATTGGTCATTGCACATTTGCAGTTTAAAGGGCCTCCAATGAGTTTTAAAGCATTTGGCCAAATCTGAGCAGATAAAAACCAGGACAATTCAAAATTTGCATAATCCTGCATAATCCTGCCAAAACTAAAGGTTGGTGGCAGGAAGGCTTGTTTACAAAACTCAGGCTATGAACTAAATTTCGGCTTTGCGAAACCAAACATGTAATCAGCATTGAGGGGTGCACTACATTGGTGTGTAGAGGTTCACGCACTCAGGCCATGATTACAAATCAGGCCTCTGCACATGAAAGTGTGGGATGTGCTGGCATCAGCCAATCAAAATGGACCTGGCATGAGCGGAATATTTCATTATGGAGAAAAAGGAATGGATCAAATCAAAAATCACCCTGAGGGGAAGTAATGCTGCTGCTACAAAAGCAAGGGAGGCATGCTGGGAAAAAGAGACTACATCAATGCGTAAGCACAGTTTCAGGTCTACTTTCTTTTTGGTAATGCGAGTTTACGGCGGAAAAAGTGCCCTCTTTTATTTTGAATTTTTAGTCAGAAATGTTTTGTTTGCTGACAGTTTTCATTTCCTTTATAGTAATGAAGTTCAAATGTTTTCATATTTCTGATGGAAGTTCTCATAATACCCCTTCAACGCTGCAGGCCTGTACCTCCCTATCTACTACTATCACACAGGAAAAAAGACAAATGTCTGACTTTAACCCTTTTAATTACTATAATTTTTTAATCCCACACATATTCTCACTGTTAACCTCTGAGATATCCTCTAATTTCAGGGCATTTAAAATGCTTTATTGAGTCCACAACACTTAAACTTAATTCTTTGATCCTCTAAATTATTTTTGCAAAATGTTTTCAGTTCAACATTTCAAACATTGCACATGTATGAATACTGTCTATCAGTGTTTTCACTGTTGCAGCATTGGGAGAGTCAAGGAACAATTTTTTTACGTAAGACTATATAGTGCTGTGAAAAAGTACTTACCCCCTTACTGATTTCTTTTTTTTTTTTTCCATATTCGTCACACTTAAATATTTCAGATCATCTAACAAATATTAATATTAGACAAAGATAACCCGGGTAAATACAAAATGCAGTTTTTGTATGATTGGTTAATATATGAAGGGGAAAAAGCTATCCAAAACTACATGGCCTTATGTGGAAAAAGTAATTGGCCACTAAACCTAATAACTGGTTGTGCCACCCTTGGCAACTGAAATGAAGCATTTGCAATAACTGGCAACGAGTCTTTCACATGGCTGTAGTGGACTTTTTGGCCCACTCTTTTTTGAAGAATTGTTTTAATTTTGCGACATTCGAGGGTTTTTTAGCATTAATGGCCTGTTTAAGGTCATGCCACAGCATCTCAATCAGATTTAAGTCCAGACTTTGACTAGGCCACTCCAAAACCTTCATCAAACAGTTCCTTTCCTTCTCCAAACTTCTCCCCCCCATAATTCTGGTAAAAGCTGATTTTTTTTTGCTTATCTGGCCACAAGATGTTTTACCTGAATTGCACAAGCTTTTTTAGATTTTTTTTTCTTGGTAATCTTCATATTGAGGCTCTCCAGTAGATTCAATCTTGCTGTAAACACTCTGAATTTACATGGCTAAAGTTTTTTTTTTTTTTTTTTACAGTAACTTTGATATTGACAGTTACTGTCGGTAGACCGTTTGTGGGCTGGCTGACCAATGTGAAAGGTATTGTCACCAGGTTTGTAATTCTGCCCTCTTTATATATGGTGTTCAGGGACTTTTGGTCCACGAGTGCATTCTTTCAAGGTGCCAAGTAGCTAATGTGGCCACATCTACTGTTTTTGCCATTTCTCTGAACCACTGTCCATCTAAGATGAATCTGAGCTGCGGGAAATAGGCAGCATATTTGGGTCGTGTTGATGTCTGACTTTGGCTTTGCATGGAAAAGGTTTAACTTGCATCTGTGGAACGGTTTAGGTGGGAATGGTTTTGAATGACAAAGGAGTTTCCAAGTACAACCCCAATTCCAAAAAAGTTGGGATGCTGTGTAAATTGTTAATAAAAACAGAATGCAATGATTTACAAATCTCATAAACCCACATTTTATCTACAATAGAACATAGACAATATCTAATGTTGAAAGTGAGACATTTTACCATATCATGAAAAATATTAGCTCATTTTGAATTTGATGGCAGGAACACATCCCAAAAAAGTGAGGCGAGGAGCAACATAAGGCTGGAAAAGTGGTACTGATAAAAACAGCTGCAGGAGCATTTAGCAACTTATTAGGTTAATTGGCAACAGGTCAGTAACATGATTGGGTATAAAAAGAGCATTTTAGAGTGGCAGAATCTCTCAGAAGTAAAGATGGACAGAGATTCACCAATCTGCAAAACACCGTATCTAAAAATTGTGTAACAATTTCAGAAAAATAATCTTCAATGTAAAATTGCAAAGACTTTGAATCTACAGTAAATAGTATCATCAAAAGTTTCAGAGAATCTGAAGAAATCTCTGTGCGCAAGGGACAAGTCCGAAGGTCAGTATTGGATGCTCATGATCTTTGGGGCCTCAGTCGGCCCTGAGTTAAAAACAGGATGATTCTGCACTGGAATATACTGCATGGGCTCAGGAACACTTCTAGAAATCATTGTCCGTGAACACTGTTCGCCATGCACTCTACAAATGCAAGCTAAAGCTCTATCTTGCAAATGCGTGAACACGATCCAGAAATACCGCCGTCTTCTCAGGGCCAAAGTTCATTTAAAATGGACTGAGGCAGAGTGAAAAACTGTTCTGTGGTTAGATGAATCAAATGTTGAAAATCATGGATGCTCAGTCATGCGTGCTAAAGAGGAGGGACCGTCCAGAGATGCGTTTCCCATATCACAGATGCTGACTTACATAGTTGGGCCCATTGACTGTGAATGGACGAACTATGTAAGTTGCTAACTTAGTTAGCAACAACGTTTTGGGAAACGTGCCCCAGCATGTTATCAGCATACAGTTCTAAAGCCTACATCTCTGATGGTATCGGATTGCATTAGTGCCTATGGCGTGGACATCAGGAAAGGCATTATCAATGCTGAATAGTATATAGAGGTTTTTCAGGGAACAACTTTTTCAGGGAAGGCTTTGGATATTTCAGCAAAACAATGCCAAACCACTTGCTAGCCAAGTACATTAGCCTAATTAATAAGCCAAATGGCAACAGAAAACAGTGCCACTAACTGGGCACATTTGGCTATATTCAGTGTCCAGTGATGCTGTATTTATACAAAAAAAAACAACAAAAAAAAAAAACAAAGGTGAAAAGTGTAGTGAAGATCAAAGGCTCTTTGCTGAGGTCAAGACGTACCTTAAATTATACTACAAGAAAGAAAGATTGCACGACACAGTGGTATCGTTGGCTAATATAAAGGCTAAAGATTAGCCGAGTAGCTGATGAAATAACCATGGTTTAGCCTTCGAGCCAGACGCCCAGCTGTGCTAGCCTTGATAACCCATGCATATCCACAGTAGCCAATTGATTCCGCATTCACAAAAGTCAAATGTAACGTTAGGTTGATAATACTTTTGATCAAAATGTGCATGTGTAAGAAAATAAGGGACCTCCTGTTTTGCTAGTAGGCTTACGTAATGCAATGTTATTATTTGACTGGCCAAACTACCTTTACTGTGACCCGGCTAAGTTGTGTACAAAAGCTAAACTTAGCTCCTGCTCTCACTCCCAGGGGGACATTGATGCACAGCCAGCCAATCACCGCAACTGTCCAGCGGAATACAACGTTCATCTCGCAACCACTTCAAGGATACAAACAACGTTCACCTCGCAACCGCTTCAAGGATATAAACAGTCTTCGACTTGCCACCACAAACAGCTAGGCAGGCTCCATTCTTTTGCTAGGACAGATATGACCCAGCATCTCCGCCATAGCAAACTGTGAAGCATTGAGCTGAATTAGCTTTTTTGCCTTGTTTGTAAGCTGTAGAGAGCTTGGTAGCTTCGAGCTAGGAGGGTGTGTTTCAGCAAGCAGGCTCAATTTGGCCTGCCCATTGGGCCTGCCTCAGCTCCAGCAAAGTCCATCTTATTGCCCATTTTTGGATTAGCCGGGAGGTAGGCAGAGTGAAGTGCCAAGATGGCAACTAAATGAGCTTCACTATGGATACGCAGAAACCTAAGGGTAATGTCACAGAGGTTACGTCCATGTTTTATACAGTCAATGGCTGTGACACTTTATTTGAGAGCATGTCCCTTTTTGTTATCCTCTTGTAGTGTTGTGTTTTTGTTATTTAGTCACTGTATTTAATAAATCAACGTCCCTGCACTTGGGTCCTTTATTCTATCACACCCCTGGTGTCCTCTTAACACCTTTTGGCACCTGGGCATAACAATCATCTTTGGATGCAATATTTCATCATGCGTTTTAAGACACAGCTCCTATGGTTACAGATGTGATTGTAAAAGTTTTTGTTTTCATATTTGTAGTAAGTATGCAGGTACTTTGCTTTTCCAGTGATGACAATTTGTTGTTATCACCTGCCACAAAGTGCGACGGGGGATATTGGATTGGGTGCCGTCCATCCATCTAGGCCGCAACGGGGAAAAGATTTCTCTGAAACAATTATACCTATTTGTGTGAAATTTTGTATGCTTACAAAGCTACTCATGATCTACGTTGAGTTCAAAAATGGATGTTAAAACATATTTTTACTGCGTTATGGCCCTCAATTGTGGTGGTGGATAGTGATGAGCCTGTCGTCTTGTTAATGATCGATTTCAAATTATTCTTAGATGACAAAAGGGTTTTTACTCACCTTCAATTACACTGCGACAACATGGTTGATGTCCAAATACAGAGGTCAAGTGGTGCGAGGAGGTGGTGGTAGGTGATGGTCAAGGGAATGGCAGAGGAAAACTACCTTTCCTGCAAAGCCTCTTCTTGGGGGAGAGCTCAGGCCTCATCAGACAGGTGACCATGGGCCTTGCTTGAGACCTGATGTGCGGGTTATCTAAGTGAGGACAATGCCACGGACCTAGACTGTGACAGCAACAGCAGAGTGTCCAATGACATCCGAGCAGTAGTTGTGCCCCAGTGATAAGGCAGCAACAATGATTCAGCTAAACCGCAATAGATAAACCATGGCTTTACTGAGAGGAAAAAAAACTTCATCAGCCAGCAGGTAACCATCTAGACACCAGAAAAACATGAAGGCAACATTGCCATGTGGGCTTTTGAGGAAGCAAACCTCAAATGGAATCCTATAATAAGGCAATTACTATGAATGGCCTTTATGAACTATAGCAGGTCTGTCAAGATGATTGAGGACCACATGCTGCTGTGCTATGAGGAAGTGGTTCAGTCATAGTTTCAAGGTCATTTGCTGTACATTCCCCGTACATTCCCCTAACCAGCGCTTCCATCAACTCGAAGAAACTGAGCATGGAAAGTGTGTTACCACAAACATACCATCCTTCAGGCTGATGCATGCAGTGATGTCATAGCAGATCAATGTCAGGCCTAGCTATACCATGCCAGAAAGTATGGAAATAATATGAATGATAACTTATAGTCCAATCCACAAGGTAGAGGTCCTGAACACAGTTAACCAATGAATGTCACCTTTATTTTTTTTCATTCACACCAAAAAAGGAACAGTGAAGTTTGGGATTTTTTTTTTAATCGCTTTCCCCACAATTATTTGTAGCAATGAGTCAAACCTGGGCTATAAATGTATTTTGTTAGAAGTGACAGATTATTTTGTTGAATGATTCCTTTTTCTTGTCCCTACTATTCCCTTTATTTCAAACCTTAAAGCTGCTGTAAGTAATTTAAAAAAAGTGTTAAAAAGCTCCACTTTCTGACTGAGATCATTGATTTAGAGCAGGGATACTCACTCTTTTCCAGAATGAGCCGCAGTGGGTGCAGGCTTTCATTATAACCATGCAGTTACACACCTGATTCTACTTATCAAGGGTCTATGGCAAAAGCTTTAAGGGTTCATTAGTAGAATCTGGTGTGGGACAGGTTGGATAGAGCGAAATCCTGCACCCACTGTGGCTCATTCTGGAAAAGAATGAGTATCCCTGATTTAGAGTATATGGTCCATAATACAGGTCTCATACATTACATCGACTGCTTTTATAAGATACATCAGCGTTAGTCACAGACAACTTTCAACGAGACTCTCAGCGATGTCAGAGAATAGCAATATTCACTGGATGACGATCCTAACGGTTTATGATGCAGATGGAATATTATGAAGATGTGTTGCCATGCTTCAATATTGAGGTGACGGTTTCAGGGTGCTTTCACACTAGGAACTCAGGCCCGGATCCGAGTACACTTGACCCCAAAGACCAGTTCAAGTGGTAAATGTGAACACAAGCGTAGCATGCTCGAGCATAGTATGTGAGTGCGGTTGGAATAGGTGAACTCAGGCACGGTTCAACCGTACTTGTACCAAATGTGAAAGCAACTGTACTTGAGCATGGAAGATTACAGTTATGTGTTACGGCTCTCTTGTTCTTACAAACGCAGTTGCGAAAGGATCTCACCATTCCCACGAAGAAATTCGATTCTTGCTCGAAATTTAGGCGGACAAAAACATAAACTCACAACTGGATACTACAAACAAAAACTTTATGGAGAATTATGGAATAATTTGTGAGTAGTAACATTTGCGTGGTTATCACAGAACAATAGAACAGTGCCGTGAGAAACTACAGAAAATGCGGCTGCGATATTTCAAAGTGCGGGACACAGTGTGAAAGTCTGGGAGCTCAAATTATGAGACAGATAAATTTTTGTGGTATAAGGGAGTGGACAGTATAATTGGTCAAAAACGCAAGGGCTTCGGCTTACCTTGATGTTTCGGTAACCATAGAAAGATTGGGGTGATTAAAAATATCAAGCATCCAGTCCAGAAAGTTTAATTTTTAATGTTTAATTTCTTGTGGTGCTATTTGTGGTAACTCATTTTACTGAGGCTCAAGGTGAAATTCGAACAACCAAGAATGTTTGGCTTACATAATTCCCTTTGGGTGCTTCATACATACTGAAGCTCTAAATGTCATATTAAGCAAGTTATAGCACATTTTTACCATTTGGCCTTGACCTGGAGGCCTAAGGTCAAATGTGACTGACTCACAATGTTCGGCATACCTGATTGCGTATAGGTGCCTCATACATATCCAAGCTCTAAATGCTATATTAAGAGAGTTAAAGCACATTTTTGCCATTTGACCTTGACCTGGAGGCCTAAGGTCAAATGTGACTGACTCACAATGTTCGGCATACCTGATTCTCCATTGGTGCCTCATGCATACCTAAGCTCTAAATGCTATATTAAGAGAGTTATAGCACAGTTTTTCTATTTGACCTCGAGGCCCAAGTTCGAATGTGACTGACTCAAAAATTTTGGCATACCTGATTCCTTATAGGTGCCTCATACATATCTAAAATCCAAATGCTATATTACAAGAGTTACAGCACATTTTCGCAATTTGACCTTGACCTTTAGGCCCAAGGTCAAAAGTGACTGACTAATAATGTTGGCCATACCTGATTACCTATAGGAGCCTCATTCATCCCTAAGCTCTAAATCCTATATTGAGAGAGTTACGGCACAAAATACCTTGAAAAATGATGAAGTCCAGACACATTGTCTAGGTGGCGCTATACGTTGTCCAATAATACGTACATTTTCTAATGCATGGCCAAACATTACCATCTGCGCAAAGCATAGACTGTTGACAAGAGTAGAGTGATGTATAATTCAAACCTTTGTAATTGGCAGTCAGCTTGCAAAGAAATCATCAATTTAAGGAGAAAGAAAAACCTCACCAATAATGTGATTCCCTGTGATGGCAGGCTATGGCTATAATGGAAATGAGTGAGTGAGTCCCGATCATTTCAAACTCAATATCTCAAGAATGGTACAGGCCATAACCTTCTTCCTCTGTAAATTTAGAGATAGATGGCAGATAAGTTGATTAAAATGTGGTTGAATCTGTGACATTGCATCATACTAAAAAAAACTATGCAAAAATGCACTGCATTGCATGGTCCTGTACAATCCAGTTGGCATGCACATTTCATCCATCAGTTTGCAGACCAAGTTAGCTATCATGTCAATAAAATTATAAGCGAGTCTGTCAAAGCCTGATAAAGGCTCAGTTTCCCCAATAGTTATGCCAGAGACGTTAGTTTGCCAGTAGCTGTTTATGTTTCTGGCTCAGTTGAAGCGTACTGCACTAAGGTTACTTACGTAAACCTTCATTTCACATATACAGTGGCCAGCCAGCTAGCTCCAGTGCTAACTGTGGCATCGCACAGCCCATTTTTCATTTAACTCTGTAGCTAGCTAGCTGGCCATGTCAAATTATGCTGGCTGGGTAGGAATAATTTAGGCATTACCTTTGCTGGCTAGCTATATGCTCTGAACAGATCCTGAGTTTTTGATTGAAATGGAGAAGTTGCATCATAATTATGAAAAAATGCACCGCATCGCAGGTCCTGAGCAATCCAGTAAGATTGTACATTGCTTGTGAAGGATATTGTGTTGTACAGATTAGAATATAATTAGGATACTAAAGCTGTTGAAATTAACAGTCTTTATAAAAAAATGCAGATGGCACATAGGCTTGAGTGGAATAATTCTAGTAGTACCCTGTAATAGCGGACTATTGAGTTACTAACATTTAAACTCATTCCCTACAGCAAGTCGCGGCCAATGGCGCGGCAAATTCTACCATATCCTTTGGTAAGCCGGTGCCCGCGGCGTGGATGACCATTCGCATTCTCATGAAAACACAAAATCAGTTGACGATCGCGGTCATGGGCCACCTGTACTTCAATACTTTATATGGTGTAATTTTTGGGAAAAGTATTCCGTACAAACGTGACAATTTCATATAAAAGTATTCCGTTGGGAATGACTTCACTCTTAGAAATATGAGCTATAAAAAATGTTGTATGAATGGATTTCAAACAATGTTATTTAAATATAATTTAGTACATGATTTATAAAAATCATATTTTATGCATATTTATTTGTATTGTATATTTGTACATATTGTATTTCATCGTTGTGAGTTTCTATAACTATTCTGTTTCACAAGGAGTTCATAGGAACTTTCTCTTAAAGGGGACCTCTTATGCTGATCCTTCTTTCAATACATATTAGTAATGTTATAACATTAGTTGTCCATACTCAACCTCTGAATAGTTTATAAACATAAGATGCAGGGGTTTTGCCGTGATCCAAGAACATGATTTCCTCTCTGAACAGCTCCTTGCAAGATCTTCACAAGATCTGGGTAAAACCTGACGTCAGGTTGTGCCGTCCAATTAGTACAGACCAAGTCAGAGCCAATCACCGCACTGGACCTGCCTACACCGGAAACTATTCTAGCAGGCACTAACAACAGCAGATCATACTATGCCTTAGTAGCGTCGACACTTTTGGAAATACAAAAGAAGAACCGCAGATCATTTGAGGTGCAGTTTTGTCAGTATCTCTTCCAAAGCTACTTGTTTACTTTTGGACGCAAAAAAAACAAAACACCAATTTCTCTTCCAAAGAGGATGCCACCAGAAATGAGTGGGTGGTTTTTTGTTTGCTGGCAGCAAACAGCCACGGCCAAAGGGAACGTTAGCTGTTTGTGCTCCGCATTTCACCAAAGACAGCTTTGTCAATAAAGGATATTTCGACACAGGATAAGTGTTTCAGCTGCTTCTGAAACCTGAAGCAGTTGCATCGATCAGGCGCTCGGAGCCACAAGCTGAAAGTAACCATATAACAGCAAATAATGTAAGTGAAGCTAATGTGTTACGGGTGGCTAGCAGGACCGCTACTGATAGTTAGCACTAACAACTGGCCTCAAATGCAGGCTTTGTAAAATATCTGAAGAAAAAGCCTGTATCGGTCGCGACTGTCCGTGACACCCAGACAGAGAAGCTGTAAGTTGCTTTTACTGCGAAAGCCAACCTGACATGATGATTGTGGCTGTAGCACAGTGGCTAACGTAGCCAAGTAACTGTTGCAAATTTTTGTGTCCTAAATATGCAAGAGTGTTATCAGGGGAAATTCTACAGAAGCTGTGTGAAAATAAACCTCATTTAAAGCTAAATTTTAATAGTTGGATGTTTGGTACAACTGTCCACGGTAACGGAACTTGCTGTCTGTAAAACCTGTATTGCAAGAGTTTGTCTCTGTGGTTATGACCGCTCGGTTGCCAGCTACTGCATGTTAGTTCTGGTGTCGTGCTAAGTAAAAATGCTCCTAGTTAACTTGTATGCAGTAATTCTGATCGGTATGCTTGTGTTACTTCGGTAAGCATCAACATGGCAGTTTCATCATAACGTTGCCCGATTGTAGCCACTACAGTTAGTGATCGCTTCACTTATCCATACCCGGGATCAGCTGGATACTTGACAAATGTCTGGGCAAGCTCTCTGGTGCTACCGTGAAAGCAATGCAAAATGCAGAAGCTCTACCACGAACGGTATAACAAATTATTCCTCTGCACTACCTTGACATAATTTCATCCCCCCCTCAGAAGTTGTGGCTAATGAAAAGCCGAAAAAGGCAGAGATTAATTTGGAAATTCTTTCCTTTAGAAGTGATTGATTCACTAGCTCCACATAAGCAACTTGTCTGCGCTAACGGAACTTACAGTCTGTAAAACCAGTATTATGTATATAATCTAACTGAGCTCTCTCTAGCTGTCGCGTATTGTCCATAAAGCTGCTTTCACATCGGACACAAAACAAATTTTTTGTGGGACAGATTGGCCTACATCCAAAGTCAATGCAAAGACGCGAAAACACGCGTTATGGGCGCATTAAGCAGCTTTCACACCGGACACGAAACTAATTTTTTGCGACTAATTACATTCAAAATCAATGCAAAGATGCGAATATACACGTTATGGGCACGTCAATCCGCTTTCACACTGGACGCAAATTAAATTTCACGCGACAGATCATCTATTTAAAGCCAATGCAAAGACGCGAATACACGCGTTATGGGCGCGTTAAGCAGCTTTCACATTGGACTCTAAACTAATTTTTCGCTCGACAGGTTACATTTAAAGTCAATGCAAATACGCAAATACACACGTTATGGGTACGTTACGTAGCTTTCACACCAGACGCGAAACAAATTTTTCGCACGACAGATTACAATTAAAGTCATGACCACTTATCAGCGACAGCATGTTAGTTCCCGTGCTCTGCTAATTAAAAATGCTCCTGGTTAACTTGTAAGCAGAAATTATGATTGGTATGCTTGTGTTACTTCGGTAAGCATCAATGTGACAGTTTCATCATAACGTTGCATGATTGTAGCCACAACGGTTGAAGCATTTACACCAGACATAGGTTTTGCAGAGCTTGGGGTGCGTTTTTGGGTGCTTCTGAAATGATCGCTTTAGTTATCCATGACCGGGGTCAGCCTGATACATCTCCAATGTCTGGGCAAGCTCTCTGATGCTACCGGTGAAAGCAATAGGGAAGCGGACAGGCTATAACATGTCCTGTATAACAAACGATTTCTCTGCATTGCCATTGATTGAATAGTAAATTCTTTCCTGCATAAGTGATCGATTTGCAAGCTCCACATGAGCAACAGTTCACGCAAACAGAATTTACGGTCTGTAAAACCTGTATTATGCTCATGGCATAACTGGAGCTCTATCTAGCTCTTGCGCAATATCCATAACTCGCTCATTTTCCATGAGGAAAAGCTGGTCAATCCAACACAATAAGTAAACCATTGTACCACGGACAAGTTCCGAAAAGGCCGTTTAGCCTGGAGCTTTCGCCCCTCTGTCATAAACCAGCAATGAAGCTGTTCATTACTCCACGCTAACAACACTCCACAGTTATGCGGACG
This sequence comes from Gymnothorax reevesii, assembly GCA_029721435.1. NCBI lineage: Eukaryota > Metazoa > Chordata > Actinopteri > Anguilliformes > Muraenidae > Gymnothorax > Gymnothorax reevesii. Next base: position 4,323,443 of record CM056581.1, read on the forward strand.
AACCAGCAGGTCCTTATAGTACACACCGAAGCAGTCCATAAGCTGTTGGTCCACTTTTAGCTGCTTCTCACTGTCCATGTTTCCCTCTAAACCCAGACCCACCGGATTTCTACGGTGTCCAGTCTAGACTTAGGCATATCGATCCGTTCTACAAATGTGTCTATATGTGGTGCATTATAGCTTTCCCTGCATTCTAGCTATACAGTAGAAAAACCACTGTACTCACCACTGTTGCCGTAGCAAAATGTAGCCGATAGCAAATTTGTGCTAGAGCTGCCAGACTTTCGCACTGCGTCCTTCACTTTCGCCGCTGCGTTTATCAGAACAAGTTAATTTAATTAGATCTATACACATGTACTGCATTAGATTGTGGAATTTACCTGCCGATTCTTTATCAGATGGCAGAGGTGTCTCATGTTTAACTCTGGGGAGACTAACCCAGAAAACTATGTTCTGCAGCTTCGTCCCGCCCAACTACGCCCTCCGCAGAGCTGGCCAGTCAGAAGAAAGTAGGCACACGGGGAGTGGGGGCCATAGCGGAAGAGCCACCCCACTGAGGCGTTTCAGGCAGAGACTACAATGGACTACAAATGGGGTTTTTGAGGACGGCAGTATGAGCTAAATAAGGACCCTGTTTTGGACTTTGAACGATCAGGAGCACTCTTAGGGAGTCCAAGATCAAAATATAAATTTGGAAATATAGCAAAATAGGTCTCCTTTAAAATTCATAATTTATTGAATGTATTATCATTGTTACCTTACATAAGCATGCTCCAGACTTTGTTTCCTTCAAATTGAGACTTTGCATGGTGTCACTTCATAGATTTAAGAATGGAATAATAGGAAGAAGAAATCAATGCATGAGATTTCTATATTTATTTTTAAAGTTAAATGTCATTCTTTGCCTCTTTCTCGGAATTAAAATTAGTAAGTGATTTGTCGTAAAAAGCTGGGATGGTGGTGGATGTTGGAAGCTGGCCATTAGTCTGAACACTAGATGAGAAATATTGCAGCTCACAGCCTTGGTATTGTTTCCTATTATATACCATCTCATAGAGTTTTAACAGGACCACTCTGTTAAAAATGTGCACCTAGTAATACAATCTTTGGTTCAACTGTGCATACCCATATACAGAACATGCCAACTGCAGTATATTTTGCATGTAACGGATGTTCAGTTAGTTAAAAACTCAGATTCAAAGAATGTTGGAAAAAACAGTCACATAATTTTAATTAATATTTTTCCGGATCACAGTGTCAGGAAACATAAATTGTAAATTTTATATAACACACCTTGGATAGCAAAGTTATTGACTCGAGCATTATGTCATTATTGTTATTACAATTATTGGTATGACAGTTAGTATGAAATGTGGTATTACTGTGGCAGCCATTGGTCTGGCCTGCATCAATTGTATAATCCCATACAAGCCATATCTGAGATTGGCCAATAAAAGTTAAATAATGAAAAGGGCAAAAGAACACAGACATCGGATGGAGGAGGATTTTAAAAAATTGGCAAAGACAGATAAATTTGAGGTGACTGATTCACAGATAATAGTATTTGTTAAGCACAGAACAAATTCTGGACGAGTGCTTGATGCCATCTGTCAAGGAGGGTAGAGGAAACACGATGGTCGAGGGACACTTTGGTGCAGGTAAATCGGGAACTTCGTCCAGACTAAGAGGACATTCAATAGTTCAGGCTATTACTTCATTTTTGCCGCACTACGCAAACGGCGCTTGGTAGAAGTCAATTTTATCGTACGAGAGGACAATGACCTAAAGGACTGTTCTAAATTATACAAGACCTCCTTTGGGGAGAAGCAGTTAAGTGGTATTCTGCATTTAATGGATCACCGGATCTCAGCCCTATTGAGCTGTCATGAAGAAGTTAGACCGTATGGTTCAAAAAGAGTTCCTATTAAGCCCGTTCAAATTGTGGTGGGTGCAACGAGTAGCATGGGGTGACATTTTTGCGGAATACCTCAACAAATTCACAGCAAGAATTCCAAAGTTCTTTAGGCTGTGATGGCTACAAATGGCGATTCCTTGATGAAAACAAAGTTTGGAGGACAAAATTGTTATTCTTAGCAGAAATCATGATTTATAGCCCTCTTGATGTCTTGACTTTAATTTCTATTCATTTGCCAATGGGACACATGAAATGGTTGGTAAATATGGACTTGGACACAGTTAAAGTATGCAAACCAAACACTAAACCCCTCAGTCAGGCTTCAGTAGTGAAATTTTGCTGTGAGGTCAAAATGCCATTCACTCAAAAGCCATGGTGCCACGAAAGGGGTAAAGGAGGCTAGGTTAGGGGTACAAGAGGTTCTGTGGCCTGATAATATGCTTGCCCAGGCAATATGTGAGCATCATTGCATCATGAATAATTACCACTCTCTGTTCTTTAGGGCAATTGGATTATTTATGAGGATTATACTTTCTTACTTTTGGAATGATGTCCAGTAATTGTGACTTTATAGCTGACAACACTATCGTTAATTTGGCTAAATGTTAATGGTGTCTCTGAATGTATACAACATGTACATTACACAAATGTACAATATCAATTCATAAAATAATTCCCTTCACTTTATTGCACATGCCATTTTCACTTTTAGGCTAATCACATTGTAAAGTTGTAATTGTACACATTAGAAAATAATGACATTGGATACATTAGTATATGGGCATTATTACAAACATCATGTCATTTCCTCATTGAATATTTCTCTAATTTCCATCACTCACACAGCAGTGATCAGATGAACCATTTTAGACATTTCTCAAAGTTTCAGTCATGCATGCAAATGCCTTTGATCTAAATGTATTTTTGCAGCAGACCAGTAAAACTCATTTTGAAACATCATGCATAATTGCTTACCTACAGAATTTCAGTAATTTGCATGCATGTATACCATAAAGTTCAGCGAGGAAGCATTTTGGCCCACAGACCTCTCATTTAATCATGAGGGCATTTCTGAGTCAAATATAAATTGGATTGTCTGCTTTCTGATACACAGAGGGTGTTTGAATATGTACTGCCAACTATATCAACTGCATCTTAAATGGATTACTCAATAGAAATTGGAGTTTCTTGTAATATCAGAACATTGTGGAAGGTCGCATTCAAATACAAGCTCCCACAGTCTCCAATGTTATGACATCATTCTGCATCGTAGTGGATTTATTCACTTGCTTTGAATGTATTGTGGTTATGAGAAAGACTAATTCAAATTTACATCAAGTTGTCAAGTTTTAAACAACAGCACTGTGAATTTGTATTAACGAAATATCACAAAAAAAACTGGTTTACAAAATTACAGTACTCAATGATCACAACTACCTGATCTACAGAGAGAGCTCAATCTCCCTTGATGCTCCCTTGATGTGAGTGGCCTATAGTGTAATCAAACAAAGCACACTTTCCCATGCATAACATGTTTTAACTAGTTTGTGTCAGAAATATTGCTGGTAGCTCTCATATTGCATGCTGCACTGACACATCATAAATAACTAAAATCACCATGAAATTCTGAAGACAAAGTTTGTAAATTATGGGACCGCTTAAACCATACAATTAAAACCTCTCAGAATATTATAGAAAATTATAATTTTATGTATTTTACAAAAAAAAAAGTAGCTGATTATGTAATTACAGGCATCTTTGTGGTTACATTTCTGGTGAGTGTTTACTGTGTGTATCAAAGTTAATTAATGTCGTAATTACTGACTCAATTAATAATGGTATATTTAAAAACTGAACCTCAAAACCCCATGTTGATTGAGCATTTCATGAGTTTAGATCCCCTATATTATGTACTGACCCACAATTAAGCAGGAAAACTATCCCAGTGGTTCTCAGCCTTTTTCAGACAGTGCCGTTGTGGGTGCAAGCTTCATTCCAACCAATTACACACCTGAGCTCACTAATCAAAAGGGCGTTCACACCTACAAAAAACGTGATTTGAAAATAGATTTTCGGATCGTGATGCAGATTTTGATTTTTTTTGCATACGTGGGCCTAAAAATTTCACTTATTTTTGCAATCCGCATTGCTATTGAATTTACAGTAAGTCTTACACTTTTGCAGGAATTATAGCAAAAATTTGCAGTGCACTGTGTGTGTGAACAGAATTAAGAATTGAAACTTGGTTTTTTCAATCCCATGATTCAAAGCAGAATGTCAACATCTGGTATGGTGTTCATTTTTTTTGATCAGTTGTTGTCTTCGCATGTGTACGCAATACACAAATGTTGGCCCTTGCATTTCGTCATGAAACTACGGTACTTTTCCCATAGCCCAGCTTGTGACTTAAGGTAATATCAGTTTCGCAAAAATTTCAATGGCGGAGAGCATGGGGTAAAAAAAAATTACCTTGCCTGGCCAAACTGAATATCAATTGTAACGTTGGTTAAATCAGTATAGCTTAGCACTGTAGCCAGCCAGCTAAGTACCACTCTCATAATAGAGTTATTGTTTCTTAGGTTGCTGGCTAGCTAGTGGTTCCTTTTATAACCACTATGTGACATTGGTTTATTAGCTAACTAGCCACTTAGTTGACTGTGACTTTAATAAACCATGGCTAGTTCAACCGCAGATGTCTGACTCAGTGACATGAAATATCAGTGATGGCGTTAGCTCAGTGCGAACACAACAGGAATTAGCTACCATTGCAGTGCTAACGGAAATAATTTTGTTTTCTAAGAAATTACGCAATTCAGTTTTGTCAAATAGAATCTTATACTCTTGGTCATGTCATTTGAAAGTTATGAAACTCATTGAGTACATTTTAGGTTTTTTTCTCGTTAAAGCTTGCAACTAATACAAAATTTACTCAAGTCATTTATCATCTTTCATATTACACGCCCACTCGTGCAAGATCCTTTATACATTAGCCACTACATGTGTATGGTGTACGCCATTTCTTTCTGTCTTGACAGAAAGAAGTGCAGTTTTATTTTTTTCAGTAATGGAAGAAACCCCATGTACTTCTTCAAGGTGTATGTCAGGCCACACTGGAAGGACCAGGAGGTGCGGTCATTGATCAAACTTTGGACCGAGGAGGAGATTTTCAGGGAGACAGAAGATTGCAGACGTAAAAAGAAGCCCGTTTATGGGGTCATCAGCTGGAGGTTGGCCGCTGTAGGTGTGTTGAAGACCAAGTGAAGAGAAAAGTTCAATCACTAAAATCCTGAGTTTAAGAATGTTCTTAAGCATAAAAACACATCGAGAAACGACAGGAAAAAAACAGACAATCTTCAATCAGTAAAGTGAATTTCTAGGACACAGACCCGCAATAAACCCTCAAAGTGGCTCAATTCTGAAGAGTCAGAGCAAGACTACTCCAGCTTCCCCTGCTGTGAACGATGGCGGTGTTACAGCCTCAAGCTCTGGTTAGCTCGCTGTTTGGTCAAACAGACTCCTAGAGTAGAGGACAGAGCAGATAATGTCCTACATTATTACCGTTTGCCATAATGACAGACCTACATAATCAAGGAAGGACTTTACAACTTATAGTACAAACAAGCAAAGCATTGAATGAATGTCATGTCAAAATAACCATCGAAGGAACACTCTCCCAAGTTTTAAGTTTACTGTGCTACACTGTCCTACTAACATGAATTGTGGTTTGGCCAAGCTGCAATTCACTGCAGCATGGATAAAAACGGTTACCTTGTTGTAAGCTTTGCAATGCGTAGCGTATGCTGCAATGAAATTTCTTTCAAATCAGGCGCACACGAAGACTGACGTTGGCTCTTAGGTCAAGTTTCAGGTTTTTGCAGTTTGGACATTGATGCTGCTTTGCTTACTGTTAAGCGAGAATTTTTCCTGTGTATATATTGGCACAAAAATGATCGATTTTTGGATCGCGAACCAAATTTCACAAAATTCTTGTGTGTGTGTACGCCCCTGAAACTTTAAGCAAAGACTCTAGCTGTTGACCACGACCTAGTTTACACTTAGTTTTAACATGATTTTGGGTGATTGAATCATAAGTGGTCAGCGCTAAAGACAAGGGTAAACGTGGTCCAAGACTCATTGAGATCTAATCGCTCAACTCATTTTTGGAGGTGGTCTGGGACGCATTTTACCACATGTTCGGTAGTGTAAATGCTATTCCGTCCTGATGCATCGCCGACGAGGACATAATCAGTAAATGTCATCATTGTAGGCCGCGAACTTGTGATTAAAGAGTTTCCCTTTTCTATGTGGTCCTGTGTGCTCTTGCAAATTGCAAAGGCACCTGTCTGGCTAATTTCAGTAACTGAAATAGCCCAAAAATGTAAACTATAGTTGGAAACATGTTAGCTTGCCCAAAAAACAATGTAATAACGTGAAACAGGGTCAAAATCTCCACTTTGGCTGATGGGAACGACTGCTATAATTGTTATATGACATTAACTGTGCTCTGGGTTTTAGTGTAAGTTGCTTTGTAAGCAAGGAGATCTGAACACAAGTAGTCAGCTAAACAACAAATGTAAACATCAATGTTTCTTGCCTGACCACTTGTGATCTGATCACCAAAAACGCATGTTAAAACCAAGTGTAAACGTGCCCTAGTAGAATCAGGTGTGTAACTGCCCAGCTGGAACAAAAGCCTGAACCCACAACAGCCCTTTTTGGTTCAGGCTGAGGACCCCTAATCCAGACCTACATTTTCCAAGATGTCTGAAACCTGCTTACTGGGAAGTCTGCCTAGAGCTCATTACGCACATGATGTTCTGCTACGATGTCATACTTCACCCATAAGGGAATTTGCAAGCTTAAGAACCTATCTTAAGATGCACTGAAGTTTTCATACCATCCACCAAAGTGCTCCTTTGAATCTAAACCTGTATTCAAGATACCACAGAAATGAATAATTGCACTCTTCTGGCCAAGAACATTCAGAAAAGTACGGGTTCATAGCCCCAAGTTGCAAAGCAGGAGTAAAGTGACATCATTCAGCCAGCTGACATGTTCAAATAACCATGACCACATATAACACATTCTTGAATAATTTTTTATGTCAATTTTTCATATTCGACTTACAACATATATGTTAAGCTATTCCAAGGGTCCTCAATCTTACCCAGAAATGGCTGGTGTGGGTGTATACTTTCATTCCAACCAAATAATTACACACCTGATTCAACTAATCAAGGTCTTTAACAAAGATTCAGAGGGAGTAGCATCAGGTCAGTTACTGCTTAGTTAAAATTAAAGCCTGCAACCACACCAGCCCTTTCTGGGTAAGACTGAGGACACCCTGAGCTACTCTGAAACATGTGGTGCTAAGTCTTAGGACTTGTGACAGCAAGTGAAAGCAGCTGTTCTACTGATGAATGCTTCAAGATAACCACTCGAAAGGCTAAGAACTCCGAACTTCAGGCTCACATATCAGTGCTGAGTTTCCATGTTCACAAAGAATGCAGCATTACTTCTACCAGTCAGGCTACATCTACAATCAGGTCCAAAGCAGAAAGAATAAGGAGGGATGGATACAATTATAAATGTGCCTTTTTATGAGGGAACCAATGGGGTGTCGAGAATCTATGAGAGAGCTCAGTAAAACTGCATCCAGCTTATTTAAATTAATACCATTAATAAAGACCCAAAAAGGGTAATTCTAGTCTGGCCACTATAAACATGAAGATAATTCAAAGACAACAGAAAAAATGTGATTCATAATTGCAAATTTTAAAATCAGTCTCATAAACAGTCTAGGAACACAAAAATCACAGAATGTTATTTAATTTTGTAGTCCTGTTCTTACCATAGAGAAGGGACACATTAATTTTTTATCCAAAATGTGAGCAGCTTAATCAGACATCAAAACTACCATAATTAGCTGTACTATGACCAACAACCAGAAACAAGAAGTTTGCCTCTGGCACTGAATGAATCCTTGTGGAAAAGGCTGGAGAGCTAAAACACCAGATACTGCCCCACAAACACTGCGGAATACTGTCGTGTGTTACACAAAATAAGGCATGACAACATGCGCACCCACGCTTGTATGTACACACGCACACACACACACACACACACACACACACACACGCACGCACGCACGCATGCACACACACACAGACACACACAGACACACACACACGCACACACACACACACACACAGTTCATCAGCACACAGGTCTAAAGCCAAAGGAAAGTAAACAGCACACAGATGCCACACTGGTCAGGGAACTTCATTCTGGTTCATGCTGCTCTGGGAATTTATTTAATGCTGTTTTTATCCTCTTTTTTTGTTTATTTGTTTTTCCACTTGCGCTCCTGCCTGCAGTTTTATTTCGGACAGCGAAGTCGCAAGAGTCACAGTTCATTGCTTCCTTCAAACTAGAAAATCATTTACATCACATTGTTTACTGACTTTTGAGACCACAGACATTCCAGCGACACTCTAGGGCAGGTGGGTGACAATCAGAAAGCATGACTTTTTGCATAGTATTAAATGAACAAAGACATTGAATTCTTTATTTACAATTATTGTATAGTTAAAAAAATTCATAAAAACAAGATGGATGAACACTTATCATTTACCCACACATGGCTAGAATGCCAAGTTTACCGTTGGCATTTAACTTGTTTCTCTTTGTTTCACAAAAATGCATGCTGCTAAGTACAGTACATAGAAGCACTTGATGTATTGCAAGAAATATTATTAATATTATTGTATTTCAATGGCATCAATCAGTTATCACTTAAAACTCAGTTGTGTATAATTCTTCACCTGCCATACCTCTGCTCAAAAATCTGAGCACCTGACACAGAACACTTGACCTGTAGCAGTGGCTGCAGTAATGATCTAACCAGAAATAGAAACCAAAAAACATCATCACTTGTACATTTTACAGTCCCTTTCCACATAAGCCCAGGTGGATGCGCATTTCCAATGAAGGCAATTTTCTATTTACACAATGATACCCTATTTTTCACCATTTATTGTTTTAAAGCTGAATTCATGTTCGTTTGTTCGTTGGTGATGTACCGCTCATTTCATACTCTTGACTGAAGCCGTTCTGGTCATATAAAACAATTTTAAAAGAATCTAAGAGAAACTATACGCAGACACTGCAGAGGCCGGACCACTTCCGCAATAAATAAAGGTGTTATTTTGAAGATCCTTTGCTGAAGGCTTTTACATATGCCTGAGCTAACTGTTAAAGCTTGTTTACCCCCCTCCTGAAGAAAGACGGTTGCTGCTATACACACAGGCAAAAACATCAGGTCAAGATATTGGATTCTGAGTAGAAAAATTGATTTGTTTAGCTTGCATATTGAGCATATTCTATCATGCTTCTCCATATACCCAATTAGTAATAATAATAACAATAATATAATATTTTTGGGCAATAGTTTCAATGCAGTAGGATGTCAGCCCTCTCCGATTGACCATTTGCGTGACCTTTACTTTGGAAAGCACAATAAATAGGTAACAACTAGTGAATACTGTTGAGATGCTAGAGTATATTTAGTGACTGCAGGAAGACAAGCTTGGTTAAAAACACACAAAAGCACATCTAAATATACACCACACAGAGAGTTTCATTCATTTCCAGATAGTGCAGAAAAAGGATCCTTTAAAAATAAGAGTCAAAAAGCAACATTCCATTTCATTTTTTTTTCAATTGTTTAAAATTCCGACAGCTTCTGAGCTGTGTGTTCTTTCTTTTGAGGAAAACAAATTTCGAAAGAAAAGAAAAGTAATCAACACAATAAAGCACAAGATTTCAACACAATTTTTGATTTCAATACAGATAAGCCAAATATAACTTAGTTTGCAGTTGTTTCTAATATTACAAATCCATCGCAGCCTTTGATGGTCACACAGATGTAAAATATTTCCAATAAACAAGCATTGTTTATATAGCAGACAGTTCATTAAATCAGTCCTGAATGGCCCTCTCAGTGTTGAGACTGACCTGAAATTCATTTCAAGAGTTGGAAAAAAAAAAAGAAATTTAAAAAAAGAAACCCCCTTCATGAAAAGACCAGTGTTTGGGAACGTAGGAAGCCGCTCAGAGTTGATCCCAACAATCATATAATACTAAGATGCCACATTAATTATATATCCCATTATATTTTGGTTTGTTTTATAATCCTCTAAAAATATCTACAATATTTAACAAAATAGCAGGCAAATCCAGCACATAGTTTGTAATAAAACACCTACAGTCCAATGTTACAGAAGCACTCAACAACTTGAGCAGTTCCAACTATGTCTGCAGTATGGTTTTGTACCCTACAAATAAACCAGGAAGTATCTACGGGATTTGTAAACAAATTACATTCTCTTTAGGACATAAATAAGTTAAAGTAGTAAGAGCCACTGAAGCAGAAACAAGGCAACATGCCAACAAACAAAGAAGGTAGACTCTTTCTATATATAATATATATTTATAAATATATATATTTATATATATATTTATATAATATGTTTAATAAATGCTATAATTTACGGGTTCCTCTTTTCCAACTGGTGCAAATCTACTGTGCAAGTTGAGTCCTGCAACCTTAAAACACATTTCATTTTCTTACTCAAGTAAATCTATACAATTATGTTCATGCCACACAAAACTCACACACCAGTGAATTGGATAAACTGTCTTTAAATAGCAGTCCACAGTACTTCCCACCAAAATAAATCAAATCAAATCTTCGAACAAAATTTAAACAAAATTAAATTAAAAAAAAAACTTGGGTAATGTACATTCATGCAGGAGCAGTAATGTTTTTATTTAAATTATCATTAATATAGTCAGTGTAATCATAGGGAAGGGGGAAAGGTTGATTTATACTGTTTTCCGTGTCCACAGTAATCCTGTTCACGTTCCTCCTCGTCTCGCCGATAACAGTAAGGTTCAGAACAGGCATTCGCCCAGGAACTCACACACATTACTCATGTGCGTTTGCTTAGTTGCGCTTTGTGAGTATAGTTTTTGCACTGAGTCTAGGGTTAGAGGGAGGTCTCCAAGCTATGTAGGGGGCTGCCAGGACTAGAGGACGCAGCAGACTTACTGGTGTCAGTGGTTAAGTTGATGCCGCTGTCAATGGCGTTGTTGTTCTTGTTGGGTGATGAGGGCTGACTAGAGTTCTTCCTCAGAGCTCGGTCTTCCTCGATGTCAGTGTCGTCGATGAGAGGAATGTGGGGTTGCGAGTCCTCTATTCTAAACTCCGGGTGAGTCATGAAGTTGTGAATGGAGGTTCTCGATTCGGGTTTTTCCAGGCCTTCGTAGAGAGAGCTACGGAATGCATTCACGACGCGTATCTGTAAGAGGAGGACAGAGTCAAAAGAAATGAGGTTTCGAGGCGCACGGATTGACAGAAGACCTGCAGGGCCTGTCCTTTCTCAGAACAAGAGGGCTCATGAGAGAGAGGTGAGGTGGAATTGAGTCCATAGTAATGTGAGTTGCAGGCACATTACTGGCCCATTTTTGTGCACAATTGTGAGAATTTGGAAAGGGACTGCAATTAAAGAAATAAAAAAAGTGTAAAATAAAACTTCAAACAACAAAGCTACTTAGGATACAAGGGACAGCGCTGGACTTTAGATAAGCTCCAGTGCGGTGTATACCTAGAGACAAGCCACGTTAATAAAACAAATGCACATGAAAACCCATGCATGCTGAGAGCGTCTTTTGGTGAGTAGGAAGAAAAGATTAGATTTTGCACTCAGTATAGGTACTCGGGGGAAAAAATATAACAAAAAATACACCCACAAAGACAGTATGAAGTTAAGGGAGCGTAGAAGGGGATTGTGGGATGTGGAAAGAGAAGGCTGGAGGTCACAGTGAAAGCACAATTGCACAATATGATGGTGGCAGGCCGGGAGCTCAAACGGCAAACGAAAAACACCCTGGAACATGCATCTCTGGACGAGACTGGGTGAGAACACGCCAATGAACAACATGAACACAGGAAACACACAGCTGTTCAATGAAGCCTGATACTGGCAAAAATAAAGGGCTGCTCTTCCAACAAGCTCCATGCACATCTGCGTAAACACTCAAGTATAGGCCCCCAGCTCATTCCTTTGGTCTCTGCATTCAGTGGGACACATTACCTGATAATGCAGCTTTATGCGGCAATACTGATCATTTGTCGTAAACTGTCATCTGTTGAAAATCTCATGCCCCATTTTTGAAGCTAGAACGTACTTTACAAAACATTCTTTGAGTGCAAATAAACTTAATAATACTTTATTTGAAAGCTTCCTCATTTACAGTAGAGAAGTACTTTAACCATGAAATGATACTTGATTAAAAAAGTATTATTGTTCATAGATTTATCTATCTTTTACCACCAGCCAATACCTCACAACCTATGTCATTTATTTAATTAAGTTTGCCTACATGCCAATACTGAAATATTAACTAGAAAGCATCAAGTAAGGATAAATTCAGGCCTTGAATCAAATTATTATTGTGACCCATAGCTTTATAAGGCTAAAACATATAGAAGACTATAGAGCAATTACAATACAAAAGAAGTGTGATTTGACCTGACTTTCATGAAAAACAAACAGCGTTTTATTATTTTTTTCTACAGGACAAGAACTCAGAAAATACAGTGACAGACAGCTATCGAAGCATAAAGTCAAGAAAGGAAGACCAGGTCAAATGACGGATGAGGAATGAATGTCAGGACAAATCACATTGATGAGGCCGGCCCAGTACTAACGGAAGAACAGTCAGCACTACACATACGGCTGTACATGACCGACAACGAGAAGCCACGAGACGCGATGGAAACTACAGCCTCTGGGTTCTGCTTTAGACAGTACAGATGACAGATAGACAGGACTATGGGACACTGGGCTCTGTGCTTCAGTCCTCGCAGCGGCTCGGTAGAAAGACGTCCAATTTTGCCCCTTTTTTCTTTCCCCTGAAAAATGAGACTAAATTTTATCAGCGACAGAGAGCTCATCTCCACACAACACGAGGAAGGAGCGCGCTCAGTCTCAGGCTGCAGAGAGCACACGCACCCTGGTGCCGGAGCGAGTTATATTGTTGGCTTATACTTGAATGTTTACCCAGCCTGATGAGTTTGTTGGTTGGAAGGTTGTTTTACATTCATTTTTTTTTCAGACAATAGAGGGACTCACAACCTGAAATTCACTCCGCCGGCTGTACCCTTTGTCCAGGGTTCTTTAGCACTCTGGGGGAAACAAACACATTGAACATTGAAACAACACTGAACACTCTTGGGAAGGAAGGTAAGCTTAATGCAAACTGGCGAAAATCGTATGACACAAAAATGTTGGAATAGAAAAGTCAAGGAGATACTCAGAGATGCCAGCCTCCACACAATATTTGCAAAAATACTGACAATAAATAGCCAAATACGATGGTACTGATGCAGTTCTTTGTGACTGTACCAACTCATGTTGTTTGATTGGAGTAAATCTATTGATATTACTTTGTCCTCTAGTATGTATATGAATGTAGTAGTAATATTCAGTTCCCAAATGATCCTTTTTCTCATGTTACTGATGATAAAAACATTTCAGAGTAATGTGAATATCCTCCCAGATAGCAAGCACTTCCGCTACGGATCTGCCCCAGATCTGCCCCGGCTCCAGCTGATCCAGCTCAGACCCGGGGCAGGAGCTTGCTTTCTGGGCTCCTAAAACTGCATTTGTTTAAAAAAATGTCAGCTTCTTAGCTATATCTAATGACCCTAGTTCAAATTACAAAATTCATTTCCCAAATTTAAAAAAAAGAGAGCTAAGCAAATGAAAGATTTAGGATTCCTTATTACAGCAGTTCGATGAATTTTGTGTTCAAAGCATTTATTCCAAAGTTTGAGTCTGTGCGCGAGATGAACAAATGAGGATGTGTGGCGAATGGCGTTTTTGGGGACAGGGTGTGAGTGTAACGGGGCAGGAGGCATCCCTGAGGTGCACTGTGAAAAGTGTCACTCACGCCCAATGGGAGCAGCTGCGGTGCTGGTGGGAGAGGAAAGAGCATTGGACAAGGACACGTGACTAGGGCTAGAAACATTGGTTACATCCTGGTTCTGGCTGGTGGTGGAGGACTGGCGCCGAAGCGCTCCCTGAAAGGAAGTCCCACTCTTGAATGTGTTCACCACCTCAATCTGCAAGGGAAGACAGACCGAGAGACAGGGGGCTCAGAGGAACTGGGGCGACTGAGCCAGAGAGTGGAGTCAGGGGACGAGGGACGAGGGGAGCGATTGTACTCTTGCGCAAGTATTTGTAAGACAAGCGATGCCAGGCTAAATCCTGAATCGCTTTAACGCTGCATGGCAAGCATTCACTCTTGGGTGCTGCAGTCAAATTCTCTGAGTCAAGGAGGGAGCCCATGAGGTCTTCAGTGCCCACTGAGGGACCAGGCTCTCCCACCGAGTCCCGGGCCGCGACCCATACAGTTGAGCAGGAAACATTATAGTCAAGACATCTGAAGCACAAAGCTCATTAAAACAAAGAATCAAGTCACATGATTGCTGACTACTGATTGTGTGAAGACGCCATGCAGTAAACACTAAAGGTAAATAGTTTTATAACATTGAAAAAAAAAAAATCAGAAACAATACCAGAATATGCCAATACATTTTTTTCACAAGCCATACACATATATGAATTTCACTTGTTAAAAGCCCAATGTGATTCCCCCAAAGAAATCAGCAAGTCTGTGAATTTTACCATTACGTCACATTTGCAATCACTTCAAAATGTCATGCTTATTTCAATAAGAAAGTACTGATGTAATTTTGCGTATGTTCCAATAATATTTCAGACTATTCCTAGTTCACCAGAGCAGAAAAACAATTTGTGGTTGAAGAAAGATGGGCAATAATGTGAAACAAAGTAGGGGAGACTGGGGTCCCATGAGCTATTTTGCCTACGTATTTTAAGCACCTCAGATATCCATTGATCACTAATAAGTGAAATCGCTCATTGGTCCACATGGCTCATCATACCCCACTCCCCCCTGCATACACAGTGTACAAAGAAGAGTTTTTTTGCATGAAAGATACATCCGCTTCCTGTAGAGCATGAATATGATTCAACAAACAAAGAGCCAAGTGATCCCTGTGTTTTCCACAGAGGGGCCATATCGCGGGGCCCCGCGGGAGGCTCAATGGGACTGGGCCCTTACCTGAGTCTGAATCCGGTTGAGCCCACGGAACCAGAGGATCTGCCCTCGCCTCAGCTCTCTCTCCGCGTGGTCGATCTCCTCGTTGTCCTCGTTCATCTCCTCTTCCGGCATCTCGTCCTTCTGTGTGAGCTGCCCTGCGCCTCTCAGGAACTTCAGCTTGCTGTTCGGGATTGTTGCGATCACCTGGTTTCAGAGGACACCAGTGCATTAAAAAAAAAAACTGAGCTTTCTTCAGACTATCTCTATCACTGCGGAGTGGAACCTTGCACTGCTTCAACAGCAAAGAATCCAATGATGCATTTTACTCTGTCGTCATCAACATGATCCAGAGGACATGCCACAAGTCCCCTTAATGTCAGTGGGCAGAGACTTGGGTTGACCAGTCCATAAAGTATTGCACAGTAGTGGTGTTTACATAAAATGATGACATGCAATGAGTTACCTGTCCCCAGACCAGCTCTCCAAGGCCAAGAAACACACACCACATCCATTTGTCCAGCTCCAGTGGAGAGCAACTGAAGGGTTTTCCTCCAAACTGCACAATCACTATCTGAAAATAGGTTTACAACAACTGAGTCATTCATTGTTCCCTATTCTTCAAAAATCTATGCAATATTATGTGGAGAAAATGTAAGTCCTTCCCTCATTTCCTTGATTATTTTGTCACACAGAATAGCTTCAAATCTGAAGGCAAAATGCAAAATTTGACAAAAGGAACTTGGAAAAAATACAAAACATTTTAGGCCCAGTATACTGATAATATTCTAGTTTATGTTTCACATTTGATTTATAGGAAAAGTAATGTCTTCAGATGCTGGTAGAATACAATCCAAATGATTTCAGATCTTAATATTGGTAAAAAAATAATAATTATGCATATTGGTGAAAATAATGGTTCTATTATACAGGCATCTAAAGAGATGTCATTGCACACGAAGAATTTGACCCAGGTTAGGTCTGCTCATTGGACAGCCTTTTAGATGTTTGGGGAAGGTCGATTGTGGCTCTGCATTTGTGTTACCTGAATTGCGAAGGTACCAAACACAATGGAGCAGAAGATGGGGTTCCTGAAAATCCCATCAAAAACGTTTCTCTCTCCATGGATCTTGCGGGCATTGATCTCGTTGAACAGCTGCATCATAACGAAGGTGTTGAAGATGATGGTGTAGTGCTCCGAGGGCGGCGAGTGGAGGGGGGCATTTCTCCCACTGTCAATATCGAAAATCTCTTCGCCTGATGAAAGAAGAAACCAATAAAACCCATTCTCAGAGCCAAGCGTTTGTGCTGTTTTTCTCATTTTTGAACATGGTGACATTAGGATTCTGCCACTGCACCGCACTGCACAGCCATTAGAATGGGATTGAGACTTTTGAAGAAAAGCTAAATTAATTAAAATATTTCTCCGGTAATAACCGAATTGTAAGTGTAACTGTATTATCATAGGATAAAGAGTTGATTGCCACCACTTTAAAAGTGACATAGAATGGTTGAACGGGTATTTATCTTTGTTCTGTGATGTGACATGTATGCAACAAAATTTTGGTTCTCTCAAACCTCTCTCAAAAAGCTGTGTTAGGGTGGGGTATTTTGAACGCGTTGTTTTGCACCTATTTGGCGACCTTTAGGGCTTGACTGGCAACCTCATTATGAAATACAGGCACTTAACGCTGATTGGCTGGCTTTGCTGCCACTCAAAAGAATGTAACTTCGCCCAGAGTGGTAGGGAAAATGGAAAACACTCACCGGCTTCGGAACACGGACAGACCAACTTTATGCAGCTATAGCACATTCAGAGATTCAGCCTTACATGTTTGCCCGAATCGGATGGGACACTGAATTAGAGGAAGAACCAGTTCAGCAAAGGCTGGATTTAAATGTTTCTGGTAAGTATTTTTGAATGTTGTTTTTTTTTTTCCCCAAACGTCTCGGAGACAGTAAGATAGGCTACTTCAGAGCTGCCAAGGATTACGCATTCGGAGTGAGTCTCTCGCATTGACGTTCCTGCGCCGTAACCTGCAAGTATTCAATCAAAGCGCATGAAGAAATTCATATGTGGAATTTAAGCCCTTGTGCAATAAGTTAATCCGTTTCACGTGCATCAAGGTGGATTTCCCCACTAGTGACATGGAAATCGATTATGACTGAAATTCTCACGATTTTCTTTACTGAGGGATTGGAAACATTGGAATAGCAAAAAGACGTGTATGCAAATTATTGCAGAATGAGAGGGGGGGTGGGGGGGGGGGATACATGTGACATCATATGTATCCGTTGTTCTGATTGGCCTGTTTTCTGGCAGTCATTTTTAAAAGAGGAATTTCTATGAAACGGAGATGTTCAGAATGTCCAGCGATGTTCTTGAATGCGGGTATACCACCGTTATTCAACATAAACAAGGTTTTTAATTCTGTGTCACCCTTAATCTGATCATCAATTACAGACAGATTTTAAATTGCACTTTTTTTTCCATTAACCAATAGGTGTGACGACATACGTTCAAGCGTTCATGTGTGCATGCATTCACACGTACGTACACCATCTCACAAACACTCGACACTTGACCTCCATGGCAAGTTTCAGCCTCATAGGTAGAAAGTTGTGGTTGCTATAGGGTGGGCACACCTTTGTGACTAATGAATGAGCATGTTTTAGTGGACCAGTGACCCAATGGACTAAAAATTGGCCAAGTTCAGTGAATCCGCTTAGAGTTTATGTCGCTTTTGGTTACTGGCCACTCCCATTGGAGTTGGAATGAATAGTTAATCAGCTGTCCTCTGACTCATGAACAACCTTTCGACAAAATCCTGTGCAAATCTGTGAGCCCATTTGGAAGTTAAGCGCCTTTTGCGATAGGTTACTGCCATTGCCACACCATCTACACCCACACACACTCACACACACACACACACACATGCATGCACGCACGCACGCGGGCGCACACACACACACACACACACAAACGTTGTACCCCATGCCGTATTTCAGCTTTTTGGGGCAAAAACTGGCTGCAAAAGGGTGGGGAAATTTCTGTCTTAAAATTTTATAATCAAGAATGCTCTTTTCCTTAAAATTTTGTAAATCAGTTTTTTTTCAAACTATTCAAACAAATAAAACAATACAGACACGTAAGTATGCAACTTTCATAATCTTGTGAAATTTCTTCAATTAATTATTAAGATTGAGCAGTATCTTTTGAAGGGTGCAATAAATGCAATAAATAATTTTGCAATGGAATATGCAATAAATGAAAACCTTGTCAGAAATAACAAAAACTACTTTTTTTTGTTACTTTCTGCTACCTGAAATACACATCGACATGCCCGGTGTGTAAAACATATTCATGCACCTCTGGTTGTTTGTCACTCCAGCCAATATCAACCTCCTTCTTTCACTGGCTTCTTCTTGCTTTCTGCCATTTTGTGTTGTGAATCAAATCAACTGGCCTCACGTGACTTTTTTGGCAGCACATCCTTACCACAAATTTCAAGTAAAAAAAAGTGGTAATTTTGAACACAGAAATTGGGTTCAATTTTTATTTTTTACAAGTGTTTTTATGTAAGAGTTTTTTTTTTTTTTTTTACACCAATCAAAAAACCAAATATTGGGGGAAAAAATCTGTGTCATACACAGATTAAGATATTTGCTTGTGCTGCCAATTTATTTTCAAATTTTTGACAATGCTGATTTGGATATTACAGGTTCTCTGAACACGCTGTGAACAGTTGATTTTCATATGTTTAGTTGTGACACTAAGATTTTTTAATCACACAACAGACCATATTTATTGTGCAATGAGTTCCATGAGAGTGATTTTAACTTCCTAAAGTCCGAAATCCCCCCAGTTGTAACGCCGGCCTTAAGAGATATTCAAGTTACTTGCCATGAGCCTCTGACCCTTAAAAGCATAATTTCTTTCAAGATGCTCTGGTGCAAAATGGCTTGATTAATAATCAGTTAATTTATTTACTGAATAATCAAGACTAATATAAAAGCATGTGATTTTCAGAAAGTATTAGGAAATGACAGATCATGAAGGGATAATGAAGAGGTACATTGAC
The DNA here is from genome assembly GCA_029721435.1 of Gymnothorax reevesii. Taxonomy (NCBI): domain Eukaryota; kingdom Metazoa; phylum Chordata; class Actinopteri; order Anguilliformes; family Muraenidae; genus Gymnothorax; species Gymnothorax reevesii. The sequence continues at coordinate 4,342,628 of CM056581.1, forward strand.
AGTGTACTTAATAGTGATATTGTATGGATGCAAAAAAAACCGAAGAATAATAATATTTTAAAAATCAATTGACCCAGTGCTTCCTCTGAATTCTATCTCCCATTCTAGGATTTTTTTCAGCAGTGCAACCTAATTCATTTTAATATTGCACTTAATCCTAATATTTTCAAGGTTCCAATGAATAGGTTGCATTTGCAGAGAAGCATAGTTGCACACTAGTTGCCGCACCAAGAGATAAATAAGTTGGAGGCATGGCATGGATTTAAAATCAATGAATATGCATGTCATGCGTCAAACTTTCAAGGTAGCAAAGTTATTCATCAGGTCTTTACAGTCTAGCTACTGAAATGAACATGATCTAATTAAATGAAATCTAAATTTTTTCTAAATACCACCTTCAGCAGCATTTACAACATTCTATTTCATGATGTAATTTCAAGAAATTTCTCTTAATTACTGCCCCTGCAATCTTATATTGTACCTCTCCTCGTGGACACAAAAACTGCATGTCTTGGTCTTTAATGGCAAAGCAGCTTGTTGGAGGCCCATTTGCTCATGAAATTAAGTCAGTCCTACGCTCAATTTTTACTCAGAAATTGGTTGAGAGTTAACCTGCATTATGGTAATGCCATCGGCTGTTTTATTTTTACATGAGCAGCAACTAGACCTGAGTTTGCAAACCCACTTTTTTAGAAAGGTTTTCTGAGGTGTATCAAGCTGATTGGATGCAAACGCAGGAAAGAAAATACTGTTTTGTGAGCTGCAGGAATTCAGAAGCTTTGACATTTTATATTAGGTCTACCATTAATTTGGAAAGGAAAATGTTTGATAATTGTTGCAATGAACAATAATGCCAGCTGACAAGAAATTGATATGGATTAATCCTCGCAAGTGAACAAATGAACACTTAGTCAGTAATTAGGAAACATAAATGGGAACGGGATTGGAGATTTAATATGCTTTAAGACGAGGAACGAGCAGTGCCAAGATCCCTCCAATGACAACCCTGGAGTGGAAGAGGTTAATGTGGAGTTAAGTTTAAGTTTAAAAACTTTATTTCATCGAAGTGACACAATTTAAAAAATATATTAATAGACTTTAGAATTTTTACTAGTTTGCAAAGTATACAATTTTGACCCATTTATTGTTATAACTTAATAAAGTTCACAACATCTACCAAAAGAGGTTGATTTTATTAAAGTTTTAAAATTTGAAGAGTGCATGTAATGCCTCCATGGCACCATATAAAACCATACTGGATTTCTGTGCAGAGTTTTGTGTATTTTATTGGACTGTATCATATTGGGATGGCAGATTTGGTTATAAAATAAAATTTTTCAAAAACAGCAGTTAAAAGCAGCAGCTTCACCCCTTGTCCTTGAGAATCTTGTGTCTTATCATGTCTGAAACTGAAGAAATTGAAAGTAGGCCAGACCGCATACCAACAAACAGCAGGGTGAAAATGATGATCAGTTGGTAGACACCGTGTCCTAGGATATTCTTGGTCATGGTGCTGGAGATGAGTGGTTTGTTTCGGCCATAGGGTTTCCTCATCAGCAGTGACTCTGTAGGTGGTTCAGTGGCCAGGGCCAGGGAGGCGAAGGTGTCCATAATGAGGTTAACCCACAGCATCTGAACTGCCTTCAGTGGGGAGTCCTTAAGAAACAGAAAGAGCAAGACCACAGGTCAGACTGATTGACGCCCCTCATCAAGCCAACTCTGGCAGGCTGTGCTTGTTAGTCCAGAGAGACCTGCTTCACAGACACAGAACACCAATGACAAACAGTTGGAAGAAATAGCAACAAAGTGACCAAGGGCTGTACATGTGGTACTTACACATATACAGAACTTTAATGTTTTTAATTCTTTACAGGGTGTGTACCAGTGTAATAATCATTCTAAATTTGATTAAAAAAATAATTGTGCAGAACAAAGAACATTCCAAGGGAGACTTAATCTATATCAAAATATGCATGTATTTGAGTTTTAAAGTGGAAGACAACTTTCATCTGATGTGAAATGCAAGTAAAAAAACTGACCCTTTGGTGTTCAAAATTTTTGGTCATTTTAAGGAAAAGCAGAGCTGAATGATTAATACTTAAAACACTCAGAATAAGGCATAAATATGCATTTTGCAATTACAAAAATGTGCAAACACATAGGCGCACATCCATTCACATTTGTGCTCACACACACACACACACACACACACCTGTGTGATGCAAGCTCCAGTAAAGGCCACAATAACAGCCACCACATTGACAGTCAGCTGAAACTGCAGAAACTTGGAGATGCTGTCGTACACATTGCGACCCCACATCACTGCTTTCACAATGCTGGAGAAGTTGTCATCCGTCAGAATGATGTCAGACGCCTCCTTGGCCACATCTGTCCCAGCGATTCCCTAAAGAAGAGAAGTGCAGTACATAAATCTGCCTTTATTTTTTAATACTTTGGAAATGTGGTCAACACAACGTGAATTTCCAGAGTTAAAAAAGCAAGAGAATCCTAAGCAACTATTTTTATATAGCAGGGAATGGCATCATCAAAAACTTCAAAATACCTCATTTTTATTCTGTCATATATTTAAAAATGTGAAATACTGAGGAGAATTTGCAGAGAGAATGTGGTTTTGACAGGAACACACAAACAAGTAAGAGGGACAGAGAGAGAGGGTGAGTGAGAAAGCGCATGTAAGAGAAAAGTGAGAGAGCGAGAACATGAGAGAGAGCGAGAACATGAGCACTGAAGCCCCGGAGGACATCAGGCGTGGGGTATCCACACTCCGTAGAACAGAACAGTACGCCACAAACTCTGTGTGTTTATGGTGCGCTTCATGTTCCTCAGTCTAAAATGCAATTCTGTTTTTCAAAGACTAGCCCAAGGGATACTTCTGCAGAAGAGATGCGTGGCTTTATCACGATGAAACTCTGGATGGGGCGGGGGGCTGCAGAGAACGTGTTTTATTTGACATGCAAGAGCACAAAATCAGCTACTTGTCAGGACCAAGGCAAAGCATGCAATCGAGTTAAACGGCACGGGAGGCACCACATGCAAAACATAATAAAGGGTGGGAGGGTCTGTGAAGCTCGAAAAATACAGCTTCTGAAATGTCAGTAAATTAAATGACTCTTGTAACACAGTACGATGACTAATACGGTAAATGAGCTGATTTTATGGAGTTAATCTAATACTGTAGCCAACATCCATTGCAGCAAAACAGTCAACTCCAGACTGTTGTGTTCAGCAAATATTCAGACACTGCACATACCCTGTATATACACTGAGGGGCGCTGTAGCTCTGCCAGGTTTAGCAGTATAATTTGAGCAAATAGGACAAAGATGGAAGGACGCACTTGATGATAATGAAACCTCATTGTACCGCAGTGCGATATCACACAGTTTCCTCTTCCTGTATGCAGGTATGGATGACATAGATACTTTTTTCTGCGAAAAAAAAAACAAAACAAACAAAACGAACAGCAGCCTCCTACCATGGCGAAGCCCACATCCGCCTTCTTTAGCGCAGGACCATCGTTTGTCCCATCTCCCGTCACCGCAACAACCTGCCTCTGGTCCACCAGCGTGCTGTCAATAATACCTGCCAGGCAGACAAGCATTCATCTGTCTCATTCCTGTACTCCACTCAAACGAGCCCGTCGGTGTCGCCCGAAGCAATGCAGTGACCAGCAGGAACGTAACAATACCAACCTTTGACCAGCGTGTGTTTGTCGGTGGGAGAGGATCTCGCCAGCACTCTCAGCTTGGGCCACACCTTATCTATCCGCTCCTGCTCCACCTGCAGAAGACAGCGAGACACCATCACAACCGAAGGACTCCTGTCGAGAGTCACCGCCTGCTGGAAGAGAGAATATCCTGAAAATGCTTCTGATTGCCTTGAACCAGTAGGGTATTGAGCAGACGTGCAGAAGTTTTCCGCAATTCCACATACAATCAGTATCTCATGTGAGCAACAACAGAGTAAAATAAATTTCTCAAATGAATGCCAAGGTGAATTAAAACACATTCTTTCACAAATTTGGATAATTTGTCTTTGAGTTTGCGAAATATTTTCATCTTGAGGCACTACTTTGAATTAAGAACCCGACACCTGAAACTGTTTTATGCAGTGACTAACAAACTGCAGGAGGCATGTAAAACCCATAATGTAATCACATCAGGAGCTTCTTAATTAGCAATATATTGCTGAATATTTGCTATTTCAACAGTTTCCAATGATCACAGTGTTAATGAGTATGAATTGATATATCTAAAATAAGTAATTAATGTTTAGAAATGAGGGCAGCATGGTGGTGCAGTCAGTAGCACTGTTGCCTCACAGCGAGGAGGTCAGGAGTTTGAATTCAGCCTGGGGCATTTCTGTGCGGAGCCTGCATGGGGATGTTAGCAAGGGTTTCCTTCCACAGTCCAAGGACATATTTGTCAGGCTAATTGTAGACCCTAAATTGCCTGTAGGTTTTGAGTGTGTGAGTGAATGATGTATGAGTGGTGTGTGTGCCCTGCGATGGATAGGTGACCTGTGCAGGGTGTGTCCCTGCCTTACGCCGATAGTTAGCAGGGATTGACTCCACTTTCCCTGGGACCCTAGTGTGGGAGAAGCAGTTGAAACAAGAGGCATCAGGAGATGGCACATCCACCCAGCCCCATGTCATCAACCTCGGATTATCAAAAGGCACGTCAGGTCATGATTAATCTGCACACCAAGTTCTGTCGAAAAATATTGAACGGTTTTCCAGTTATGCTCCGGAAACGAAATGTTCAGAGTCAGACGGACGGACGTACAACTGCACCCATGAGTATATTCCCTGTATCATATGCCGGGGTGGGGAGGGGGGGGGGGGGGGTAATGATAATGGATGGATAAATATTTAAATACAGATGTTCTGAAACATTATACCATTTTTCAGAGAAAATTTCAATCTTTTATGCCGTGCTGATGGAATCAGGTTGTTGTGAGGGCACTTCTATATTTGGGAGCCATTTTGTTAAGGTCAAAGTAGAGTTTGTTTAGAGGCATTATGATAAGGACACAATACTGCTGGGGAGCCAGTGTTGTCAGGGCACAGCAGAATTGCTATTGTGAAGGCATAGGTCAGTAAGGGAGCCACTGTCGCAGGGACACAGTGAGATCTGCGGGTCCCTGTACTAAAGCGCACTTTTCATACCTCTCCCTTCTCATTGCGAATCCGTCTGTTGAACTCTTTTCCATCGATGCACAAGAAGTCTTCCCCAGGATGGATGATGCCACACTTAATGGCGATGGCACGGGCCGTGTTGATGTTGTCCCCAGTCACCATTCGCACGGTGATGCCGGCACGCTGGCACTTCTGGATGGCGTCGGGCACCTGTAGACACACACATACACAGACACGTGTAAAAAGCCAGACAGCATATATGCTTCAGAGGTCTTCCTCTTCCTTTTATGGAAAGGGCAGCGTGGGCCTGTTCGATCCTCTAGCCGACTCGCCCCGGGATGACAGAGGATCAGAGGAGCCCAGCGGCGACGAAGCAAGCTGGCCGCTAAAAAGCGCCAATACTGGGTGAAATCACTTCTCTCACATTGTGCACTGTAGCCTCATTGGCTGTTACTCTGTTACGTCATATAGCAGGGTAGCGTGTTGGACATCAAACATGAATACAGATTCAAATACTTTTTACTTCAGACAGAGTGAAGTCGTAAATAGTGGAGCTGGAATCTGACGGGACGACCAAAGAGGCAGTCTGTATGAATGCAAAAAGAAAAAAAAAATCACATCAAGAGAGTGTCACAATATGCTTGGTTAGTGCCAGGATATCTTTTTTCTTTTTTCAATATATCATATATAATTATATAAATACAGTATATAATATAAAATATGTAATGAAGATCATCATTTGATCACATTTCATTAACTGCAGAGATGATAATGAGACCCAAATACAGTCACAGAATTGATGTGCTACAAAGAAAAACAGAACCAATAATTGGGTAATTCAAGGTCACAGCGCTGTGTGCTTTTTCATATAGAAGCTTTGCATAATCAGTGTTATTGCTGTTAATCCACCCTGATCCTGCCCTCAAACAGAGCAGCAGGCACACAAGTATAAACTGATCCACCAAGCTGAAGCTGTATGCTTGCTCTAAAACTGGCATTAGCACTGAAGCTCACGATAAGCACAAAGCAAGAAGATGATGTGTGTTGTGCACTGAAGCTAATTGCTGCATTGCTGGATGGTATTTAAAGCACTACCCTATAACGTGCTGACTCTGGTAATAACTGACGCATGTGACATGAAATGTGAGGGCTTATATTTTCTTTTATCTTTTTTTAAAAGTTCTAAGCACTGAAAGTGTTGAGTGCCTATTGTTTTTGTTATTATTATTGCTATTATTATTATTATTCCACACATTTTTCATGCTTTTTCTGCTGATTTTGAAATATCAAACGTTATCATTAAGATGCTCTGTCTGAAAGTTTCTAGGAAGAAAGAGGGCTTAGAAAGACTATTTTGGACCAAAGGTGAATTTGGAGTCCATATGCCCATTCTTCAAGCACCTACACTGGGTCAAAGTTGGGATTTTCTAAGGCTTGTAACTGTGGCTCTGATTGTCATAAAGGCTCAGAAGTTGTGCCGTATGATGGTGACCATTGAGCCTGGTTAGTATCCACAAGTTTACAGTGTCTCAGGACACCTTGTGCATATTATATGTGCTACTTCTGGTGCAAAGTAATCAAATGGTGCAGCACGTCATTGCTCAGGGATATTTAGCTTGCCAAATCAAGGTAATGATGTAGAAACAAAGCCTCACGGAGCTCAGAAAAAGGCGATATAAGGGTCATTGCATATAAAATCAACCAATTCTGAAAAAGTTCCCACTGAACCCCTTGAGAATCGGCTGATTTTTTTGTACAATAATTCTAGTGCATTTCATGAAGCGATGTAGAATTTCTCCGTCAAGCTTTGACTATTTTCTGAGTTAAAGGCCATCAAAGCACATAGGGGTGGGCTGAAATTTTGCCATTTTTAATTTGAGCTATTTTTGTCCAGCATTTTTAAGCCCTAAACTTCATAAATACAGGATATGGAAACACATGAAATATTCAGGGAAGAAAAATCAATTTAAGATCTGTTAAAAAACTGTAGCCAAAATCAATTTTACATCCGCTTCTGGTGTTGCGATCTAAAGCCAAAATCCAATTTTTTTTAAAGTTTGATTTTTTTTTTTAACCAACTTACAGCATTAAAATTGTGGGATAAATCATGGTTTCAATAACAAAACTGCACCAATTGAATTTCTATGGCTCAGAGTAATAGAAACAATCAGTGGTACCCTGGATGTATAAAGGGTTTCTGATAATTTGCCGGAGAACTCTTTAAAAAGTGCATTTTAGGTACATTTTCAAGAGTTATGCCTTTACTCTCCATAGTAGGTGGTTTGACAGATGATGTTAGGAGGTGGCCTTGTATCACAAACACAAATAATTTAAAGGGATAGTCCACCAAAAAATAATAATTTGTATATCAATTACCACCATTAGATGTCTCAAACGGAAGAGGTTGTTTTTCACCTGGCGCAACTTTATGGCCACTGGAGAGTTTTTAATAATTTTCCAAATTTGTTTTTTCCTGGAAGCAAATGGGGTCACCCAGTAGCAATGGCAAAACTTCACAAAACGTCAGTTGACAAACTTTCAAACCATCGTCCAACGCATCGTCCAGCATAATCCAAGTCTGCTTAGTCCACTCGTATCCTAAGAACTCTAGAAACGCGGTTATTTTTCGCTAAAAATAATAAAATACCACAGTTATGATTCAAGTAAGCTTGAGCATTCAACGGTAGTCCTGCCTCCCGGCTTGTTCCCAGAGACTAGTAAAGTTTTTGAAACGGGTCCTTCATTCAAAAACTTTATTAGTCTCTGGGAACGAGCAGGGAGGCAGGACTCACTATATCAGGGCTATTCAACATTATCCTGCAAGGGTCGGTGTGGGTGCTGGCTTTCATTCCAACCCAGCACTGACACACCTGATGCTACTAATCAAGCTCATAAACAAAGACTCTTGGGGTTGATTAGCAGTGTCAGATGTGTAGCTGCTTGGTTGGAATGAAAGCCTGCACCCACACTGGCCCTTTCTGGACACGGTTGAATAGCCCTGCACTATATTATGAGTTGCCGCAGAAATTATTTAACAGGTGTAAGAACTCTGATTTGATGTGGTTAAGCGATGCAGAAAGACTGAAATGGATTTTTGATTATAAAATATATGCGCTTGCTGAATATTTGGAGAAAGCCAGGGATAAACGAACAAAAATAACATACAAATGATGATATTTTATTTCAGGTGTTGCTATGGCCCCAATTTGTTATGACATATAAGAAAGCAAGGGATGACGGACAAAATTTTAAAACTTAAACAGATTTAATTATACAAAGACTGACAACTAACTTACAATTTATACTACTGAGCAAGATTGTCAAGAAAAAAAATATTTACAGTCCCTTGAGATGGGGTTGCTTGGTGATGTCCAGGGACAGGAAAATGCTCCAACAAGGGAAAAAATCCACAAAAAACTTCACAGGTCACATACAGTAGGATAGATTTTTTCTTTATTGACAAAACATTTCTTCCTGCAGTTAAGAAAACAGAGTACACCGCCATTGTTGAGTCTGATCATGCACCAGTTCTTATTGACCTCTTATTCTCCCAAAATTTGACGCAACCTAGTGCCTGGAAATTTAGCACAGCTCTACTAACGGATAGTAATTTTTGCAAATTTCTATCAAAAGCTATAGATGAATTCTTGCTATTCAACAATTTAGACTCTATATCTCCATCTACTTTATGGGAGACGCTTAAGGTTGTTTTAAGGGGAGAGATTATATCATACACTATTTCACGTAATAAAGAGAGAAAACAGAAAGAAAAAGAACTCATTACACTAATAAGAAACACAGACCAGCAATACTCCATCACCCCAACTCCAGAATTATATAAAAGGAAGATTGCACTAAAAACTCAATATGACTTAATATCAACGGAAAGAACAGAGAAACATCAACTGTGGTCAAAAGGTCACTATTATGAGCATGGGGAAAAAGCGGGCCGCGTTCTGGCATATCAGCTGAAATACAGATCAGCATCTCGTTTAATTCCACAGATTCGTAGTACTTCGCAGGAACTAACCATGGATCCACTTGAGATAAATAAACTCTTTTAAAGAATTCTACTCAGAGTTATATACATCCACATCCCCACAAGATTACTCAAATATGACGGCTTTCTTAAACAATATAGAAATTCCAAAGATAGAGGTGACTGCTAAAGACAATCTGGACGAACCCATAAGTCTGCCGGAGATTATCGATTCTATTCAGAAAATGCAAACCGGCAAATCACCAGGACCTGACGGCTATCCTGTTGAGTTTTACAAGAAGTTCTCTTCCCAACTATCTCCCATCCTACTTGAAATGTTCAACCATTCTTTTAGACAAAACCATTTACCGCAGACTCTGACTGAGGCATCGATTTCTCTCATTTTAAAGCCAGGTAAAGACCCACTTGATTGTGGAACCCACCGACCTATATCGTTGCTAAATGTAGATGTCAAGATTTTAGCTAAGCTCCTTGCCTCGCGATTAGACAAGGTCATATCCCAAGTTATCTCAACAGAGCAAACTGGGTTCATAAGAGGCCGTCATTCCTTCACAAATATTCGCAAACTCTTAAATATTATACACTCTCTAGAATCCGGGGAGACGGCCGAAGTTGTCGTCTCCCTGGATGCTGAAAAAGCATTTGATAGAGTTTAATGGTGTTATTTATTTGCCATATTAGAAAAATTTGGTTTTGGTTCAAATTTTATTTCTTGGATCCGTTTGTTATATACCTCTCCTAAGGCATCAGTAGTTACAAATAAACTATCTTCCCAATCATTTTCTCTGTCTAGGGGTACACGACAAGGGTGCCCCCTTAGCCGGCTGCTATTTATATTAGCTATCGAACCGCTATCAATTAGGCTCTGAACTGCCCCCAACGTCCTTGGAATTCGTAGGCTGGATGACGAACACCGAATTTCCCTACATGCGGACGATCTGCTTCTTTATATCTCAGACCCGGTGCTGTGTGTCCCTGACATTGTTAATACCCTGCAGGACTCTCAGGCGACAAATTGAACTTTTCTAAAAGTGAATGCTTTCCAATTAATGATTTAGCCCTTCAGATATCAGACAATCAGCTTCCTTTCCGTATGTCAAAGACAGGTTTTAAATACTTAGGGATACAGATCACCCGATCTTTCTCTGGTCTTTTTGAAAAAAATTTTAAACCTCTCATACTCAAACTAGAATCGGATTTGAAAAGATGGTCTAGCCTTTATTTGTCTCTTGTGGGCAGAGTTAATTGAGTTAAGATGAACGTCCTACCTAGACTTTTGTACCTATTTCAAAGTCTCCCATTATTTTTACCATAATCTTTCTTCCAATCTCTCGACAAACTAATATCTTCGTTCCTGTGGGCTGGTAGAAACCCTAGGATCTGTAAAGAAATACTGGAGAAACCGAAAAACCAAGGTGGCCTAGCACTCCCCAATATGAAAAAATATTATTGGGCGTCCAATATACAAAAAGTTATACACTGGTACCAAACCGCAGATCTGGATTGGTGTAAGATTGAGGCAAAATCTTGCAGATCTACCTCACTCTCTGCTTTAATTACTGCAAAATTACCATTTTCTCCATCCAAGTTCTCGTCGAGCCCGGTGGTAATCTCTACTCTTAAAATATGGGCACAGTTCAGGCAAAAATTCAAGCTAACAGGATTCTCTATATACAGCCCTATTTGTAATAACCACCTCTTTCCGGCGCTAGAATAGATCACACTTTCACTTTGTGGGGTACAAATGGTCTGACTACATGTTCCAATTTTTATATAAATGACATTTTTGGCACATTTACAGACATTTCCGAAAAATTTAACCTACGACGGTCTGACCTATTCAGATATCTCCAAGCTCGACACTTTATTCAAAGCCAAAGCCCAGCTTTTCCTGTTTTACCAGCGAACTCAGGACATGAGGAAGTTTTGCGGGCCCCCATTCAGCACAAGAGACAGATTTCGAACATTTGTACTATTATCTCTTCCCTTCAAATAGCGTCTCTAAACCAACTTAGAACTGAATGGACTGAAGAACTTGGCATTGAAATATCTGAAGCAGACTGGAGCTGTGCACTGGCTCGAGTAAACGGAACATCATCTTGTTCCCGTCTCTGCCTGATACAGTTAAAAACTCTCCATAGGATATACTACACCAAGTCCAAACTATCCAGAATTTATCCTGACATCCAGGATAGGTGTGAACGGTGTAACTCTACTCCAGCTGATATGGCCCATATGTTTTGGACCTGTCCTATGTTAACAAATTTTTGGCTGTCTGTCTGCAAAATTCTTAATGACGCTTTCAAAGCCAATGCGAAACCCTCCCCCTACTTAGCAATTTTTGCTATATTGGGTGATGAGATCCCACTGACTGCTGATAAATCTGATGCTTTCGCCTTTGCCTCCTTGTTAGCCCGTAGGAGAATCGTTTTGCAGTGGAAATCTCCTGATCCTCCCAGGGTATCTGTCTGGCTCAATGACCTGATGTCATTTTTGAGGTTGGAGAAGATTAAGTTCTTTACCAGGGACTCAATCCAAAAATTCCACAAAACATGGGATCCACTGATTCTGCACTTTGACATGCTTATCAAACTCCCGTGAAACAAAAGAACCCTGACATGTAATCTTTTACTTAATTATTTCTCTTGACAATAGTACAATAATTGTCTAGTACAATATTATCTCTAGTACAATAATAATATTTCATTTTATTTTATATTTTATCTATTTATTTATTTTTTACTGATTTCTCTACCTAGAGTTTCTGCTGTTGTTTTCATGGTTAGATATTCATTTTTATCGTCACAAAGTTATTTTTATTTATCAATTTTGATTTATTTATTTATTTATTTTTAAGTCTCTGATGATTGCACCTCCACTCTTAGTCATTTAGCCCCTTTTTATTTTTATTTATTTTCCCAATTTTTATTTATTTTATTTTTATTTACTACTATTTATTTTTCACCATCACTAATTCATTATCATCGTTTTACTTTTGCATCTATTTTTCAATTTTATTTTTATTTTACTTTACTGGTTTCTTCTTTCAACTTATCCTTAGTATGAGGATGTTGTGGGTGGGAGGGTGGGTGGGATTTGTTCAACACAATTTAAAATAATACTGTTCAAGATATTTTGCTTAATGCTTCCTTGTATTGTACCATCTTTCTTGAATAAAACTATGTTGGGAAAAAAAAAAAAAAACTTCACAGGTCTTGAAAAGAGTGACAGGTCTGGTCAAATGTATCCTTCTACTTGCAATTTCTCCTACTACTTCACTCTCTCAATTTTTCTCCCTATATACTCTTTTACAGCCCGCTCCCACCTTCCAGACTTTTTTCCATTCTCAGGGATTTCCCCTCTCAGACATGCCCAGAACATGCCTAAACCTACCCATGCCTAATCTCCAGACTGGGCTTAACAAGAAAAAAACATGTTAGCACTGCCATCCAGTGGCTCTTTCCTTCCACACTACACCTCCATTCCAAAAGGGAAAAATTTTGACTCATAAAGGCAAAATTTTTCTTTTCAATACAAAATGGTTAAGTGAACACTTGTCTATATATACATATCATACAATATTCAAACACATGATATATATATACACATTCAAACACGGGATAAGCCATCAGCAATTACATTGTCAGTACCCTTTGCATGCTTAATTTCCAAGTCAAACTCCTGTAAAATCAAACTCCAATTCAACAATCTCCGATTCTTGTTTTTCATCTTACTCAAAAACATTAATGGATTGTGGTCAGTATACACAATCATTGGCTTTTGCCCTGTACAAACATAACCTCAAAGTGTTGTAAGGATAGAACCAGAGCCAACAGCCTCTTCTCAATTGTGGAATAGTTCTTTTGGTGGCGATTCAACTTCCTGGAGAAATATGCCACGGGATGCTCAATGTCATCAGAGTCACTTCTCGGTAAGAGCACAGATCCACAAGCTTGGTCGCTAGCATCGACTGCGATGGAGAACGGTTTGTTGAAGTCAGGAGATTTGAACACTGGTAAGTGACACAGTAGAGACTTCAGGCCATCCAAGGCTCTTTGGCATGCTTCATCCCAAGTGAACTTTACCCCTTTCCTCAGTTGGTTGGAGAGACTGAGAGCAATCTCAGCAAAGTTCTTGCAGAACTTGCGGTAGTATCCGATCATTCCAAGGAAGCAGCACAAAGCTTTTTTGTTGTCAGGAACTGGAAAGTCCACGATGGCTTGAACTTTAGCATTTATGGGTGCTACCTTACCCTGGCCCATGACGTAGCCAAGATAGGTGACAGTAGCACAAACAAAGTCACTCTTGTTCAGGTTAACAGTCAGATTAGCCTGGGTCAGGTGCTGGAACAACGTCTCTACATCTTTCAGCTGTTCTTCCCAAGAGTCACTCCATGTGATCAGGTCGTCGATGTACGCACCCGTGTATGGCGATCCAGCGATTGTAGACTGTATCATCCGTTGGAACGTGGCTGGGGCATTTTTCATTCCAAAGGGTAGAACTTCATACTAGTATAACCCAAATGGTGTGGCAAAAGCAGAGATGCTCTTGGCCATCTCAGTTAAAGGCACACACCAATAAATCAATTAGTCAGAAACTTTGCTTGCCCTACTCTATCAATACAATCATCAATCCTAGATATTGGAAACATATCAGTTCTAGTTACAGCATTGACTTTGCGATAATCTGTACAGAATCTAGTACTTCCATCAGGTTTTGGAACTAGCACACAAAGTGAACTCCAATCTGAGTTAGAAGGTCTGATAATATCATGTTCTAACATGTACCCAACCTCTTTCTCAGCAATCTTTCTCTTTTCAGGATTCATCCGGTTCGGATGCTGTTTTATTGGTTTGGCATCACCAACATCTACATAATGAGAGGCTATAGAAACTCTCTTTGGGACATCAGGAAATAGATCTTTATATTTCTTGATCAACCTCTCAAACTGATCATTCTGCGAGGGTTTGAAGTGCTAGAGTTTTAAATCAAGACTTTGCAACACTTCAGAATTTGACAACTTACATGAAAAAACTTTAGCATTAATTCTAGGTTCATCATCTTGAAACTCCCCCTCATCTTCACAAGTCTCAGCCATAGGAGGAACTGAAGTGACAGCTGCAACCCTAGCATTCCTATCATGATTAGGCTTCAGCATATTAATGTGACACAACTGTTTTGGCTTTCTCCTATCTGGAGTCTTCACAATGTACTTGAGATCATTGAGTTTTGTCAGAATTTCCTAAGGACCATGAAATCTAGCCTGCAATGGACTGGACTGGAAGGGAAACAACACAAGGACCTTGTCTCCTGGTTTAACCTCACGGCTTCTAGCCTTATGATAATACCAAGTTTTCATTTTTCCCAGACTTGATTTCAAGTTCTCTTTGGCTAGGTCACAAGTCTTTCCTTGAACTTGCTAGCATAGTATAACAGACTGATATGTGGCTCTTTCTCTTGCCATTATTCAGTCAACAAGAGCAAAGGTCCTCTCACCCCACGGCCAAACAATAGCTCAAACGGATTGAATCCAGTAGACTCCTGCACTGCTTCTCTAGCTGCAAACAACAGCAAATGAACACCTTCATCCCAGTCTTTCTCATGGTCATAACAAAAAGTCCTCATCATTGTCTTGAGAGTGGAATGAACCCGCTCTAAGGCACCCTGACTCTCTGGATGATAGGCACTGGAAAGAATCTGCTTCGAACCTAGTTCATACAGAACCTGCTGAAATAATCCAAAAGTGAAATTGCTACCTTGCTCTGACTGAATTTCCCTGGGAAGGCCAAACAACGTGAAACACTTTATCAAAGTCTTCGAGATTGTAGTTGCCTTGATGTTGCGTAGAGGTATGGCTTCAGGGAATCTGGTAGATGCACACATGATTGTCAACAAGCACTGACTTCCAGATCCAGTCTTGGGTAAAGGACCAACAAAATCAACAATGACCTTAGAGAATGGCTCCCCAAATGCTGGGATAGGCTGCAATGGAGCTACAGGTGCGTCTAACTGGTGTTTTCCAACTACCTGACAAGTGTGACAGGTTTTGCAAAAAAGTTAGAAACGTCTTTCTGAAGCCCAGGCCAGAAGAAGTGTTTCAAGATCTTGTCAACAGTCTTGTTAACAGCAAGATGATCTCCTAAAAGTAAACTATGAGCCATTGTTAAGATCTCATTCCTGTAGACCTTCGGAACAACAATTTGCTTGACCACTGCCCAATCTGCATTGGTAGGGATATCAGGAGGGCGCCACTTCCGCATCACCACTCCATCCTTGAGATAATACCCAACTGGAACTGCGTGTATTTCTTTATCAGGAAGGGCTCTCCTCTTTAGAGCACAAATTTCAGGATCATTGGTTTGCTCCTGAATCAACTGCTTTCGGAACAGAGACAAGTCTCTAGACACATCAGAATCACCAGACCCATCTGACTGGCTGAACAGAGAACTGATAAAAGTGTCTGATAAGTCCTCAAATGGAGAAACCATAGTAGGCCGAACAGAGTCATTAGGCGAACCACCTGAGTCATGAATATTCAATGTGCTGGACGGCACCACATCATCTTTTTCTTGAGCCTTCTTGGCCATAGCACGGGTCACTGCACATGAAGGATACCAAGATGGGTCTTCATCGGCATCTTCAGTGAACAGCTATGAAGTAAGATGAACGGGGGAACTACACTGCCCCCAGGCAGGTCATTGCCTAGCAACAGAGAAACACCCTTAATAGGTAGACTTGACATAAGTCCCACCTTTACCTGTCCTGTAACTAAATCTGACTTCAAGCATACAGAGCGCAGGGGTACAGATACAGTCCTCCCTTCAATACCTTGTACAAGTATGAAATCCCCAGAGGCGGTCTCATCACGTAACTCCAAGGAGTCCATCAACAAAAGTGACTGAGAAGCTCTGGTATCCCTTAGGATATATATGGGGACAGGAGGAGAATGCTCATTCAGCGCCACAAATCTCTCTGACACAAATGGAAGAAATTCCTCCCTCACAAAGTCAGCAGTATCAGGCTTCATAGCCCCACAAGGAACAGGCAATTTAGCAGATTGGTTATCTACTACAGGGGTTTCTAACCTTGTTTTCACAAAGGCATTTGGTTTGGTATCCTTTTCTTTTTCTTCCTTAGCTTTAAGGAACCAACAGTTAGTTGTAACATGACCAGATTTCTTGCAATAATTGCAAACTAGACCACTTTTGCACTGTCAGCTTTCACACTTTGATCAGACCTGTGGCTGGATTTCTGAGCACCATCACCAGATTTGTCTTTGTTTTTGGGCGAGGAATCTTGGGTATCACCATTACCTTTCTTCTGAAATTGGAACCATCTATTGTTAATGCTAGTTCTTGAATTCTTCAACTAACACCATCTCTTTTAGTGAGTTGAAATCATCCTTGACCTCCATAGAAGTACACCAGCGCTCAAAGCAAACCTTCTTCTCTTTAGCAAATTCCACATAAGTCTGATTGTCAGATTTCTTCAGACCTCTGAATTTCTGTTGGTAAGCCTCTGGAACCAACTCATAAGCAATCAAAATAATCTTTTTGACAACCTCATAATCAGAGGAATCATCTGCAGACAAAGCCGAATAGGCTTGTTAAGCTTTACCCTTGAGGACAGTTTGCAACATCAGAGGCCAGGGTTCCTTTAGCCACTGACAACTCTTAGCTACCTTCTCGAAGCACTGGTAATAGTTGTCAACATCCTTTTCTGCGAATGGAGGCACCAGGTTTACCTCCTGGCTAGCCAGAAATTTGTTTTCAGCTTCTATTTCGATTTTTAGTTGCTCCATTTGGAGCCTTTCTTCCCTATCTAACTTCTGTAACTCAAAATCTCTCTGTCTCTGTCTCCCTCTTTCTGCTCTTTCCTCATTCTCTCTCTTAAATTTTCTTTGTTTTTCTTTTTCTTCCCTTTTTTTATCTCTTCTCTTAATAATTTTTCAAACTCAAACTGCCTTTGTTTTTCTTTTTCCTCCCTTTCTTTTTTCTCTTCTCTTGCTAATTTTTCTAACTCAAACTGACTTTGTTTTTCTTTTTCCTCCCTTTCAATCTCTAGCATTTTTTATTTGAGTTCCGTTTCTACACTTGGATTTTCCACCGGAAACTGTTCCAGATCTCCTGGTGCAAACACATTTTCATCAATGTTATATTCACTTATATCTCTAGCCAGTCTTGCTTTTTGCATGGCTGGTTTTACCTCTGTCAGCTCTAACTGTCTGCATATTTCTAGCAGTTCTGTCTTTTTAAAAGACTTCAAAACCTCTATGGTTGGTGATGCCAAGTAATCATCTATTGCTGTTGATCTGTCAATATACACATAAGAAAAAAAAAAAAAACAATTTCACAATTTGAAATGTTAGATTTTCAATAAATGACTCACACAATGGTCTATATCAAACTTGAGCCCCCAATTTGTTATGGCCCCAATTTGTTATGACATATAAGACCGCAAGGGATGACAGACAGAATTTCAAAACTTTCTCCTACTATTTTACTCTCTAAATTTTTCTCCTTATACACTCTTTTGCAGCCCCCTCCCATCTTCCAGACTTTTTTCAATTCTCTGGGACTTCCCCTGACATGCCCAGGACATGCCCAAACCTAGCTCCAGACTGGGCTAAACAAAAAAAAAAAAGTCAATACTGCCATCTATTGCTTTTTCCTTCCTCACTACAGTGTAAATTGTGAAGCTTCTAATTAAGTGAAAGATTGTATGATATCATACACTAATGATTTTGGTGTCTTTTAATCCGATGGGTCTTTAGGATAAAAAAAAATTAATTCATTCATACATTGCAACTAAGACGCAAAAAGTTTCATAAATTCGGTATTTCGGGCTCACAAATTTGAAATCCAATTTATCCCAAAAATGTCAGCATTGTTTTATTTAAAAATTGGCAAAATAATATTTATGTGATCCTCTGGTAGGCAGTCTGTTCAAGTCAATGGAATGAATAATTCGCTGGCTAGCATGCTAACCCTTTTCGCCTTTAAATTAACAAATTCAACCACCTATGACAACAGTTACATGTGTAATTTATTACTTTCTGGGCCAAAAGTGTTGGCATGCTGGCTAATAAATGATTCATTACATTGTCTGGAATAAACTGTGAACTAGAAGCTAATGCCAGTGATGGTTAACAGTTAACAGCAGATTGGAAAAGTTCTCTTCTGGTGGCTAGATACCTCTCGTGATGTCATCGCTGAAGATAAATTCGTTTTGAGATGATTACGATGTGCAGTGATTAAAATGGTAACAACTGATTACAATTTGAAATGACCAGCGCACAAAGGATGTATCTATATTGAAGATTCTGTGGGCCACATCTTATTTTGGATAAAGAAGCACATTAAATTTTAGCTTAAGTCGATTCCAAGTGAGAAAAAGCATTTTTTTTTTCAGATTGTGAGACAATGCCACACATCACACATCACACATACTGTATATTGAGAGAGATATTCAAGCAAGGACAGCATGTTTTCATGGTGAAGCAATACATCGAATTGAAAATATCTAGACCTTGTACAGCATTTTATACACATTACCCTGTAATTCAGCACGACAAATTCAGGATTGTTGAAACCCTTGAGATCTTCGCTACAGGTTAAAATAGGCCTAAAGAGTCACAGCTTTGAATACAGCCACAACATTTTACAGACCATATATGGTTCTGTAGGTTTTATGGAGTTAAAATAGTTGTGAAATGCACATCTGAGTAGGTTATTACGTCAAGTTGGAATAACAGGATCAGCCCTAATTCCAGGGGTATTGCTAATTCTGGATGACAGAAATATTCCCCTTTTTGGGAATTCACATGACATCAGAGCCATTGGAAAATTTCCTCAAAAAATAATTTCTATCCTGCCCACCAAAATTCACAATGATTTTCACTGCCAGTCATTCATACAGGATTTGACACGATTTGTGCAACCACATACAGTAATTTCTAACGTGGTGTCATCCTCATCAACTGGAGTTCACATGTCTCGATATTACCTGGTCGATACCATATCATGAGAGGTATTCTCATGATATGCTTCACAAAATGTTTGCATTTTTCAAAAGCCCCAATAAGTAGGAATTTCAATTCAATCTGCTCCAATGCAAATAAGAGCCTGTTCTGTATCAAGATGTATTGTATACTGATGCAGCAATATCACTTGAAGTTATGAATATTCAAAGCTAGATCTGAAACATATACACTCTACATGCTAATTCATAATAACCTACTTCACTTTAATAATTCCATGCTACATACAGCAGGCCTACTGTCAGTATCTGAACTGGCACTGCAGAGGGAGTGACAAGGTATGAGCAGACAAATATGATTCCTGGCCAAGTTGGAAATGTAAAAGGTGGAAGCTTATGGAAGGACAAAATTTGCAAGTAAATAGCCCCTGCGCTTCAAATCCATAATTGCCAATGCACTGCAGATCACTAATATATCGGCATGAACTTTGCACTTTAAGAAAATGTTTGAATTTTATGAATTCTGCCCAGAGATTTATTACGTGTAGGTTGGAGAAAAAATGTATTAAATGGAGCTAAGTGTTACTTAGGACATTTGTAGAAGTCAGTTCTGTCTCAAGCCCTTTTCTGTCCAGTCATTCATGACTTCAGCATTTCCCTCCCAGTTAGTCATCTTTCATAACCAAGGCAGCGTCCATCCATCCCTCCTGCCCTGTGCCCTTTACATCACTCCAACTCCGGCCCAATATAACTCTGCATCTCATCTCTCCAATCTCCCAGGCCTCCTCCTTCATAAGTAGCATTGTTCATTGCAAGCAGAATTTAATCTTATTTTCTTCCGTAATTTAAGGCCTTTAACTTTTCTCTTAAGTTTTCTTTTAAATATTTTCAAAGTTAGAAAAAGATTTTTTTTCCCCTCCATAACGTAAGACAATTGCACATTTGTATTCTGTGTCGACTGGTAGCAGCGCTTCACTAAAAAGCTACACTGTACTTATATTGAGGGAAATACTCAAACCCTGGATGATGTGTTTTAATGGCCAGAGCATTACATCAGATGGCAAAATATTTAGATCTTTTACATAATTTTAAGCACATTTTCCTGCTATTCACCATGACATATTTTCGATATTTGGAAACCTTTGGATCTCCACTACAATTTAAAATAGGCCTCAAGTTCCACAGGTTTGAATACAGCAGCTGCATTTGACAGACCGTGCATGGGTCCGTGGGTTTAATTGTGTGAAACATTGTGAATCTCTAGATAAAAAGATGTTTAAAACATTTTTTTTTCCATAAATAAGAATTTTTTTCTCATTAATTTTTCAGGACTCCACATAGCAATGTCAAAATCCAGCAATGCCAAAATCAGTTTGCAGTTGTTATTGCAGCCTCCTGACAAAAAGGCATTGAGATATGTTGAGATACAGCAGAAATATCAACTTTTAAAAAAGAGAGAGGTGCCACTCTGTCTCTACCTCGCTCAGTGCAATATTGTAGGAAGGCACACTCATACGAAGGAATTAATGCATGATTAACACTGAATAATGCACATTGTGATATTGTCAGTGCCTTATCATTGGATGGTACAACATCAGAGGCCTGATTGAATATATCATTACTTTTTTTGTATTTTTTCCCCACCCAAAACACAGCCAAACTGTTAAGCCCAACGCAGAGCAGCCAGCTCCGAGCGCCTCAGGAGAGAGATGCTGAGACACATGAATCCTCCACCTGACATGATGACAACCCCTCACATCTTTACACTATGCTGTTGCACCACCAAAAACAGACTGCCTGTGCCCTTGTATGCATCATGTACTCAGCGTACAATTAATTTTGTACAGCTACATGCACCTAGTCAACCAGAAGGGGTCGCTACAGAGCAATGAACTAACAAATTTTAACCAGATTTACCCCTATTATCCCGGGCAAGGCTGCGCCAGTTGTTCCTTTGCCCAAGCAGACCTCTGGCCATAGTCGGTAATGGCATGGCGGGGATTTGAACATCCAACCGCAAGGCTCACAGATTAATTTCTTAGCTATGAGCTACCCAGTAGCAATAAGAACATCACTACTTTACAAGATTAGGAAACAGAGATTTTAAGAGACTGAGAAGTTGGAAGTTGCAACTGTTCTTTTTACCTCTGGTCTGACAGGGTCCTCAATTCCAACCACACAGATTGCAGTCAGTTCAGAGAGGATGTCGTTCTCATTATCCCAGTCAGGCTCGGGGTCCGCAGGGAAGTCACGGTACGCCACGCATATGGTCCTCAGCCCATCACATGCCATTGGCTCGATCACCTTTTTCACCATTTCATCTTTGTCTCGTGGCCGGAAGGCACGTGGCTCACCAGTCTCGTTCAGGATTCGGGAGCATCTGTACAAAAAGAGAGAGCAGAGCATAGGTTTCATGGAAGGGCTAAGGCACGAACATTTCGGAAAGTAACTGGTGATCACACAACTCATTTACACTTGATGCTACAAGTATACCAAACCTGAAACCTAACTCCACCCGCTAAATCCAAATCCTATCGTTCTCACCGATAAGTAACCATCTCATTACCAAACCAATCCCAACATCTGTGGTTCCCAGTCCATAATTGCTTGCTCACTTTTTCAGCACAATCTCAGAAGCGCCTTTGCTGTACATCCTGAAGCTGCCGTCAGGGAGCTTGATGACGGTGCTCATGGACTTGCGGACAGAATTGAAGGTGTACACTTTGTAGAGCTTCTCTTCAGGCAGCTGATTGCGAATGGGCTGATAGTCCCGCTTGAGGTCCAGCACAAAACCTAGCAGGCCACATTCTGTCTTGTTTCCCACCTGCTTTGGCAGACCACCCTCTTTGTCAGGAGGCTGGGGAGAAACAGGGAGAGGAGAATATAGCAAAGACCATGAATGCCCCCAGACCCGAACAGGAGTGTGCAATCAAATAATAAGAACCTTCTGTTGATACCCATGTTAGATATAAGGACCACAAGCAATAAACAGTAAATATGCTTTAATTGTCTTTGGTTTATTTTGTACAAAACCACAAACAAAAAAGTTTTCTGAAGCTAGGCTTGAATAAATATGCATTGTGTACACATACAGTAGCAAGGCTCAAAATAAGCGGTATTGCATCGCAAGTTGCGATACAAAATTCACAATTTGCGATAGGAATGACACGATCCATTAGCAAATTGCGACACGTGTGTTTTTTCACTGTGCAGGGTTCTGCGGCCGCGGTCCATCATGTTCTCTAGCCGGGTTCACCTGAGTGACTCGAGTTGACTGGGCTCGTGCTGTAAAGCAATGTTGGTACATTCAGGCTGCTGCTGTTTTATGTAGATGCCTAGTCCTCAAGTCCAAGATGAAGACGAAGTCAAGTTAAGTGTGTGATCTAGTTTCTAATCTTTCATCAGTGTTCAGATGGGTCAAGGGAGATCTGTGTTATTCTGTACTGCTTTGGTAAATAAACCAACTTAATTTTAAAGTGAAAATTGTCTTTATTCTTTAAAACAAAGTCCTTAATTAGTGCAACAAAAATTGTAACACATAGCACCACAACTGCTGATCAAATCAAGACCTTGATTAGTAATTTGCTACGCAAGCAAAAAAATATATTTATAAATATAACAACATTTACAACACATCTGTAAATATTAATACTAATGTTCATATATTCTCTTCATTGTACATATTGTAAATAATGATATGGGTCCAGAAATAATAATATCATCATATGCAGGCTTCATATAATCTTGACTTTAGCATTGCATAAGCGGAAACACACACACTTTTGCCGACTTAAAAATGGATTCAAGAACACAAGTATTCGGCAAATGTGAAGTTTAAAAAATGGTTTCACAGAACACAAATAACTTTCATCCAAGACTATTATCCTCAAATGGAACAGCAACGGGTCGACAGTCTGTTACACCATGCAAAAGACTTGGAACCATTTTGTAATCAAGCTGCAAAATTTCAGTAATCTAATACCACACTGAAGCGCAGACAGGACCCGATAAACACAGAATTCAGCTCATCCACCATTATCCACAAGTCATGACAGAGGGCAGGCCAAAAAAATTTGCATAATTTTAAATCCTCAATTACACAAACTGAAAAACACAGGAAACAGAATTATACCATTACATGACTAAACCATTATATAAACTGCACTATTTTCAGGATGGATACTTGATTGCATAAGGGTATGAGATTTCTGGCGTTGACACTTAGGTGCAGAGCTCTGCATGTGCTCCATGACTGCAGCGTCATTCCTCAGGCGCCTCCCTTGCAACTGTCATGCAATGAATCCTGCTTTCGCATTGAGAGGTAGGATTTGTCCGCTGATGTTTCTATGGGCCGTAGTTCCCTCCTGTTACCATGGAGATAGTGAGGTGGCAGTGGTAGCGGAAGTGATGCGGAGTGGCTCAGAGGCTCTCTGTGAGAGGCCGGAGATCTGTTGAGCTAGCCCTATTGTGCTTTTGATCAGGCGCCCCGGACTAATGGGAGTGCCAACAACAGTCTGATGTCATAAGCTCCCCCATTGATGATTAATGGCTAACATGTAGTTGTATCATTGCATGACTGAATTAACGGATGTGCATGAA
The DNA here is from genome assembly GCA_029721435.1 of Gymnothorax reevesii. Classification (NCBI taxonomy): domain Eukaryota; kingdom Metazoa; phylum Chordata; class Actinopteri; order Anguilliformes; family Muraenidae; genus Gymnothorax; species Gymnothorax reevesii. The sequence continues at coordinate 4,366,361 of CM056581.1, forward strand.
TGCGCACAAGATACATACACACGCACTCACACATACACGCACAAACACAAATCATTGAATACACTGCCATAATTTGCCATTGGTTTTGATATGGTCCTCCTGGTCATTTTTAGTGATCTCAAGTTTGGGCACCAACGATTTAACCCCTTTCAAACTCTGTTAGTATCCCCCTCTGGCTTTGGAGACTTACCAAGTGAAGTGGCAGGTAAGTGCTCTTTAAAGCAGACATCCTTGTAAATTAGCATTCATTTCAATGTGAAGTTCCCTTCTAAATGCTTTTGTTATTCCTGCTTAGATAGTTAAATTGTGGCATAAACTGTGGAATATTTTGACACTAAAGGAAAAAGTTATTTGGAAACTAATTAAATCACTAACAGTACTCTTAGTAAATAGTAAATACTGATGTTACCCTATATTTATTTTACAGTATGCCCGAAGAAGCACCTTCATCTAGTAACATTACAGTATTCCATATAAAAAGCTTTGTATAACATCAACTGAGATTTTCCATTACAAATCATTTGACCATAGTTCTACCATTAGGGAAGGATTGCGATTATCTTTCACGACAATTTAATATGATGCCGTTTTGAAGCTGATGTGTTCTGATCAATTTTGACAGCAATGAATAGTGCAACTTACTGGCTTCCAATGTAGTCACTCGAAAAGTCGGTGATAGGAAAATTAAATTAAATCTTATTTGATTGCCCAAAATTGTATGCCGGTAATGAGTTCTATAGTACAATAAGTAAACTGTAACAGGTGAATTGGAAATCGTATACGCACGCCCCTGTAGTAGTTTCTAACAACAGTGAAACTTTTTTCAGTCAGTCAAATAAATGTGGCTCCACACACTCACCTGCTTCGTATGAGATATGTGGGCAAATAAAGGTTTGATTTGCATTGTCAATTAGCGACTTCAAATGTACAGAACACCCAACACAGACTCGAGCACAGCTGCCTCACTTATTAATGTGCTTATGACATTCCTTGCAGTGAAAATTATCTTGTTAATTAAGAACACCATTCATGCTGCATTTTCACCAGATACTTCAGTTGAGGGCAAAAAAAAAAAAAAAAGACAAGTACCCGCTGCTTACGCATTTATGTTTTGAGTATTTCCTGTAAAACATCAATGAATTTGAATCACCCACTAAATTGTTTAGTTGTCATGTGGCTCTTACATATAGCACATCAAAATACTGTTGGACAGTCTTACAAAACTGCACTTAATGCCTTTCATTACCAGACGGTATTCTTCAGATAAATGCAGGATATCATCCCTCTTAATATCTACATGGCTTCTTTCTCACTAGGGTCGCAGAGGAGGGACGAGAGCCAGGGACACACCCTCAACAGCCTGGCAGTCCATTCACACACACCCACTACATATGGGCCACTCTGAGCTCCCATTTTGCCTGACATGCTTTGGACTGTGGAAGGCAGCCGGAGTACCCGGAGGAAACCCATGCAAACAAAGGGACAACATGAAAACTACACACAGACCCCACACCAGTTTAAAACCCACGACCTTCTTGCTATGAGGCAGTAGTGCTACCCACGGTCCCACTGTACCACAACCAATTGTGCATGGTATGATAGTCGAGTGACAAGACATAATTCTAAAGACTTATACTGTATACCTCAGGCAAAGACGCCTTAAAATTTGATCTGTAACTCCCTAATTGAAACTCTTTTATAGTATTTTCCTGTGAGGCTACAGCTGCTGTTTCCTTGAGATCTGCAGAGGATTTAGAGGTGACCTTTACTGGGGATGCAATGAATTCTGTCTTCCAGTGTTCCCAGGCTTTTCTCAGCTGGCATCTCAGACGGTGGACTCCACCGTATACGGCTCTTTCCCTCTCATTTCTTGCTGGGCAACCACAGCAACACACAGTTTTTGCCTGAGATTACCTGAAATTGCTTCCATTTTAATTCATATTACTGTGAGAGAAAACAGTGCGAGCAGAGTAATGCGGCACAGGCTGGACCGAGCAAAGTTTTTGGTAACATGATATGTTTGCATGCCATCCAGGTACCCAGATGCATAATCTATGTGCAGAATGCACAAATGAATGTGCAAACACAATGCTCCTCACAGAGACACTCACACACCCTCTCTCTGACTACATAAACACCACTGTGCATAGAAATGGCTGTATTTCCTATAAGGATCACCTGATATGAAAGTAACCACCTTAAATCAAAGCTGACATCCAGCACTTAAAATCTATCAGTTTATTTGAACCTCAATGCATTGCTGTGTTGAGTCAAAAAAAAAAACGGAAACGGAAAGTGTGTCTATCCCAGCATTGTACATTTGATAGCGTTTATCCTGCTAAGCCTGAGCTCTCCAAAAGGATCAGACAAGACATTGCTGATGATTATATAGACAACAGCATCAACAGCTATTCGTCAGGAGACCACACCAGGCAGATCATCAGGAAATGTAAAAATCATTTCCCGGGAGAACTTGTTCAGATGATTTCATTTTCCCTGCATTCTAAAGATACAGCACTTTCTCTCTTAGCAAGAGAGAAATCAACGCACAGTAACATCTAATGTGAAAGCGCACCTTGAATGGTTCCAAACATAAAACTGTCCGGCACCTTCTCTGATTTGAGGAAACGCTGCTCTTAGAAGAAAAGTCCTCATATATGTAACGCAAATCGTGAGGCTAAAACAATCCTCTCAGCTCTGATGTTTAGTGAAAATGTTCATGCTGCCAAAATTATTTTAAAATGTTTTGCATCTGCATTAATTTAGATGGAAAAAATGCATCCTTAAATGAAAAAAGAATATAAATATCCGCAAAATTCATACCATAAATTCATTGCCTGCCACAAAATATTCGTAAACTCTTTTACCTACTATATTGCTCAGCAAGATATACAACTCATCCTGACCTCGGGTTGATGCGAAAGTATTACAGAACCTCAATTACTGCAGAATGTCTCCTAGCAACCCAGAACATTATAGTTCCCTGCTGTGGGCGTATAAATGGAACATCTGGTCATAAAGTCTTCAAGGAACTCTGATATAGATCTCCTGACACAGGTACAGTAATTTTTCTTCATCTCTAGTGGCTAATTAATTAGTGAAGGGATTGCGCAATGTTCCAATACTGTACAATGAGAGTGTTTAAGATTTTTTTTCTTTTTTTGCCATTATTGAAATAGTCAGCTAATGTGGCTCATGGGAATAGTCTTCACTGAGGAATGCAAGTCAAATCCTGAAGGACTGCAGGAGATGGCAGGTGTTTGTGGCTCTCTCTCAAGTAAGAGCATGGCTAAGCATTCTTTAGCCAGTCAATAAGTCCAATTAAATGCTTCAAGAGCAGATAAAACGATAAAAGTAGCAGACACACTGTGCCAGCCTCTCGTAGGTATAAACTGAAATTTGAAATTAAATGAAGACACAGTGTCACTCAAACCAGCTGAACTTTTCTACAGTTAAACAGACCTCGGGAGACATTTTGATATAGAGAGAAAATGAACTTCAATTCAAGCCTGTGTGAGACCCACCTCCCACCCAACCGGGCCCAAGGACGGTGACAGTGTGAGGTTGTTTTGTGCGGTCGGACATGGTCCCTGCCTCACTGGAAGGTGAGCTGGCCCAGTCGCAATGGCAGAGCAGCTGCCTGCTCCCCGGTCAACATGCTCTCCGGCGAGCTTCAGCATATGGCAGGGAGAAGGCTGGCAAAGGCACTTCCTCTTTAGCGCGGTTTTATCTCCACAGGCCCCAGCGCTCTATATTCCAGGAGTCACGGGGCCCCTCTGCACTCCTCTTGTGTCCCCAATAAGGCCCTTTCTTATTAACCCTTTCAAACACTGGGGAGGGAGCCAGGCAGCCCCGTCACGAGGAAACAAGGTGAACCATCGACCGGAGGCTGGGATGCATTATTAAAAGGAAGGGGGAAGCCACTGTGAAAAGGGCGTGAGACTGAGGGCTCTTGTTATGCCACTTCAGAGAGAGGGGTTTACGGAGCACGACGGCGCTCGGGAGGGAGGCAGCCTGTTTTTAACACAGTCAGTCAGCCCTTTTTTGTCATCTTAACAAAGTGCATCATCAATATGAGATGGATTTCCTGTGCCATTGCAGGGGTGCGTCACCTTCCCCAGGCAGCTTTCAAATGATGTTTGATCACATCAAACGGCCAATGAGCATCGATGCTTTGGTCTTTTCGGGTCTCATAATGTTGAAAGGCAGAAGGCAGCTTGATGATGTAGCCGAAACTTAGAAAAATATCTGAATGGCTCCTATTCACAACAAATTACACTTGTTTGCTGATCTTCTTCTGTTGTTATGTGCGACTGCATTGGTACCAGAGGTGGCGCTACACTTTCTGATTGTCAGTCATTGTGAAGGACAGGGGATAAAAATTCCGTCGTAATCAATTATTATCCGTCATAAAAATTTTATTTTTTAAAATTATAATAGTTTATTTTTTAAATAAAATAAACAGAATAGATTGTAGATTACGCATTAGCCGATGCCGACAGTGATTCATGTAGACACACATTGCACACTGTGTTAAATACAGAACTGCGTGAATTTTCGAACTTACCGCTGTATGAACTTCATAAAACAAAAAAAAAGATTTCTCCCCCCACACAGTAACAGTGTGCAGATGAACGATGCTTTCAGTTATTGCTGGGCTTCACTAAGCCTAACAACCGCAGTCTTGCTAAGCGGTCCTACGAAGCTGCTTATCAACTCGTTATGTCAACCGGGGGCTTTCCCCACCTGGATATCTGCGTGCTCACATAACTGAGGCGGTGTTTGTAGCATATGACAATTGTCTACTGGCAGCAGAGCAGCATATTTTATAAGAGAAGAGCAAATGATCATATTACAAAAATATGAGGAAAACAGGATCAGAGATGCCAAGTCTCTGAGTGAGGCATTCACGTTCCTGTGCCATAGTCAGCAATTATTCAATCAACGCGCACTGAAGATATTCACCTGCGAACTTCAAGTCTTTGTGCATTAAGTTAATCAGTTTCACGTGCATTACGGTGGATTTCCCCACTAGTGACACGGAAATTGATTATGACTCGGGAATTCTCACACGTGTCTTTACTGAGAGATTGAAAGCAATGGAATTGCATAAAGACGTTTCAAATGGTCTTATTTCATTTAAACAATTTAAACGATCGTGAAACACATCATTGTTTCCCATCCCTGATTAAAGAGAAGCACGACGTCATAATTGCTTTCCATGGGGAGGTCCACCTCCACGCAAGTGAAACTGAAACTTCAATGCGCAAGAATTTTAATTCCGCATGAGAATCTCATCAATTAGGGTTCATTGAATAATTGCGGACAACAGTGAATAAGCCTAAAAAATGCGTGAGACCTGCGCCGAATGCGTGAGACTGGGCATCTCTGTCCTACAGATCAAACACAATGCTGGAGACAATATGACACCCACCACCAGTTGGGTGGGGGTGTGAATTACATTCCGTCAAAATGACGGACGGCCTTCAAAATGTTCCTTTATTGTTAAAATAAATCAGTCAATGACTGATAATATTTGGTTAACGCGACCTCTGATTGGTACTTTGTGTTTCAGAGAATTTGGTTTGAATCGTGTTTATTTCTGAGCCTCCCATACGCAGGTGAAAGAGTTTTCACTCCTCCATTTGAAGAGCCTTATGCGGATGCAGCGCAGGTCCAAGCTGTTGCTTTAGGATGCCAAAAATTCTTTGGCAAAGAAGATAACCTGGCCAACTTCTGATGTTATGCCTATTTCAGAGAACACCAGCATTGTTGCAAAGTAGCATATTTGCAGCTCAGGCTGTATTTTTTATGGTGAAAACACCGTTTATTCTTTTCAACATGTTGAAACCCCAATCAGCAAAAACTAGCTTTGATCAGATGTGACAACTCCATGGGCGAACCAGTCCGAGCACCATCCCAATCAATGACTGATAACAACACAAATTTGAGCAATTCCTGTTTAGACATTGATAATTTGGTGCTTTTTTATGATTCTTGTTTATCTGAGGACAGAGAGTGAACCAGAAAGGGCAACTGGAATTACACCTTGTCAGTTTGAATCTTATTTTTCCTCTGAAGAATAAATTCCTTTAGAGGAAAATGAACAACAGTCCACCAGAGCGGATAGGCACGGTAATACAGAAAGTAATTCTCAGTAGCTTTATTAAAACATTTTCAGCCATAATTAGAATCCTTAAAAAGTTTATTTAACCCTTAAATGCCCCCTGTGAAAAATCTGTCACATGATTTTGGGGGTTGTCAAACCCACTGACCCCACATAAATTTTGCAACCTAATGCCTATAGTGATATATTTTGACCATCAGTGCTGCCATCTGATGCATAAAAGTGGAACTGACACTACACTGGCTGCACCAACTAACATTTCCAATATGGCTGCCCCCATGGTGGAATCTACACAATCGATCAGCACCCATTCATCACTGGGTAAAGTAGACAAACAGGTAAGCTAATGAAAAATAAGCTATGCCTAATATTTCAGCTATATTACAACTGTTTTATCATTCAAGTCATTTTAGCAATAAGGTCCCCGAAATGCCCATTGTGAAATATATGTCACAAAATTAAAATAAGGTCAAAGGTCACCAAAAATTATAAAATTGCTATTGGGTTGTTATTAGCCCCTCCCCAGGGCATATTAACAGAATACTTAGATTTTTCTTTCAACTTGTTCTATAGTTGGGCATTCAAGGGTTAAGGGACTGACCACAACCACCCGTGTCACAGTAAATATAACCAGCTGTTCAGCTGATGCCCAAGATCACTTACTGTTAACACCAAGGCCTCCAGAATTCTATTGCTTTTATACAACTGCATTGATTTTATACGTAGCCAAAGATGATGTTACCTCCAATAAAATGCAATGTTAAAATTGTGATTGAGGGTTTTAACTGGTCTGCAGAAAAGAAATTCCACAATCAAAAACCTGTTGCTTAGCAAAGGTTCACATGGCGAGTAATTGAATCAAAAAGGTTAACGTCACCAACCTTTGTACAGTTTCACTTTTTTCTTTTAACTCCTCATGCGATTCAAACATTATAGAGTGAAACAGGCCCATTTTTAGCCTTACAAGGAATTGATCACTGAGCTGCCATGTGTAAGCTAGCTTAACAGAAATAGAGAAAGCTGCAGCTAGTATACAATGGAAAGTGGTGAAATGAATATCCAAAAGCAACATACCGCCTTCCCTTTTGCAAGAAATTTTCAGTCAAAGACGTAACAAAATTGTTGTGGACTCTGTCCACGTGCCACCAGTTTCATGAAAAAAAAAAAAAACAGTAAACAAAGGAGCTCTGACTTCGCAATGGGAGGGGAGCATCACTGAACTATATAGGCGTTGTGTGAGGAGAGCCCATGGAGTGGTGTCACGACTGGTTGAAGGACAATAGTACTATTCAAGCAAAAATGGAGAATCACGGATTTCACCCATTGGTGTCTTTATATTACAAACCCCAATTCCAATGAAATTGTTACATTGCGTAAAACATGAATAAAAACAGAATAAAATGATTTGCAAATCCTTTTCGACCGATATTCAATTGAGTTCACAACAAAGACAAAATATTTAATGTTCAAACTGATTGACTTTATTGTTTTTTTGGAAATATTCACTCATTTTGAATTTGATGCCTGCAACATTCGACAGGTGAAGAGGTTAATTGGAAACAGGTGAGTGTCATGATTAGGTATAAAAGGAGCATCCCCAAAAGGTTCAGTTGTCCACAAGCAGGGATGGGGCGAGGTTCACCACTTTGTGAACAACTGCGTGAGCAAATAGTCCAACAGTTTAAGAACAACGTTTGTCAATGTGCACTTGCAAACAAGTTAAGCATTTCATCATCTACAGTCCATAATATCATCAAAGGATTCAGAGAATCCAGAGAAATCTCTACACGTAAACGTCAAGGCCGAAAACCAACATTGAATGCCCGTGACTGTTGGTCCCTCAGGCGGCACCGCATTAAAAACTGACATCATTCTGTAAAGGATATTAACAACAGGGCTCAGGAACACTTCGGAAAACCACTGTCAGTTAACACAGTTCTTTGCTACATCTACAAGTGCAAGTTAAAACTCTACCATGCAAAGCAAAAGCCATGTATTAACAACACCCAGAAACATCGCCGCTTTTCTGGGCCCGAGCTCATCTGAGATGGACTGACGCAAACTGGGAAAATGTGCTGTGGTATGACAAGACACCAACACCCAACTCATTTGAGAACAGCGTCACATTTGCGCCATTGTGTTGTGTCATTGTCCCATGTCACCAAATTAGCGGAATAGTGTTCGATAAATAAGGCGGATTAATGGAAGAAGTTAAGAGCCCCCGATACGTGACTTTTCAAGAATCAATACCATTGCAGATGAGGATTGCTGCTGTTTCACACAAACTTGCTTGATGTGCAAAGTACGGAGTTGTTGCTCATCAGTTTGGTGACCTCAAGGTTTCCTGGCCAAAGCCCTGCATGATGAACTGTGAAGCATGTCCAGAGCGCATAGTCCAGTTCGGATCGATTCAAGCGTATACAAGGAGGAGTAATTTGACTCATAATTGCATTATCTTGATGTGTTAGACTGACTGAGAAATTTGACTTAGTACAATTCCAGTCAGACTAACGTTTACATGTATTTTAAAAGTCTGGTTTTAGTTGGATTAATATCAAACCACAATTCATATAGGACATAAGACATGAAAAAGCCAAAACAAGTTTTAGTACCTCCCTCCTTTGATGGAGCTGTGTAATCTACTTTTGATAAAGGAAGGAATTCTGCAATTAATAAAATATAGCAGATAATCATCCACAAGAAATAATTTTGGGGTCTATTCTCCCATTAGCGCGCAAGTCCTTTTTTATGCAAAAGTTAAGCGCTTTTGAGTTACGCGTATTCTCCCCTACGCGTTTCGATCACGCCCACAGCGTTTAATTTCAGAATGTAGACGGCCTTATGAAAGAGGCGTGACTAATGCAAAAGAGAGGCAGACTCTGTACAAAGCTCATTGATTATGGCTATCAGGAAAACATGGAAAAAGGATTTTCTGACTAACCATGAAAATGCAGTTGTGGTCCATGGAAAACACAAACCAGACTTTAAATTTTAATATCGTCAGCCTGCTGATAAAACTTGCATCTCCAAACTGATAAGAAACGAAAACGTAAACGTACGTCCACTATTCTTACATGCAAAATTAAACATTTTTTATTTCAAACTATATTTATCCATTTATAATATATTATTATTATTATTATTTAATTTCAAATTTATGTTTTATTTTCCTGTGAAGTTCGTCATTTTGAAGATACAAGGTTTCACATACCGCTGTAATAGTAGGCCTATGTATGCCTGCACCAATTACAAGAAGTAATTCAGACATCTCTTTTTTATCCCCTGCCGCGCAATTAGCGCAAAGTGGGGGATATAGCATTGGGCTACATCCGTCCGTCCGTTCGTACATCCGTACGGACACATAAAATTGAGGCGGCAGGGGGTATTGCCATGTTAGTGGCAAACACCTGTTATTTCTTACTCTAGCCACCATGGCATTAAAGCTATGCAAAAAAACAAATTGTCGCGATAATGAAATAATAAATAAAGAATTTAGCGCTTCTCAATCAGCACAATCAGATCATTGAAAATGTGCCCCTCCTACACCAGCCTGTTTGTTCCGTGGAAGACAGGGATGAAGACAAAGGGAACATTCTAGTCACACAAAAATTACAATCAAAGACAGTTCATATGGTCTCATTTAGAAATTGCGCACTTGAAATCTCAAACTACCCCAATGTCAGGTTTGCAAGTAAAGGACATGGAAACACTTTAACAAGGATTCTTACCTCGCACGCGGTCATCTCCCCGCCCCGAAACCGCCTCAGCAATGACGCAAGTCCATATCCATAGCCTATCATACCCTATTTGATTTGAGCGACATATTAACTTGAACTTGTGCCTAATTCTTTATTATAATCAATTATCCCATTTACGGCTATTCCCATGTCGGCTATTCTTTATAGGCTAAAATTGATGAACAAATGGGTAGTGCTTTGGTATTGGCCAGGGTTAGGCTCAATCTAGAGTAGCCTATTTAATAATATCTTTACTCACTCATTAAAATACACCGTATTGTCAATGGTAAAAAAAAATTACAAAGACACGAGTTAGTTAATACAGATATCCTCAATTAGAAAATCAATCTCCTCACTCGTGAGAATATCACAACTTTTTAGATTATCACGAACATATAGGGAAGTCGCATTTGTTAATAGAACATGAAGACAATGATGGCGACGTCAGGCCAAAGCCGAAAACCAAACCTCACAGATGTTGGTGTTGTATGGCAGCGGGGCACTGAAGGCTGATCCGAGGAATTAAGCTGCGAATCGTTCTGGATGTGGCTTCAGAGGGGAGATGTAAGCGCAGTATCCCCGATTTAAAGCATAAATGGAGAGATCTGCGGGGCGCTGTAAAAGCCAGGCTCTCTGCACACCGGAAAAGTGTACACGCAACAGGTGGTGGGCAACCATCATCCCCTGAGCATTTCACTGCGCTGGAGGAGGAGATGGCATCCACTCTTTCTGCAGTGGAAGTGCATCGAGAAGAACTTGAAGCGTCAACGAACTGCGCCTGTGATATGTGTATGACATCACCAGCCACTCTCTGGAACGACCCAGATGCCAGGAGCGACAGCGCAGTTCTGATGTTGATGACCACGGGTATGTTTTGTGGATAATTGCTGCGGCTAGATAGATGTTCATCCAGAAGTCGGTAAAGATAGGTGATTGCCTCATGCACCGTCCAGAGGAAAGCACTGGATGCTCTCGATGTTTCTAAGTCCCAGGATATATGCGTGTTCGTCTTCGAGCTCGGCGCACTTCTCTTACTCTTTCCCAATCACGCTAGAGCGCAAGCAAATGCAGGACTGGCATTTTGGTTTTAAATTTTGAGGGCATGGTAGAATGATGGTCTTATGTATACTCGTATTAATTAATTGTTTTGTGTTTGTAATTGAACTGATTGGAGAAGAGGCTGATGCGTAATATCATGTGATGATTTCGTTTGATAAATTCTTATGGCTTTGAGAAATGTAGTTTAGAATTAAGGAAGAACAATTGAATATTAAATGTCTCAACTTTTACCATGTGAAATAAAATAAAATTAATGTTAAAATTCGGCCTATAACCGACATCAAACGCAATATTCCATTTTGCCTTATCTTGGCGCTTGACCTTAATACAGCCCTCAAAAGCGCTTAACAGAAAAAGCGCAAATACCTGGGGGAGAATACGCGTAAGTCTTATTTGCCTGAGAAACGCCCGGAAGCGCCCCGATTTTGGCCTTGCTCCGCCCCAAGCGCGTAACTGCCTTCGGGGCGCGTTATGCACAGACTTAAGTCGAGGGGAGAATACGCGTAGGCTGAAGGGCGCGTAGCTTCGCACTTTTTTCGACTTACGCGCATGGGAGAATAGACCCCTTTGAGAATAAAATATGCATAAAATATTTTTTAAATTAATTCACGTTGAAAATATTTCTCACAAATCGAAAAATTACTGTATTTGAGAATGACTGAAAGAATAACCTAGAAACAGTCTGGATCATTATGCTTCAGTGCAGGCAGATCTGGGCTTCAGCCCTGCGCACAGTCCAGACGACTGCATGAGTCCTGCTTTCATTATGCTCAGACTAATAGATCACAGTATTTATCTTAAACTGTTAGCTCTTCAGTACGTTGTGCTGCATATGGTACAAAGCTATTAGGTTTTTACAGGGGTCACACATTTCTATATTTTGTGAGGGAATTATTTCTCCCTGATACAGACCATATCAGAAGACGTAGCCCCCAATTGCGTAACATAGCCTAATTTGAATATGATGAAAAGGTATATAGCATTCTGCTTCACAAATACATTTTAGTGTGCAAGATTGTTCCAGATTCCAGCTTATGAAGCTTAAAATTGCTCTCCGCTTGCAAAAATTACATTCTGGGCTTCTGGGACACTCATATTTTTAACCCATAGTCTGCAGAGACAAGCAGGATCCAGTAAGCAGAGGCACATATTAAGCGCATGGATATAAAAAGAGGCTGAAAGAAGGACCATCATACCGTATTTTTTCAAGATGGTGGAAACAGCATCAGGGGATTCTTGGGACAGGTATAGGAAGGTATTTTCAGTGGTTCTTGTTTGACCAAAGTGGCAGTGAAAATACTCATTTTATATGAGTATACCAAAAATATACTAAATATATTACATATTGTTTTATCTGTCTGGTTGATGGAAAGAATACCTCAGTGGCAGTGACTGCTGCTTAACTGGGAAGTAAAACTTATGAACAGTATCAGTTATGTTATTGGCATTAGGAACAGAAAATAAGTGCCAGTTTATTTGTGAGTTATTCTTGCAGTGTAGAATGAATAGACATGCAATTCTTACAATGCAAATTTATGTAAACATTATTACCAGCTCTCAAAAACACAGTTGGCCACTCAATGGGCATCATCATCTCTGTCTCCGTTTACTTTCTTGGAAGTAGAACTGTTGTGAAGAGAAATGCCCTGAGAGTTGTCTTTCGTACCCTCCGTCTCCTGCAAGAGCTACACAGGGAATGGAGGCTGTGAGGAATTTGGCTCTGAGGCGTTATCAATGATTCAGAGCATGTGACACCAGCACTCGGACTGGCCTCTGCCGCCTGTGACCCAAGGTCTTCGCAGCAGATGGTGAAAGCAACCGGAGATCGAACTCAACAGAAGCCACTCCACAGTTCAGGATGCAGAGCTTATCTGAGGAGAATCAGCCCTCATTTACACAGTGTCAGCGCCTCTATTTCACTTCCATCTAAACCATTGTTACCAAAAATCTCCTTCAGGTCTGAGCAACAGCTGAGTGAAAATGACTTTCGGGTAAAGAAACAGTGTTTAATTACATTCACTTCAGTAACCTCAAACTCTGAATTGTTTAATTATAAAGAACAAAGTGCTTGAACCTAGTTTTTCTGCAAAAATCTGATTGAAGTCTGGGCTTACAATGTCAACCGTCCTATTCATTTCTGAAATCAGCATTTTCACATTGTCAGTTTAAAAATATGCAAAATGTATATTTCATTCAGGCATTGAATCTGTCGAATATTTAAAACAAGACTATCATTTAAATATCATTTAAATCCCCATAAATTGAGGTTTAGCATAAGATCAGTCAGGCTGGTCACAAGCCTGTTTCTGTCCAATCATTCTTAACTTTAGCTCCTCCCTCCTAATTGGCAAATTTTATAACCATGGCCAGTTTTCATTAATTTCTCAGGCTCTGAGCTCTCAACATCACCCCTACTCGGGTGTACTAAGAAATCATCTCTAAGCAGTGCGACAATTGCTTTCGGTTTTCCTGAGATTGATTGCTCCCAAAGTAAACCTCTGTCGCCATTATGGGGCACAGAGACTCTTTCGGCCTCCTCTCTTATTTCAAGCTAATCTGGCCAACCTGCTGCAAAGGTTGTGGTTTTCACTCCCTCAAGGGCAATTTATGATAATATTCATAAATAAAATATCTAAGTTTCTTTTTCCTCTATGTACTACAATTTGGCAGAGGTCAATTTAGGTTGATGAAAATGTAGATTGATTTTATGGTGAGACAGTCTTTTCAGGTTGCTAAACACTGAAGTTTGACTGCCTGAAGAAGCTGGTATCTATTTAATGCCTACTTAAGATGTTCCATCTCATCGCCAGCAATTCAGAGATTTTGAGCTCAAGTCTGAAAACCATTGCTAAGATCTCCTTCTAATTGTAGCTAATTTGCTCCTCTGAGTAACCTCTGGTGTATTCAATTAATTCCCGTATAGACTTAAGTGCAGGCCATTTTTATTTAATAAAGTTCATTCTGAGTTTTAAAACTTTGTTGAAGCTTTGGCTTAGAATGCTAGGCCTCATCTATCTTGCCTCTTCAAGGTGGATATTCAACATGGAATCGCTGCCTGTGTGTAGCTTAATCAAATGGCAACAGTTGTGTGAGGGATCTGTCATTACACTTCCTGGAGTAAGGGGCAGAGCTCTTCTTATTCAGAAAATGTATCAACAAGTATCTGCTCGACGATTTCATGCTCACGCTGAGCTCAGCAACATTCTGTCCTTATGTGATCTGCATTGGCTATGGTGAAGGTACCCTCTATGAGGCTGGTATTTGCAGGCATCAAATTAAATAAGTAAATGAGTAAATGCCAGAGGCTTTAAGAGTGCACTCTTATTCATTAAGGTTTAAACTGCAGCTCACGAGTTGGATACGGTGCGCTACGATGAAGGACTATTGGGATGGACTGCAAGTAATTTCTGAATTTCCTCTGGTTTTCATGTGAAATTGGTTGGCAAAAGCTACTTCATCTGACATTAAGTGGATCTCTGTCTTTGTTCTGCACTGGGAGATGATGGTAATCAAACATTTTAAATGTACGATAAGTGAATTATACTTGTTGTTCCTTATATTTTTGCCTCTTTTACTCTAAATTAAAAAATTTTTGCATCGATGTAGGCATTTGTTGTTTAGGGACTGAGCATTTTCACATCAAGGAAAAAGGGAACTCATTGGTCCGCTGAAGTTTTGGGTCTGCGACTATTTTAGGTAGCACTGTGGTTGGCGATCGGTATTGTTTATGATCATAATTGATTATTATCCCGTAATTCAGATGACTGTCAACACAGCCATAGTGTTTCAGGACAAGTGACAATGCTTTAAATAATCGGGCCGAATAGTAGTCGCATAGTAAAGTTTTCATTATTCAGCACCATAGTGCTTACATCCACTTGGAATCAGTCACCGTCTGCCGTAAAGCATGATTGCTTTGATCCATGTCATTTTATTATCCCTGACGTGCGTCATTTTAATCATTATGTCCCTGTATATTGAGGTTATGGATGCAAATATTCCATTCCAAATACTTCGCATGCAGCCGTGAGGCTAAAAATGTTTGCTACATGAACTTCATTAGTCATAAATATGGCCAGCTGGAGGCTGTTCCAAGAAATATTCACCATCTAGAGGCCATGGGGGATGTTTGAGGCGAATACACTAGTTCAGCCCACCAGCAAGCACTGGATTTTTTTTTTTAAATTAAGCAGGCCTGCTCTACAAATTCATCGGTTACAGCAAACCATTCAGATACCCTGCTAATTTCTGCTACACACCCCCATGATCATTTTGCATGCTAAATTATTTTATTTTATTCTTTGATTTTAATTTTTGTTTATTTTTATGTATCTATTTTGCACAGCCTATACTGTCACCTGCAGTGTCGTTTGTATGCTTAATTTTGCGACCGTTACCTCTGACTGCTTTGAAATATCTTAGTCTGCCTGACAGCATTATCAATTGCCTGGTTGAGTTAATGCAGTAAATACAAGAGCACAGTGTTTCTCGCTCAAATGGCCCATAAATGTTAGCCACATAGATGTTAGTTTTGGGCCCTGCTGGCATGGTTTTGATTTGGGGTTTGTGCTGCACTCTCAACTGAGTTACATGCAATCTCGCTCAGTTCAGTTACACACACACACATAGAATATTTCTTTTGTATCAAGTCACTGTAATGGTGTCATGATTCCAGATGTTCCTCTGTAAACAGAGGAGAAGGTCACTGCTTGAATTCAAAGGAGATAAGACATGGTTGTCCCCGCACATAGTCTAATATCTCATATTGTGTATTTCCTTTGTATCGAGCCACTGTAAGAGCATCTTGCTGGCTGATCTTCTGTCTGCATTCAGTAAACCTCCTGAGCTCCTGCACCCAGAGGAGAGGGTCACACATGCTTATGCAAATTCACAGGAAATGCAACACATGCGTTCAGTAGTGTGCTATGATGATTATACACCACCACTTTCGTCTACAAGGGGTCCTAATATATTACTTCTCAACAATTTGTGGTGAAAATGTATTGAAATCTGCTTCTCATCTACCCCCACAACCCCAACCTCCTCATTTATAATTATCATTGTTCATGGCAAGCAGCATTTCTTCATATCATGTCCAATAACTTAAAAGTTAACAAGATTCAAAAGAATCTCAGGCTCTGCAGGGGAGTTTTTGATCTCAGGAACTGCATGTCATGTCTGCTCAAATTGTTTAAGAGAATAACTCCAGCAGAGTCACCACCAAACTCAAACGCAGGTCGTGCTGTAAAAAATGGCCAAATCTAACGTGGCATAAATGAATCACATACTGTGTTTTGTGGCTCTACAGTCCACAGTTTTAGATTTACAATCAAACAACTGAAGTAGCTACACTACAGCAGCAGCCAAGTTAATTAAGTGCAGATGGCATTGACTGGCATTTCAAAGTCACACTGCCTTCAGTTGTTCGACTTCACAAAACATATGAGCCAAAAATAAAACTTCTTTTTTAACCAGAATAATTATGCACTGGAGGAGAACTCATGAGAATACACGATGGCAGTATACACCACCATGGTTATACTGAAAATAGAGTGAGATTGTGTAAAATTACCAAAACTTAGAAACTGAGAAAAATCTTACTCTGAAAAGGGGATGCTGCTGACTTTAGTCTACATTACAAAGGACAAAACTAAAATTATGTGGATATCAAAGCCTTCTTAATATAGACATCAAAGTCTACTCTAGCTCTCCCTGGAGAATGCCCACATCAGCGCAGAGGGCCAGCTGGGAGAGGGGACACAGTGGGCCCTCTGAGCTCTTTTTACCTCCAGCACTTACATTTTTTTAAGGTCCCTGGGGTGATCTAAGATTTTGCATGGTTTCTATCACTGAAAACCTCAGTGTTCAGTCAACATGAGATTAACAGAATCCCAAACAACAAATGCCTGACTGATTATACACTGAATCATTTTCATACACAATGTTGGGCTGACAGTTACAAAATGATATCCGCATTCTCCTTCCTCTGAGAATGAGTGGGTGCCTTTGCTGCAGGAAGGATCTAGTTTCTGCTTCAACTACCATGAGTGGAATACAGACTCCAAATTGGAATTAGCGGGAATCATTTTCTGTATGATGCAATATAAATAAGGAGATTAAAATTATAAATCCTTTCATTAAGCCCACATTGTTTTTCCAACCAACTTCATCCCTCTTCTCCTGGATTTAAGCCCATTCCTTTGCAGCTGGTCTGATCTCAGTCATCCTTCCCCTGACCACCAACATCTTTTGACTTCCTAAAAACAATCTGACCCCTTTAGAGCCCCTCTCTAAATACTGCCTAATGCTGTCATTCACTGATGATAAATGTACACTTAACCATCACGGAATGACAAAAAAATAAGATTGGAGAATTACAAAATGCAATAGAGAACACAGGTAGCACAAATATCTGTCTTTAAATACCGTCATGTGGTTATTGCCCATCTGCAGTGAGAATCTGCATCTTTCTTGGCTGACCGCACTCGACCTCTGAGGTTTCTCCTTTTCTTTCTTTGTACCAAACATTGTGGAGCAACATGGATATAGGCACCCAGCTCTCATTATGAAAATGACAAAGAAAGTGGTTTTCCTCAAAACTAGATGAGCCCCACCTGGTAAAAAACAGATGCAGGACTCAGGCATAAACCATAATCCCGTTCACAGGTTTTGTTGATATTCTGGTTCCGGTTGTTACAGTGTCAAAAGTCTTTCGGCCGGAAACTGAAAATGCATTTTTTGCTATTTTCGGTGGCCGAAAATTCGGTGCATCTCTAGTCAGTATGACATGAGACTCATCACAGGAATCACAGTTACATGCAGACATAATATCATCATTCACCTTTTATATACAATCGTGACATTTCATCTCTGCCATAGGGCACACTACTATACAAAGATTTGCACTTGGTTAGAAAAACAGAGCCTATATCTTCATTACCATGGAAAACATGTTAGCGACACTGTTCACAAACTAAGACACATTCTCCCCCCGTTCTTCGAACGGAGATAATTGATCCATTTTATTGTGATTTGCACCAGCCAAAGGATCGTGCTAGAAACACCAGCCCAAATAACACATTGAGCCTTCGCCCCCTGCAATTTCAGTCATTGGTATTGTTTGGTGGGGTTTTACATCTTAATGATGACAAATTAGGGAAACCCAACTTTTAATTCACTTTGAGCATGATTCTGATGAATTTTCATTCATCTACCTACATCATATACAAAGTTATGAGGACTCAAATATGGCAGAAAAAATTAAGCACCCACATTTCGACTTGCACCCGTGTACTTCAAAAGTCAGTAACTCAAAAATTTTTGCATGATCCAAGAAAAATTTGGCAAGCGTTCATTAAATATGTTGTTGTTACTGTGCTAAAAAAAATCAGCTGATTTGGAAGAGGTCATGCGGGAACTTTTCTCAGAATTTATTGATTTAATATGGAATGACTGAATGAGACAAGGAAAAGAATACACACAGATAAAAATACACACATGACATAAGTAGAACGATACCCTCACTAGAAAATAAAGCTCCAGGAATAAATCAGGAAACTCATTGAACACTTATGGAAGTTGTATTTCTCGACATTAACGAAGAGGAGTTTCTCAAAGAGACATTGGAGTGCCTGGCGGACATGTTTAGTGAGGGTGATGAGATCCTGGGAGAAGATCAAGATGTCACTGAAGTAAACATAGATGAACTTGCCCAACTTATCTAAGGAAGCATCTTTAACAAAGTTCTAGAATACTCTAGGGGAGTTGGCTGAACCAAATGGCAAAATGAGGTACTCATAGTACTCAGTACGGGACTTCCAACCACCTCCACTTCCAAAAGCCATCATCCAGTTGTCACCTCCCAGAATTTGGGCCAGTTAGCATGCGTCAGAAACAGGCAGCAAGAATGCAGTACAGAGGGACCATGTGGTACATGCCGTAACAGGCAGTGAGAATGCAGTACAGAGGGGCAATCTAGAATCATAAACTTAGTTCAGTTCAAAATTCCAAAACCAGGAAATGCGTATTGCCAAAGCTAAATCACAGGAGAAATCAAAATCCAAAAAGCCAATCAGAAATGAGGCTCTGGTAATCAACAAGAGAGGGAGCAGGACTGAGCCATAAACCAAAGCTAAAGCCAAACCCCGACCAGGAAATCAGGAATCAGAAAATGCTGGTATGTAAGACATAGGAATACTGGCTTGACAAACTCACAAGGAAATGCACTGAAATGAGGAAAATAAAGGGAAGCTAAGGGACGAATTACATTGGGTGTAGGTGTGTGGAGCCGTGAAGCATGTAAGGAGATCTGATTACAAATAAGAGAACAATTGAAAAATCAACAAAGAACGAGGGGCGTTGCAGGTACGAGAGTGGAAACAGAGAACATATGGTGAATGACAGATGAAAGAGCACGCCAGACTGATAGATAGAACTGCTAAAATAAACAATAACACTGAAAACAGAATACATACAAATACAAAAAACACAAGAAAGAAATATGGATATTTCTGCAAGAAATATGGATTTCGGCATATTACAGCGGAAGCCACTGCAGTAGCCCTAAATGTTCAAATAGACTCCGTACATTAAAGAGCTTCAGCCGTAAATGTTGCTCATCAAAAATATGATTTCTTAGCCGTTTATCAATTGAAAACTAACAATACAATAAAAAAACTATACAATACTGAAAAATGTGGAATTAAAATTGTATTATCATATTGTGGCAGAATAATATAATTAATATTATGCAAGGTAGTTCTGACTGAACATTCTGATTGGTCAAGAATCTTTTTAGGAGAGTTGATATTAAGTACAGTATCATTGCAAAGTTTTCACTCCATTTATCTGTGTTCGTTATATAATATTCAAATCACTTGTAACATAGTTTGCTTGTTACATTATAGGCTAAAATTAGTGGGCTACAAAAAAAGCTTAACCTAGTCCTGCCGCTAGGCTAATGCTTATCGAGAAATGGCAGACAAGGAAATAGCTACCGGGGAATAATATATCAACGATCAACAGACAGGGAAACAAGTGTGGGTCCTCTATAGTAGTGACCCCTATATTTCTCATAAATGTACTTGGAATATCAGCCAACCTGAACGAAATCATAATATAACCTTTGCCACAACAAACTCTGTAACCAATGTTACTAGATGCAAGTAAAACATTTGACAAAGAAAAGTATTTACAGCTTTTTAGTCTCCTGTTTAAAAAAGGGCTTTGCCCTTTAGTGGCCGGGTTTCTGGTAGTTTTATATTCACATCAGGTTGTGAGAGTAAAATGGAAAGATTTTCGGTCCAAAGATTGTGCGGTGATGTTAGTGCCCATGTTATTTGGAATATATCATGATGAGTTCATTGTGAGGCTTAAGGAGTGTGGATGCAGATCCTATACTGGTCATACCTTCTTAGGTGCCTTGGCATATGCAGACAATGTAATTCTTTTATGCCCAACAAAACGTGCATTGTTAAAAATGATTAAAGATGCAGATACACTTTCAACAGAGTACAACATACTACTCAACCCAGACAAAAGTGAATTGGTATTATTTTCAGCATTATAGGTCCAAAAGTGTGAAATTCAATGACATATGGTTACATTGTGTAGAGAATACTGAGCATTTAGGTACATTTACTGGTCACACGAAGAAGGGAACAAGTACTTTAAATATTATACACGACTTGTACAGAATGAACCTTTTACTTGCTCAGTTTAAATGCTGTAATGTAGACACTTAATATGCTCTTTTTAAGTCATTTTGTATGTTATTATATGGATGTCAATTGTGGGATCTGGATTCAGGGCATGTGAACATGGTTTATACGGCCGAGAGGAAATGCGTAAGACACCTGAATCCCATTCCGCCCAAGACTCACTGCAGATTATTGCCAATTATTTGTAATGACAATACAATAGAGACACAGTTTATTAGAGAGATAAAGTTTATATTCACGGTCTCAGTACTTCTCACTATATAGTTAAACTGTGTTATAGTCTTGCTGTTAGTGAAAGCAGCTCAATTCTATGCAATAACGTAAATTTCCTTAGTGACAAATACAGATTTGACAAATACACCATACAGGAATGTAGCCTAGCAGATCTGATAAATACGATAAGTACATTTGAAAAACCAGCTGCTAAGGATTAGGTAAAAGGTGCCGCCATTAGAGATTTTATAGAGTTCAGACAGGTGATTTTAGGGATGATGTGAATGATATAATAAATAATTTGTTTTCTTTTTAATTTCTTTGGTGTAAAGTTATATGTTATTTGTCTAACATTTGTCTTTATTACTGATTATGTGTGTGAGTACGTGTATTTGTTATTTTGATGGGAATGTGTTACGAGCGTGAATAAAGATATACCACCACCCAATGTAAGGTTTATGCCCAAAACTAACAGGATTTAATATTACCTAAATCATTTTATGTTAATCCACCAATATGCACAAGCTTTTTGATTGAAATGATATTTTTAATGCTAAAATATAATTCTTGTTGTTGTCCACGAATTTTCGAGTTCACTCTTTTACAAAAAAGCAGCAAGCATAGTTAAGCACATAGATTTTTTGATTAAAATGCCAACAACAGTTATTTACTTGTATTCCTGGACATAAAAATTAGCTTTAGTGATTGAATGCAAGAATGCAAGCTGTTATCCAAGCCAAAGGAGGCCAAACAAAATATTAAGTTCTTTTGGTCTTTATGTGTGAATAAGGACTTCTTTAGTTGTTTCAGTTTGTTATTTGCCAAAGAAATAACAACTTAATTTTTAAACAAGTTTTCGCCAAATTTCTAAAATATCTGTATTTTCTCGTTTTTATGACAGGTGGTCTAATAAATTTGTTAAGCGCTGTATATATAAAATTTGAAATGTTTCACTGCATGAACCTTTAACATGAATGTGCGTAGCAATGAGGGTCTGGCAGTAACTGATGGGCTGTTAATCTGCATTGCGAAGCAGCAGTAAATGGTCTGTCTCCTGTGGGAACTATTACCATTGGTGGAGCAAAAAATAAACAAATACATGATCATACTGCGTTTGACATATCATTTGTTCATTTGTTTGCTATTTTTATAAAGAAATTCATTGTTTATCTAACTGTTGTATAATTGCAATATCACACAAGGTCGAGCTGTTACACTAAATATCGTCGCAGCTGCGATTATCTATGACGGAATCACAGCTCTGGCAATATTTAGTTTTAGAGTAATCCCTTTTGTGCAATATAGCTCAATTATTTTCAATTTCTTGAAATAATCTAGTATAAATCATTAAAACAAAAAAACAAGAATTTCAAAATATTTTCGAATGAAATTTTTATGAGGATAATGAGGGTGGGGCACAGACATCTGCAGTGTTTTTCGTCGGAACTGTTGTTTAGTTGTTTACTTATAAATTTACGATCAAAATAAATTTGATAAAGGACTTTTGGCCTCTTAATCCAGTTCAATGACACCTCCCATAGAGGTAAAGCCAATGTAGGCCCTATGAAGCTGTGCTGCGAGTGAATAGTACAGTATTTTTCCGTACTACGATTGAACAATGCTTTCATGGAATTAATTGTGCACAATTAACTGATAATACAATCAGTAGCAAAAGCACTGCTCAACTGACATTGAATCGATCCTCTATTTCTGTAATTTCAGTACATTCTCTACAATTCCAAACAGACTCATAGAAGAGTCTTCCATGCCGAAGGCAACACTGAGCATATCTGCAATTTTCAAATTCCATTGCACCCATCCCCAAAAAGAAAGCAGACATAAAGCTTAGAAAACTTACAAATTTGAATTGTATGGCATCAAAATCTGTAAACTGTGAAGCAGGGAGCAAAAAATAGATGACAGCAGTTACCACCGTCAGCGAGGAATGTGGGACACTTCCCATGTTGGGAACAATTTAAGTGCATTTTGAGTAACTCCTAAGACCTTTGGCTGTTTCTATATTAAATCCTAATGCTTCAGGGCTTTTTCTAATTTAGAATACATACATATTGATTTTATAATGTGATTCTGAGAGGGGACGGCTTAATTAATGCACAAGTTAATTCACAATGCATCAGGGGACTGCGGCTCAAATTAGCAGTTTCATTTCTGTGTGAGCTTTCGTGCCCTCCAGCTTCTGAATGAGGTTGACTGAACTCAAGCAGACCGAATGCCTGATCCAATTCAGGGCAAAAATCTGCGTCACATAGGGATTTGCATGCAGTCAAACAAACAGGTTGCAATCAGAAGGACAGCCAAGACAGGCACTATCAGACAACTAAAATACACGCCCAAAAGTGTAGTAACTCTAAAAAAATCTTTCTTGATTCGGATAGAACCTACTGACTAACATGGAGCACGCCGCAATTGCTTCTCTTGATTGGAATATGCAGACATATAAGAAAGACTATTCACACTGAGGACCTTACCAGTATCTTGGTGGTGTAGGCGCTGTTGATTGCAATAGCATTCACCATCACCTCCAGGGTCTTGGGGGGCAGGACACCAGGGTCAGGGATCTCTTTATAATGCACATCTCCCACGTATGCCTGCACTACTGTCATCCTGTTGGTGGTTAGCGTGCCTGTCTTGTCCGAGCAGATCGCGGTGGCGTTGCCCATGGTTTCACAGGCATCCAGATGGCGCACCAGGTTGTTGTCCTTCATCATTTTCTGTTTTTATTTTAAAAAAAGTATTGCATTACCTCCATTAATTGTGAAGTTTATACAAACAGATCCAATCACATTTTTTTAGTGCATTACCATTCAGCCATGTCTATATCCCCTCTAAGATGGGCATATTACTGAACAGGTTGACAGGATAATGCTCTCATAATCATAAACTGAAACCAAGCTCCAATCCTTTGGTCATAAATCATAAGATAAATGCATGTCGGTACACTGAAGGAAGGATGAAAGTCATAGGCTGTTGTAATACTATAGAAGGAACGTAACAGTATCTTGAGGGACAGCCAACATGGTTTCCGTAAGGGAAGGTCATGCCTGACAAACCTTCTGGAATTTTTTGAAGAGGCCACCAAGACTTATGTCCAGAGCAGGGCTTATAACATCATATACTTGGACTTTCAGAAAGCATTTGATACAGTACCACATAAGAGACTAATTTTTACATTGAGCTCCATTGGAGTTACAGGAGGTATTCTGGAGCGGATTCAAAACTGGTTACCGGACAGAACACAAAGAGTGGTGGTCAGCGGTATCTCATCTGAGCTAGGTATGGTGGGGAGTGGCGTCCCCCATGGATCGGTGTTGGGACCCCTGCTGTTCCTCATCTACATTAATGACCTTGATTGGAATATTGAGAGCAGATTAGTTAAATTTGCAGATGATACTAAATTGGGGGGTTTAGCAAATAGTTTAGAGTCCACTAAAATGATTCAGGATGATTTGGATAGAATCCAGAATTGGGCAGAAATGTGGCAAATGAAATTTAATGTAGCAAAATGTAAAGTTGTACATGTAGGTAATAAAAACATTAGACGGGATTACTTCATGGGAGGTTTAAAACTGGAATGTGCTCCACACAAGAAAGATCTGGGAGTGTTTGTTGACCAAACCCTCACAGATTCTAGCCATTGTGCCATAGCAGTTAAAAAAGCCAATCTGATGCTGGGATACATTGCCAAAAGTATTGAGTACAAATCTAAGAAGGTGATGCTTCTTTTGTACAACACATTCATCAGACCACATCTGGAGTTCAGTTCTGGGGACCATACTTTAAGAAAGATATAGAGGCTCAAGAGAAAGTTCAGAGAAGAGCCACTAAGCTAATTCCAGGTATAAAAGATGAAAGCTATGAGAAGAGGCTGAAGATCCTTAATCTCTTTAGTCTTAGGAAAAGGAGACTAAGGGGTGATTTGATTGAGGTCTTTAAATATGTTAAAGGGATTAACAAAGAGAATTATGTAGGATTCCTTCGACCAAGTGTTGTCACAAATGGAAGTTGACCAAAGGTAAATTTGCAGTGATATTCATAAATATTTCTTCATCCAGAGAGTAATTTCAATGCGGAATAGCTTGCCTGACCATATTGTTGAGGCAGAGACCTTGTGAGTTTTCAAGAGCAGGCTTGACTTAAAGCTAGATACCATTGAGTCCTTGAGTATCTGAAGGGATATTTTCACAATAATTAAAAGAAACTGGCGAGCGTAGTTGGGCTGAACGACCTGTTCTCGCCATTCGTGTCGTGTCGTGTCGTGTCGTGTCATGTTATGTTATGGATGTTATGGATGTGGACTGTGCAGCTGCGGCACATTACCTTGACGGAATAGGCCAGGGAGATGGTGACTGCCAAGGGCAGACCCTCAGGAACTGCTACCACCAACACAGTCACGCCGATGATGAAGAACTTGACGAAATACTGTATGTAGACAGGAGTGCACTCAGGCAACCACTGCCTCTTCTGCAGCACAAAGTTGTCAATGGCGAAGTACAGTACCAGGATGATGACTGTAATAGCTGACATCACCAAACCTAAAACACAGCAGAGGCTAAGTGGCAAGGTGAAAAAGTATGGAAAACATAATAGCCTGAAACAAAGGTCTTTTGTCCAGCTAAGTTGAAAAAACACATTAATTACCCCTCAAGCTAAATTTGACTGAAATGGTTACCTGCTGAAGTCTGGCACTGAAGTCTCAATGCAGAACAAGCTAGATGCCCTGCAACTGATATTTTACTTCTTTGAATGACAGCAGGTGGTTGTTTCCCTTTACCTCAAAAGTAAAGCTGGAATGAAGTTGTAAATCAGCTTCTCTTACTCCATGGCTCTTTGCAGTGTTCTCAAACGCATTGACTTATAAACACTGTGTAAAGGCCTAATGGTGGGCTATAAAACAGACCTCTTAATTCAGCAACTTACAAACAACTGAAGCAACATTACAAACCTGATTCACAAATACAACATCTAAAAAAAAAGCATTGATTTGTACCATTCATCACAAACTACATTGGTAGTATGTTACTGTCCATTTGCCGTAAACAGTGAAGTAGCAAATGTTACAAAACAAAGATCCAACATCGCACGTCTATGAGTGCAGGCCAATGCATGGCTACCCAGTCACTGCGCTCATGTTCAACACCCTCATGCGCTCTTCTTCTTCTATGTCTACTGCAACTTTACAAGCTTTAGGGCTGCTAATAATTTTCCTTTCCGTGTGGCTTTATGTTAAAATTCTGACCATCAAATGCTACAAGCTCCCGGGCTGAAAATAGTGTTATTCTCAATAAAAATAGCTAATGCACCATTATTTAAAAAATGTATTGAATTATAATTTGTTGTTTAACATAGAAGTTCAACTGAATTAAGTACAAGTCTCCACAAAACTTCTTAAATTTGTGAAATTGAAGTTACTACACCTGCTTTGCCAATCTGAACAGCTAGCTTGGTCAGTTTTCCTTGAAGGACAGATTTCTCCTTCTTGGAGACGGTGGCTTTTTTCTTCTCTTTCTCCTCCATGTCTCCTCCCTCGGCGCTCTTCAGAGGCTGCATCTCCATGGCTGCGGCTCCATCTTGTTTCTTAACTGAAACAAACAAAATAAAAAGTCTTTGGAATCAACAGTAAAACTGAAAGCAGGACAAAGGTCAACACTGGGGTGGGTTGTACAGTAAACAGATGTTCATGTCTTACAGATATTTCAAACTCCATTCAAATGCAGCACAGCAACTCACTCTGAACGAGTCTTGTCCAGAGAAGCGATGCCAACATTTTGAACCCACGAACCTCATTAATCTAGGTTCTGCACTCTCTAAGTATCTCAGAGTGAGAATGTGGACCACAAACATTTATACTTCGTGATATAAAAAGCTGAAACTGGCCCAAGATCTGTATTCCTCCTCAGAGACGTTGAATGAATATGAGGCCCAGAAATTTTACCAACAAATCCTAATAATAACTTTCAGGGTCTGGAGAAATTTATCCATGACTCTCTGATACACAGACGTCACCATCTTTGATTGAAATCATTAAACTCTGACACACACAGCAATAAAACCTGATACCTCTGAACAGAAGGAAACCTTTTTTGTCAAACCTGTAAAAGCATTATTATATGACATGAGAGGACGTGTTATGTGCATTAACCATTCTAACTGATTGCCATTCTAAAACAACAAATACAATCACATAATTTTTTGCATGCGGATAGCAAACCCCAAACCAAGCAGCAACAGCATTCATAGCCAAATCACAAATCGAAGGGAATACAAATGATAAATGAAAAACCGCATATAAAACATCTGTTACACCTTGGCAATTTCAAAATCAGAACCACCAGTAAGAACCATTGACAGATTACCCCACAGAATGACATTTTCATTTCTCCACCATCATTTACCAACTAATTTAAAACTTATCACAAAATCACTTGCAACTATTTGAGTCAAATCTATCAAGACATTGCGGATATTTTGAAATTATGATACCAGATGGACTTCAGCGCTCAATCTGTTCTTTTGCATTGTACAAAGAATACTGGAGAAGCGACACATACTGTTTACACTCACGAAATCCCCGAGGAGCAAAGAGACAGCCGGGAGGTAAATGTGACGACATTATAAACACAGACAGTAAATCTAATGGAAGGTCTGAACCTGCACGGGAGCGGCACTGCTGAGGAAACACAAACCAGGATAAACGAAAGCATTTTACCTTTGGTCTGGTTGTTCTCCATATTTCCATCCTGAATTTTACCTACGGTTAAGACATACGAGACACAGAACCAAAACAACAGAAAGGCAGACGATAAAACATTGATCACACAGGACGTCACAGTGAAATCAAATAAAAAAGGAAGACAGAAATGAATGTTTATTTCACATCATCCATGACAGTAACATACATAACACAAATGCTGCATCATACATGAGAGTTATGTGTAAGCATCCTCTTTAGGGGAGGTGCATGGCTGCAGTGGTTTGTGTGATGCGGCTCATGAACTGCAGGCATGTTTTCACACTTGCGGACATGTATGCTGTGGGCCCAGAGGCAAAATAGCTCAGCTAATACATGTCTGAAGACAAGTCACATGACTACTGTGAACGATGTGACTTTTCACTATCCACTGTCAAATTAGACAAAATACAAATAATTTGTTTCATCTTTTATTTCAATTTGGCAAAGAAGTTCTAATTAATCACCATATCATGTGTATATAAATGTGTCAGGGATATCATGGATTATACTGACGTTACTTTACTTATGCCGCGCACAATTTTTGTTCCCTGCAATGTTAAGACAACTGTTCAGACCACATTAAACATTTTTTATGATGCACAACACAAACACAAATAGCAGTATCTATGTACTTTTAGAAGGTGCAAGGAACAGAAACAGGTTCTACAGAATGAAACGTATATGATGCATGTGCACAAGCATGTGCATCAATATGCACGGTAGCCAATATTTTAATGCTATAACTATACTATGATTGATAAAATGTACGTGCAGTGGACCAAAGTATAGTTCCACAAATGTGCTACAAACATTGTGTCACCTCAATTGCTTTTTTTTTTGTTGACTAGATAATGAAAGAGGTCAACAAATTAGAAGTCAATAATGATAAATTGCTTTTGTGACCAGTACTGGCAGGGAAGATTCGACGCCTGAGCTTTCTTTCACCAGTTGTCAGCATATATATAATCTGAATTAATGCTGCATGTCATCTTTCGACCTGGGCCAGTACACACACAAGTGAAAACTGCGTCAATGAGAAAAATGATTGAAAGCCATTCTAAACTGATCTAAATTTTCCAATGCTAATGCCCATGTAACTGCAGCTCTCTCATTCATTAAAATGAGGACTGGTCCACAACAAGTGTTAAAGCAAATTAATTCAGTGCCTTTTCATATACTTCATTAAGCACCAAAATATGAGGAAAGGAAACAACAGTCCACTGTAGCTAAGAGTCTTTTCTATTATTTTCAGATGCCCAATTGCCAATGAATGACAGTCAGTTTAAGTGACATACTCACGTTACTGATTAGAAGAAACTCCATCAATCAGTTATTGAAGAAAATCAATTCAGATATTTCACAGAATATCAAGACAGAGGAGTCACACATTAAACGAAATGAGAAGAGAGGGACACGAGCACAGAAGGGTACACTGCATGCAGTACAACACTTGGACCAGGATGCGCATGCCGAGTCACCAAAGGGATTTAAACAGGGGAAAAAACAATAAAAACAACAACAAAAAAAGGCGTAGGAATAACGAAAAAGGCTGCTAGTTAAACGCCAGAATCCATTGAACTAGTGACCTGAAAGAACCTTCGCATAGAATACATGGTCTGCATTATGCTTGAGAACTATTTAAGGACCACATTTTTCTTCTTCGAGATGACAGCTTGTGCCCTCATTGCGGAGTTTGCTAATCCTGTCTTATAACTGGAAAGTGCGATATCAAGGTTGTATTTCTTCTCTGTTCATCTGCACAGCAACACGGAAAACAGAACCAACTCAGTGTTTAGCAACAATCTGGATCAAAATTACTGGGATCCTTAAAACTGAAGATAACAGGTAGCGTATAAGAAGCAGTTAATAATGCATATTTTGAAACATACGGGCTAACTGTTTATTTCCATTTTGATGCTTTCTTCTCAGGCTTCATTGTTTCCTACTAAGTAGTCTTTTTCTTCATGAAAACCACAGACAGAATTATTAGCACCCTGAGTCATTATTGTAAATAAAATCAAACAAATAATTGGTGATAATTTCTGGGTACTCAAGTAAATCTCTAATCTCTTTTTAAATCCACACCCTCAGAAACAGTAAAATACCTGTCCATAAAGGTACTACAGGCAGTGGGCTGTCATAAGTGTGTTAATAGGTTCAAGAAATACAGTAACGGTTAAGTATACCAGCTTGCACTCAACACGCAGTCATTTAAGAAATTTCTAACAAATGCAAACTGCAAACTGAGGGGCAAACTGACCTGAATAAAAGTTAAAAAGTGCATTTTGCCCCACGGGGAGTGAGGAAGATGACAAGGGAGGAAATAAAAGACCCCATGCTCCTGGTTTCAGAATTGCACGGATTAGTTACATTACCAGAGTCAAAAGAAAAAAAAAAAGGATAAACCTAAACATGTCATGTCCATTGAAGTTTTTCAATAGACGTGACAAAACAAAGTATCTGGGATAAGCTAACCAAAATTGGAATCATGATTGGAAGAGAGTGCTTTAGCGAGATGAGAGAAAAATATTTGTCTTTTGCAATACACTCCATTGGCGTCTATGGCAGGAGCTAGGAGTGCATACCATGAAAAGAATATCTAACTTTAAGTCGAATACAGGGATAAGCCATTGATCTGTTTGGCTTGCTCTGTTGCAGGTGGTATAGGGGAAAAAGTTAAAATCAATTGCATAATTAATTCACGCCTGGAACAGTACTGGGAAATTTTGGCAAAAAATCAGGTTGTTTCTGCTAAGAGGCTGAAACCCAGACGTGGATGGATTTTCTGGTGAGATCATGACCACAAAGATGAACTGGGGAGGCCAGTCTGTTAGTTCAAACCCAAGCATTTTGATCTTCAAAATCTTTGTGCAGACGAGCAGTCTAATTTACTCCCAACCGTGTCACTCATCTGAAAAACTGCCAACTTGACCTGCAGTTTTAAGACAGCAGTAAACCAAAGGTGCCAATGATTTTAACACCTTTGGTTTTCATAAAACTGTAAATACTTAAAGAAAACCCGAAAGTCTGAGAATATGCTATTTAAATCAAAAATGGGATGTGATTTTCCCACATTTCAACATTCATGTCTTACATGAGGAATATGACCTGTATAGTGTATTACATGCAGTCTTTTATTTTGTATTTTATCAAAGGTGGCAATTATTTTGGACCCGACTATACATGGATTAGCTGATCTCATTTAGGTTTGTATTTTTAAATAGCCAGTCACAAGAACTCCACCAGCTGACTGAGGCGCAGTTCATTAGGGATGGAGTGAAAACCTGCAGGACAACAAATCTCCAGGAACAGGGTGGGTTTCCACAGAAAGACCACTGAGCCATGAGACTGATGTGGGAAATGCTGTTAAGATTAGAGATTTTATACAGCGATGATAAAATGACCATATTCCTAATCTTTTCTTGTAAGTAAGGTACTACGTATTGCACTAGTCTGCCGTGTAGTATCTGGTATGTTACAAAACGAATGTTAAGTATCACAGAATCACCTGACCACGAGGCTACTAAGATCACTGGGGTTTCAGGGGGACATTACGATTGACTACATTACACTGAGGAATACACAAAGATAGCTCTAGCTGTATACTTTAAAATTTGGCTAGAGTACCAAGTCAACACGGTACCTTTGGCACACTGGTAATATTCCACTAGGTCAAATACTGTGTCCAACACATCCAACTTTTGGCCTCTATTAGTAACTGAGTGGTAATTGGTGGAGAATTCTAATCATAATAAATATAGCATTGAGATTTCTCTCAAAAATATAATGTGTGTTCCTTGTGTAATACTTTGTATGAATTTGAAGAACAATTTAAAATTTTTAATGTTTATATTTATTTTCCTGCAGAATTTTTAGCATTATTCGAAATGATGTGCATACTCAAGATGTTTCACACTACCATAAAAAACCCAGGTAATGATACTACTGTATCTTCACCAGAAACTGAACTGATAGATATTTCTACCCCAATAAAAGACAGCACAAGTAACTACAATATGCTCCTTAAAATTCATCTGGCTGTAGTTAGTTCTAAATGTCTAATTTAGACAGCCAGTTATGGTTTAAACTCACTAAATTCAACAGAGCAAACTATATACTTTAAAAAATATACAAAATTGCATCATGGACAACTATACACTGGATATGGCCTTTTGATAACACAAAATCCTAACCATAAAACATTATTCTATCCTAAAATATAAAAGATTTTACTAAGATGACTGGTTTTGAGGTTCTTTTGACAGTGCATGCCGTTGCAAGAAAATGGTGTATGCAGTGAAAAGTCCAAAAGCAGATATTCTACAGCGAATTACAGAGATTAAATCTGTAAATTTGTATACCTGTTCAAATATGGTAACAGAATACACGCCTGGTAGTTATGCAGCTGAATTGATGACTAATGTACTGAAGTTAAGGTAACAAACCAAAAGATAAATTCCATGTAATTTTAGTCTTTCTGCCAACCTCAGAACCATACTATTATCATTCATTGAAATAACTTATTATTGAGGAACATTATAGTCTAATAAAAAATAATGCAGAAGTCAGTCAAAGAGCACAATGTACACACAGTGGTGTGGAAAAAAATGTGTCCCTCTAAACTTAATCACTGAATTAAACACTTTCGATAACTTGAGATCAATTTGTCACATTGCTGCAGAGGAATTCTGACCTATGCTTCTTTGCAGAACTGCTTTCATTTTGCAATACTGAGGAGATATCAACTATGTACTACCCATTTAAAGTCCTGACCCAGCAAGTCAACGGGGCTCAAATTATTCAGAGGTGTACTTGTTTTTGATCATTGTCTTGCTGCATAACCACATTTGGCTTGAGTGTCAGATGGCTAGAAACTCTCCTTTGTGGATTTTCTGGTAGGGAGTAAAATTCATGGCTAACAGCTCCACACCATCACATCAGCACTATGCTGTTGGACTACTGATACACTGTTCCGATTAAGGAATGCTGTGTTGGCCAGAAATCAATTTCAACGGGAAAAAAAAGAGTTCCACTTTTGATAGCAGTCCACACCATGCTATCCCAAAACACTTTTAAGGGTTTCAAGGTGTTTTTTTCAAGGTGTCTGAGATGGGCCTTCATTTTTTCTTAGGTTGGTAGTGGTTTTTGCCTGTAAACTCTCCAATTAATACCAACGGTATTGATACCATTAATACCAGAAGCCTTTTCTGAGGTGGCCTGCAGTCCCTTAGATGTTCATCTGGGTTCTTTAGTGACTTTCCAGATGAGTCTTCAAAGTTCTGCTTGAGGAATTTATGCAGGCTGATTCATCATTGTTCCAACTTGTCTCCATTTGGAGATTAAGGCTCTTGCAGAGGAGTCCCAGAGCTTTAAATATGACTGATACATTTCAGTAACATCCTTTCTCATCTCCTGTATAATTCCTTTTGATTGCAAAGTAGTGTGGGACTTGTTGAGACGTTCAAGCCAAAAATTCACTTTGCTGGAAAAATTAAATTATGAAACAGCAATCAAGCCTGAGTTGGACCAGATGAATTTAACCCAATCATTAATTGAATTTTGATTGAATGAGGGGGAAATTCCTTTTTCACACATTGCCACTTGAGTGTGGAATAACTTTTGTCCTTTAATAAATGGAATGGTCATTAAAAAGTATTTTGAGCTCATTCAGGTTATTTTTCTCTCATTATCTCAACATTAAAAACAATCGAGTGTAACAAATGAATAAATTTAGAAGAATCAAGAAGGCGCAAATTTTTCAAAGTAATGGATGCGGTTGCAATATCTGAAATATCTGGCTCCAAAATGACTGGCAATGCACAAAAATTACTTTATAAAAAAATATAAAAAATATATTTATTGAGAAACTCTAAATGGCAACTTGTGAGAAAAACTGTACAATATTAATGTTCCATTGGAACCAATCAAAATTACTTACTGATTGACTGAATTAAAAATCAATTTCCACCAAATCAAGGTTTTACACTTCATCGCACCATTAAAGATTATTGTAAATTATCTACCGAAATTAAACCAGGTATTGAATTCCACTTATTTAAGTTTAATCTAAATGTTTAAGGAACTATATTGAGCCATTACATCACTTTCTGTGGCAGTAGAGCAGCTGTGTTTATTGACCTGACCAAAGCTTTTGATACTGTTGACCATTCTATTCTGAAACTCAGGTAAACAAATATTGGACTATCCAACCAGGCTGTGGGATGGTTTGCAAACTATCATTCTGAAAGATCTCAATGTATACAATTTGATGGGCTCACTTCTAACTGGTTAAATATCAGACATGGAGTACCCCAGGGGTCTGTTTTGGGTCCTTTGTTATTTTCAATTTATGTTTATAATTTGGGCCAAAATGTAGAAGGTGCAAATTCATTTTATGTGGATGATACAGTGATCTATTGTGCTGGTTCCACCATTATACAGGCTCTTGCCAAATGCAGAATACTTTAATATTATACAGGCTCAACTGTCACATTTAAAGTTGCTTTTAAATGCTGACAAAACAAAAGTAATGCACTTCTCACATTCTAGACAGAAGTCAGTAAGCAGTGAGGATATTATTACTGCTGGGGAAAAGAAGTTATAGGTTGTATCCAGTTTTAAATATCTTGGTATTCGGTTTGATGACTGCCTGTCTTAAACTTCAGGTTGAAAATCTGGTTAAAGTTGGGGTTTTATTATAGAAATAAGAACTGTTTCTCTTTTGAGGCAAGAAAGAAACTGGTTTCTGCAACTTTTTTTTATCAGTTATTGACTATGGTGACCTTTTAAATATGCATGCACCTGCACATTGTTTACAAAAGTTAGATAGTGTTTATGACAGTGCATTGAGATTTTTGACAAATTGTAAAGCCCTTACTCACCATTGTACTCTTTATGCCAGGGATGGTTGGCAATCATTGACCATGCGTGGGTCAGATGGAATTTTTTCCCACTCTTGTTTAATACAGGCTTCCAGCTGCTGGAGAGTTTTGGGTTTCCTTTGACAGACCTTTCGTTTAATTACGTGCCAAATTTTCTCAATCGGTGAAAGATCAGGACTGCAGGCAGGCCAGTTCAGCACACAGACTCTTCTACTACGAAGCCATGGTGTTGTAATAGCTGCAGTATGTGGTTTTGCATTGTCCTACTGAAATATACAAGGCCTTCCCTGGAATAGATGTCGTCTGGAGGGGAGCATATGTTGCTCTAAAACCTTTATATATCTTTCAGCATTCATGGTGCTTTTTAAAATATGCAAGTGTCCAACATCATATACACTAATGCATCCCCATACCATCAGAGATGCTGGCTTTTGAACTGAACGCTGATAACAGGAGGGGTGGTCTTTCTCCTCTTTAGCCCAGACACGACGCCCATGATTTACAACAAGAATGT
Organism: Gymnothorax reevesii; assembly: GCA_029721435.1. Lineage (NCBI taxonomy): Eukaryota > Metazoa > Chordata > Actinopteri > Anguilliformes > Muraenidae > Gymnothorax > Gymnothorax reevesii. The sequence continues at coordinate 4,401,362 of CM056581.1, forward strand.
CAAATTTGGACTCGTCTGACCACAGTACACTCTGCCACTTTGCTATAGTCCATTTTAAATTAGCCTTGGCCCACAAAACACGGTGGCGCTTCTGGATCATGCTCAACAATGGCTTCCATTTAGCATGATAGAGTTTTAGGTGGCATCTGTGGATGGCACAGCAGACTGTGTTTACAGACAGTGGTTTCTTGAAGTATTCCTGGGCCCTTTTAGTAATGTCAATGACAGAATCATGCCGGTGAGTGATGCAGTTGCATCTGAGGGTCCGAAGATCACGGACTGTTTTTAAAGTATTCCACAATTTTTTTTACGCAAGCCTTCACAGGTTGGAGAGCCTCTGGCCATCTTTACTTCTGAGAGACTCAGCCTCTCTAAGACATCCCTTTTAAAGCCAATCATGTTACACACCTAATGCCAGTTGACTTAATTACTTGCTAAATTTTCTTTCAGCTGATTCTCTGATAGAATAATTGCTTTTTCAGCCCCTTTTTTGCCTGTGTCTCAACTTTTTTAAGACCTACTGCAGCCAGAAAATTTGAAATGAGTTCATTTTGTGGATTAAAATGTAAAATGTCTCGGTTTCAACATTTGGAATATTATCTATGTTCTACTATAAATAACATATTGGCTCATGTGATCTGAAAGTCATTGCATTTTGATTCAATTCACAATTTACACTTCGTCCCAACTCTTTCAGAATTGGGGTTAATGTAAGCTGGACAAGTACTTATAGTATGCATTAAAGGTTACCATGAGCATGAAGTAAGGAAAGGGTTAAGAAATGAGAGAACTGGTCAGGGGTGTCAAGGGTTACAGCCGTAAGCAGGGTTTTGTAAGCATAACAGGGTTAGCGATGGAGTAAGAAAGTTCTGAAGTGAGCAGAGTAAACAAGTTCTGTCACAGCTTTATATTTGAAAACTAAACTCAAAAGAAAAATATTCACAATAATTGATATTGCAAGTAAGTTGTCACAAAATGCATTTTTCCCCAAAGTCAGCAATCTTTGCAGACTAAAATTGCAAACATAAGATCAAAGTCAAACCTAAATTCTACAACAGCAAAATTTGCTCAGTATTTGGTAAATCATTCATCCTTCCATATAAAACATTCACAAAGCATAGCACAGAACTAAATACTGGCTGCAAGCTAGCAAATGTCTCAAAAATCTGAAAGAACAGTTTGGACACATAAAAGCGCCGCAAAACATATCAGAGAAGTTCATGCCTATTAAAACTTGCTAAGTAAATAAAGTTAGGGCACAGCCAAAGTATATTGCTTAAATATGATGATTATGTACAAAGATTTTCCGAAGTTAACGTTAGCTTGTTAGCTAGATGGCCATATAATCTGAAGGGTAACAGGAAATCAATGCAGGTACCGAAGGATACTCCACTGGACCTTTCTAAATCAGCATAGGAGCTTTGTGAGATATCTGTGATAGTTTTTATTTTAAAAAGCATTCCTGTGATATTTTATTGTGATGTTCATCATCTGTGTTTCAACTTTAGTTTGTCTTTACAGTGGCATTGTGATGCTTAATTTGAGATTGTGGATTTTATCTATAATTACTTATGATGCACTTTTTATTGCTGCAGATTTGAATGTTTGTGATTTTCTACAACAGTAGTTGCAATGGTTAGTGATTTTTTTTTAAAAAGCATTCGCGGAATCAAATGTCGACTTTGTTTTGTTGATTAAGTACTACAAAAATACATTTATATCCGGCCTTAAATATGTGATCTAGTCTTACATGCAGGTTCAGAAATGAACGTGTGGAATACTTGCAATAAAGTAGTATGTATTTATTGATATTTCTTAAAAAGGATGATACGTATACTGAGTTTATGTTGTGAAGTTGCACGTGCAACACAGTGATTTGACTGCGTGGCTAATAAAGTTTCTGTGTGGCAAACACATTATCAGGTTGCTTACCCACAGTGGCTAAAGGCAAAAAAAATCTTACAGCACACCCAGATACCCAGATACTTTGTAAATGCAGGGATCAGCTATATTACAAAATGTTTAACTAAGAGGTTAATAATAAAAATGTGAAAACGCAAGAACAAGCCAGTTCCAGCAAGAAAGGCCCCCACTGCAGCAGTAGCAGTAGCCACCACACCACTGTGCTGATTATCAGGTGTAAACCAGAAACATTCAATTCAAAAAAGTCTTTCATTAAAAAAAAGGGGGAAAAAAAAGTCATTGGTGGTTGAATTAATAGCTTTCAATCACCACCATAATTTTATTCTCAGAATTTAATTCATTGTCATCAAGCAAATATGTTGTAAATAATGTACGTTTACTGATTTTATCACACATTTTGCTGCTGATCAGACATTTCATTCACACATTCAGGAGACACCTGCTTAAAATGAAGTGTATTTATCCCTGCCAAACTGCAGCCAAAGATATACCTTCACAGCTGCACAGTTTAAAAAGTCTCTTGAGCATCGTGCAGGTAGAAAGGATCCATATTAAGGAAAATAATTCTTCCACGTTCAGTCCACCTCTACAGTGGTCCCTCGATGAGCCAATATAGCGGTCACCCATTCGCCAATTTAACATTTTAAACATGCAGTATGAAATTTGCTGCTATTTTCTCCATCACAACTTCTATAAGCTCTGACCGTGCGCCTGCTTGACCTCCCCACCGTGGTCTCATATGACTTTTTTCATGTTTATCAGCAGCAGAGTTCTGGCTGCATGGTAAAGCATGTTTGCTTGAGGGGGCTCGTTATTTTTCAACCGCAATTCAAAAAAGTTGGCACTTCTGCAGGCAGAAATGTAACTAAAATCTAAAATCACTGATCTCAAAAGTCAATTTACTTTCTACTAAATTGAAAACTGTACAGCAACACATTCTTTGATGTGGTTACATGTGCTTTTTATTGCTTACTGAAAAACTAAAATGTGATGACAGCATCAAAGTTCAAAAAGATGACACAGACGACTGTGTAAAATAACCATGTCTTTCAATCAGACTCATTAAGCGTTTGGGCATTGAGGACGCCAGTTGGTAAAATGCAGGAAGTAAAGTTTTTCCGCCGTTCCTCCATTTTGCAGTCCTTCAGCTGCATACTCACAAGCGGCTAATGTTGCCATATATTTTTCTTTATAATGCAAAATTAATTCTCAATTACAGAGAGATCTGGACAGGAAACAGGCTAATCTTGCACCCGCATTGTTTGCTCATGCAGCCATGCACTTGTAGTCAGTGCAGGATGTGGAGAGGCATCATCTCTCTCGTCATGTCTCTGGAACTGACGATGTCTGAATGGTAGCATATGCTGCTCTAACACTTTTACATGTGCAGTGAGGTACCCCTGTACCATGAAAGATGCTGGCTCTTGGACCATAGCTGATAACAGCTTGAGCCATTCTTGCGGTTGTTAGTCAGGAGAACTTTAGAAATTTGATTAATCAGACCACAAAATATGCTCCCACTGTGCGACTGTCCATCTCCGATGAGTCAGCAGTGCTTTCGGACAGTGATGATCTATGGCTTTGTATTTCAGTGCTGAATGGTGTTGACTGATAAAGTACTTATAGCCTATGCCATGTTCTCCAGTACAGTTACTTGATGGTTTTTAAGACAATGACAACTGATGGGGCAGAGATCGTGCACATTTGGGAGTGGCTTTCAGCTTTGCCCATTGAACACCAAGATTTGCCCAGATACTTTCCATTTTTTTAATTGCATTTTGCACCATAGAGAGTGAAATTCCAAAAATTTTGCCACTTTGTCTTCGGGGGAATGTTGTCTTCAATGTGACAGATTATATAATAGTAGCACAATAGACCTTTTTAGGAATCTTTTTAAAACTGTAATATGATTAGGTAACCTTTTTTAAAATGACCTGTTTCATACCACCTAATTACTGTAACTTGTAACATCATTGTCAGTCCTAAATTGTCCCAGTGCCAATTTTTTTTTTGAATTTGCTGTAAATAACCATATATGTACAAAATATACAACATATTTAATTTACAAGCTTAATCTAGTATTATTATGTTTTCAATATAACAGAGGGTATATTACCATTCCAAATCACTCCTTTTTGATTTTATTAACATTTTCCAAATAAGTGCCAACATTTCCAAATTAGGGTTGAGCACGAGACTGCTTTTTTAACTAGGAACAATACGTTGCCAGATTTGCCACAATTTTATTACTAAAATAACGGATCCATTCTTTGTGTCTGTGAAGAAAATGCAAACCTACAATCTGGCCAAGCAGTTCTAATTAGCGTTAATATTTAAACTGAATTCCAAATGTAGACAAACCTGCATGGTAACCGCGTGTCACGCTTAGTTGGTAAGTTTCATCAGACATGACTGTTTCGTAGGCATTGTGCTGCATTTATTACTAAATGGGTTCACATGCCATTTGAGATTGTGGCTAGTTTTAATTAATTAGTCACTACATACTTAAACTCAATTTAGGAGGACAGTAACTCTGTTGGTCCGCTAATCAGGAGAAAACTCATTATCACAAAGGGGACTCCTCCACAAAAAAGATTGTTCTTCTAAGGGAAGAGAATGACAGGCATTGAAAGGCCTTGAAATTATGATTTTTCATGGTATTTTCTGCTGAAAATGTTATTGACCTGACTTCTAGACATTCAAGAATATAATAAGTAGCCAAAAAAAAACAAAAAGAGCGTTTCCAACAGTTGTACAGCAATCTTAAACAAGTTTGCTCAGTACACATCAAGTGCTTTTCTAAAAATACTATGAAAAACTAAAAGGCTTGTATGAGGAGGTTTGCATGAAAATAAAAAAGCGCAATTTGCCAACATGCTACTAATATCTAAAATAGAACACAAATAGCACACATGCTGAAAGAACTGCCACAATAATAGATAAACATATACACTATGCATATTAGTGAGAAAGATTCCTTGTTTTGAATGATTTTGTAACTGTGATCATTTGACAAATGACTCTACATTTCAGAACATTCGTACTACAGAAATATTAACACTTGCAAATGTGTTAACAGTATATTCTGCATATGGCGAGAAAAACGTTCTCATGCATTGTGCAAACGATACCTGCATTGTGCAAGGTATTGAGCAGCTAATTAGCAGTCTGCCATTGTTACAGCTATAAGTCCCCCTGCATCTTAAAAGTCGACTCTACAGCATTTTGCTTGTGGGCGTAAGAGGCTAAGCGAGTGAAGATGAGGATCAGTTTAAATGACAATAAGTGGTTAATGGCCCTGATGCCATCAGATTGCTGCAGACTAGCCAACTATGATCCAGTAGAAGATTGCTATTGGAATAGCTCTGAAGGGCTATGAAAATTCCATTAATATACTTTAGGCTCGCAATATACAAATTATTTTCAGTCACAATAGACAGGAACAATAAATAATGCAGGTAGACTACTAATACGCAGTAAGAGTCAATAAACTACAACATCCTTCGTGTGGTTTCTATTCTATTCTTAGAACAGTCTATGAGCAATGGGCTGGCACAAAGGATTAATCACCTTCAGATCTCAGACATGAATCACACCGGTTATGTAACCTGTGAGATAATGTGACCTGCCCAAGCCTGTCCATTCCAAACACAGTGCACAGAGGAGTGTCTGTGCCAGGGTTTACAAGCTTCTGTGTGGATCCATTCTGAGTTTTTTGTACTTATTGTGGCATTCCTCTGAAAGTTATTCATAGGCGTCATGTGGGAAAGTTAACAAAAAACAAAAAAGAAAAGAGGAAAAAGACTATTTCACAACCAAAGGTGACATGCAATCAAAAGAAGTGTACAGTCAGCAAATAAATAGGGGAAATCAGAACAGTTGGAGAGGGAGATACCCATTGGGTAAGGACAAGGGAGTCTTCTCAACGTACCATTGACTAGGCTGGCATTACCAGGGGCATTTGCGCCTGCAGCACCATCTGTAGCTATAGTTGAGATGGGGTTGGAGGAGGGATGGGAGTGGTCTAGCGTGTAATAACGAATAAAAAAGGACAACAAATAGTGAACAAAAATAGCATGTTTAAGAAAAACAAGAGTCTCATTACTTTGCTTAATATTGTTTTTTTTTTATACAGCAATTCAAAATTAAAAGGCAGGCAGAATAATGCTACTAACAGGCACAACATTCACAACGCAACTTAAAGACAGATTTCACACGATATGGATAAACACAACGAAAAAATAAAGAAGTACACAATGATCAATGACACAGCAATAGTGGATTGACCAGCCTCCCATATGCTCAATCTGTTACCATCAGAACTGCAACAAAATGAAGGAAGATATTTCTGTTTTGGCACAGGAGTTATACACTATGTCCTACGGTGTTTTACATGACTAATTGATATGTTTAATTATTCATTTGTGCACTATGCTACATTGCTATCGTATCATCAACCTTAACTGGTTTACTTTTGTACATTGTAAACCCCTCCCAAGGTCTGACTACCCATCAGTACTTTCCTCTAAACAAATGACCGTGTTCTATTTCAGACAGTGACTCCCAAATCAGTTTCATCTTACTTTTTGTTTCCTGAGTTGCGCTCAGGTTTTTCGGAGACGATGGGGAGCCCGGGGCCACAGAGGTGTCCTAACATTTTTAATTCACAGAGAATCTGTATTGTGTTAGAACCTCTAAGTGTACATTTCAGCACACTGGGCCAAACTATATTGCTTCTTTATATCCTAATCAAAAACTATATCCCAATCAAAAACCTTTGATTAAACCCCAGACAGTAGAGTGATTTATAATTCATCAAAACACATTCGAAGAAGATGTAAAATCACAAGGCGAGTGAGCAGTTCTCATTTTGCTCATAAACTTTACTTTGGTGACGATGTTGATGTGCCATGCTTGGGAAAGAAAATCAGTAAATAATTTAACTGTCCTACTGCTTTTAAGGAATTTTCAGCAGCAGATTCGGTCAACCCATGGATCAGCACAGCCTCAGCAGGCAGATGGATGAGATGCATTTGTTTTCTCATACTTAAAAAGACATGACTGGAAGGTTTCTCTTTTTAAGTGAAGAATCACTGTAGCGTAAGCTGGATCAGAAATGGGGGGTGGGGGAGGGGGTGGTGAAGAGGGTGGCTGGAGTTAAAGAGAGGGTTTTAGTTGGGTAAATTAGCGGGTCGGGGCGAGGCTCGGGGGTAGGGGAGGCGGGGGGAGGATTGAACTGTGACTGCTGATTGGTACCTCTGGGGCACAGAGAGGTCAGGTGACACAGTTTTATACTCTACCTGTTGGCTGCTGGCCATCCTCCATAGCCTCACCTGCATAGTGATTTTCAGAATGATAAGACAATAAGGTGGAGCTAGCTGAGATGTTCACACTGTTAGCTTGGTGAATGCACCAACAGTATTATTACCGCAATTCACTATACTGTTTCATCAACAATGTTTCTAAAAAAAGCACCACTTACTCCAGAAAAATCATTGAATGAAGAAGATGAGCACATGATGAAGTGGCAAGGTCAGATACTTTCCCCATGGACATCAGAATTGGTCTAACTTACATAAATTAAATATACCATAAAAACTCAATTTTTCAAAAACCTACCCTTCCACTGAGGAAGTTTTTGTCCTTGAATTTATGTGGACCATAAATAATCACAAATAACAAATAACAACTAGGTCACTTCCAAACAGAACTATGCTATGAGGAGCACATTCAACGCATGAAAGCATATTTTGCAAAGCAACTCATCATTGAGTTAAATAAGCCTGATACATCTCCTGATCACGCTTGAACAATGAATGACTTGACGCCCCTAATCACTGCCTGTAATTCAGCTGTTTAAGCATTATGTTTCACTTGTATTATTTTCTGTTTCCAAGAACCAACAAACAGGAGCTCAATGCTTATTAATTTTTGCATATGCTTGGATTCTTATATTTCCATATGGTAACACTAGGGAAAAAAAGAACAACATTTGAAACAACTGAATTTCATATACCTCATGTTCAGACACAGACAACATTGTGTCATTGTGTCACAACATTGCAGAAATATGAGGACCCGGGGCGTGACCATCATACCTTTCTTCTCTTTCTTCTCCTCTTCCTCTGCACCGGCTCCCAGCAGAGTAAAGATGATCCCGGTTTGAGAGTTGACGCCCACCGCAGTGACCAACATCCGGCCGGAACCCTCCATCACATGGGTCCCTGAGATGAGTCAGACACAGATCACAAGTAAGGGAATAAGCAGGAATTTCAAGCAGAGCTCAAAGCTTGTGTGGTGAACAGTATATTGTCAAAACAATCTTGTTTTACGCTCAAATTTCATTCAAGGGCAGTGGTACAGAGAGCTCCAAACAAACCAAGCTTCACACTACAGCAACATTTATTTTATAACTACCATGACAGCCACATTATGTAGCTTCATAAAAATCATTAAAATTGGTAAAATATCATGAGCACCGTCAAAAAGATCTGAATTCACAGAAAGAGGGCAAACATTTTTTTACAGTATTGTTAAATACAATGGCTTGCCAAAAAAATCACCACCTGGATTTAACTTAGCGAATAGGTAAGCGCCTTCCATTGGACAATCACTGTAGTGTTTAAAATGTTTTTAAGCTGGCAGAAGTTCATCGAACCCCAACATGCAGCAAGTAACTTCTCGTTTCTAAAACAAGCATGTTGGGAGACATATGGTTGTGAAAAAGATGTTACTCTGTATCTAAAAGGTCAAATCTCTATATATAGGACCTCTTTCGCAAGGGAGGCCTGGCCTCACAGGCAGCAACACACGTCTATAACACAAAATTAAAAACAATATAAACAACATTGAGAAGCAAAAATGGAACAAAGTACAGGCCAGATATACAAATAAAAGATAGTGATCATATAAAATGCAAATTTTTGATGACATTGATGATATTTAAGTAAAGCAACACTGTTCTATGGATTTACGCTCAAAGTCCTTTAAAATCAAAGTGAAGGCATCATAAGTTATTCATTCTAGCAATTTTAAACCTTTTTGAAGGGTGTTCTATGTCAAAGGACATATATAAGGACAACATATTTCCCCAACTCCATACCGGACATGCGGAACAGTCCATTGCACAGTGTCCTTTGAGCGAAGCCCATATTGGCTTTGGCTTCTCAGGATATATGTACATAAATACGAAGGAACCAGTCCAAGGAGAGTTTTATAAATTAAGCCCAACCAATAGATTCGTCTGCGTACATACGAAGAAGGCCAATCAGATTCAGCCTACACGATAAAGTGGTGGGTGAGACGTTTACATCCAGTGACAAATCTTAAAGTGCGATGATGTACAGAATCCAGTGATCGCAAACACTGGGCTGAAGCATCGATGTGTAACACATCCCTGTGATCTATCAAAGGCAAGACGGTTGATGATAAAAGATATTATCTAGCTCCAAATGAAAAGCAGGAATTTTTTTTGAAAATAGAAGCCTAATTTCACCTTTAGCTTAGAAACAGATTGGCAATGTGAGACTTAAAAGATAATTTTCGATCAATAACAAATAACAATAAAAAACCAAAACAAGTACTTATATTCAGTGGAATTTTTTGAGATCATTGCCTCCTTTTGAGCAGACTGAACCCCCAAATGTTTTTGCATCAGTAATCATGGGATTGGCCTTCAAACATGCATTCAGGATATCCAAGAGTAAAAAAAAAAAAAACTAAAATTTGCAACACCTTTCAATTGTAATTTTAAAAAATCCATGTTTTCCGTGTTTTTGTTTATTACCCATATTTTTACCTAAATATACTTGTGGGTATGATAATTTATTATTATTTTTTGGTTCTCATTGCCTACAATAGTATTTTTCAAATAATTTTCACCAGAAACTTGCAGAGAAATTAATATATATAATATATTAATTATATTAATATATTATAGATATATATCCCTTTTAAATGAAAGTGGTGGTGCATAATCATCACTGCCCACTACTATATAACCTGCCGGAATAACCAGCTGTGATGGATACATATACAATATGAGGTATCATGGCAAATAAAGCCAAAGCTGAAATCACGTGACAAGCTGAGATCAAGCAGATCAAACACATAATTTGCAGAAAATTTCTAAGACGCAGAACTTGGACAAATACTCATATGTAACAATTATACCACTTTATAGTTCATATTTCTCAGGACCTTGTGAAGCCGGGGATGACATTGAGAAAAACCATTAATGCAGAAAGAAATTCATTAACGTACATCAATTTTGTGTGTTTCTCACTGAAATTCAAATTATAATTAGACCCATTTTCATCCATTTAGAAAATGCCAGGCTGTTGCAAGTTGAATAATTGATCTGGGACACTAGGCTTCTGCGCCGCTTACAGAACACAGGGGTGAGGTGCGACCAATTCATCACTTTGAATAGTCAATGTTCAATACTGCAGTACAAATGAGCAACTTAGTATGTTACACTGTTATTCACGAATCTACTGCTGAAGAAGGGAAACAAGGTCAGTTAGAGGAGAAAAAAGAAAAGTGGATGAATTCTGACCAGAGAGAAGCATGGGATCTTTATCTGCTGACTTCCGCACATGATCCGATTCCCCAGTTAAGGAACTTTCATCAATCTTCAAATCATTTCCTTGTATCAAGATTCCATCTGCTGGTAGTAGATCACCTGAAAAAAGAGATAAACCAGTACTATCAGAAATATTATAGAAAATGAAAGAGAAAAAAAAGAGAAAATTTTATAAATAGTAAGGTGTTCTGAGTTCAACTATGCACTGCCATGACCACAGTGAGGTTAATTCTGTCCTCTCATGCATCATATTGTGTCAATTAATTCAGGAGTCTTCAAGTGGATTCCAAAGCAATAGAGCCAGACCCAAGTACAATGAGTTCAGCCCCAAATTCTTCTCTATTAGTGAACAGATATTACCTACATTTGTGTCATTATTTGCTCTAATGGGCCACCTAGCTCCGCTCAACTAAGATACAATAAATTCAATATGAAACGATATACACAACCTTACTATATGTCCTAATACTTCTAAATACTTCTCTGGGCTCTCAAGTGCTCCTGAGCAGAGAAACAAAGTCACAGCTGCATCACCAGCCCCCCACCACACACTCATATCTGCTCATGGAGCCACCAGCTTCTGCATGTAAAAAAGAACCTTTCCATTTTTCTTTACTGTTCTTTTTTTTAAGTTGTTGTTGCCATGATTAAAATAAATTGACTGGCAGTGAGTATCACATTTTCTGTGGGAATAGTTTGCTTTAAAGAAAGGAGAATCAAAAGGTGTATTTCTTTTGAAATTGAAGCTTTGTGATTAGGTTGATACACAATATTCCATTTACCAGGGTCATGGGATGCAAAAAATAATATTAGAATGCATACCATATTTTACTTGTGCGATGTCGCCGACCACAATGTCCGCTACAGGAAGCTGTATGACCTGGCTGCCACGGACCACTTGGAATTTCTGCTCTTGCTCAATGCGGCTCTGTAAACCTCTGAATTGCTTCTCTTTGCTCCAGTCATTAAAGGCAGTGACAAGTACAACACAGACCACAGACAGCAAGATGGCTGCCCCCTCGATCCAGCCAGCTTCTGCCTCCCCCTCATCCTCCGCACCTGCGGCAGCGGTCCCACAAGCTGGAAGCAGACAGAGCATCTGTATGTAAACATGCATTCATACATGTGCAAATCCCACAACCACCGATACATGCCCACACACAGACACACACGAACACACACACGCACACCCACAGGACATTAAAAGCTTGTACGAGAAGATGCATTCATAACTGGGCTCAAAAAGATGTGCATTGGCGTGCATAACTGTGCATGCCCACACTTGGATCTTGTATCAACAAGCCTGTATTTTCACATCCAAACTAGTGTATAAATTATTACAGCACACCTTGATTACAGATAATCAAAAGACAGATTCTACAAAAGAGATCTGGAGGCTAGTATATGCTGCTAAAAAGCACATTTGGGTGATTCTCATGAAACTCACAACTTTTGCAAAAACAATCTTAGGTCAATTTTGCTAGTTTTTTCTCTCATTAGTAGCAAGCAGGATCTCAATTAACTGACTCAATTAAAATGAGATCAATACATGTTTTCTAATACATTCTCAGAATGTTTTATTGAGTCATTGACCAAATAAGTTCATTACCGTCACACATTTTCAATTGATGATAACTCAATATGAATGACAGGTAGACATTTTATTTTTTACATGTATGTTCTATTAATAGTTCAAAATAGCCACATAGTGTAAACATTCAGAAAAATGTTTATGATATAATAACTTTAGTTATTATTATTCATTACCATAACAAAATGTTTTACACTTAATTTTTCCTGTAGAGTAAATTGTACAAATAAATAAAAAAATGTCAATTCAGTAATCTGAAAAGGCTTGACAAATAGGTCCTGTGCAAAAATAAAATTTGAAATTTCACTCATTCCCATCCAAATATTTATATATACAGCAAGTGTTAGGGTAATGAAGAGCTGTTAAGGTAGTGAACAGCTTTGTTACGGTAATGACCTCACATGGCATTCATACATCATAGAAGCCATATTTTTAGTATTTACAAATTAGGCTATATGGTCCAATCTTTTTTACTGTTTATCATGTAAGGCTACATTAGAATTACTGAATGATTAGATTGTCTTAAGTAATGACAAATTAAGCTTGACTTTACAAAAAAATGAATGAATCAAGAGCAATTCATAACAGAATAATAGAAGGTGTATTGCAACCACAATCAATACAATGTATACAATAACTTTTCAATTAATTAAGAGCAATTAAAATATATTAAAAAGTTGAATGGTACCTGAACAACTGAGAGTCTTGAGAGCATTTTAAAGTTTGAATGAAGTCTCTAGCTGGAAGTATGCTGAAGTAGTTGAAGTTTCAAGAGGCTGAAGATGTGAAGGATTTGAACATTCTCTCCATTCATTTTGAATTAGTTCTGAAATTGTTCTGAAAAAGCTTAATATTTTAAAAAGTATTAATAACTTCAAAAAGTTGCATGGAAGCCCTAATGTCCTGAACGAGTAGAACGTTGGATATTTAAATGGTTTTTCTAGCACAAAGTATGAAGGACTAGTTAGACTGCAAACAACACCAAAAAAACTCAGAATAATAAGAACATATAAAGATTTCGATAGCAATAGTGTGAATGATGACTCAGCATTCACACTAAAAACAATCAGTAACTTCAATTAAAAAGAAACAAGGGTAAAAATCGGGGTAGCTTTTCCCAGGTGAAAAGAGCTAATGAAAGAGAAAGACTTTCAAAGGGAAACTGAAGTTGCCTGCTTTCTTCTCGACCAGTAATTGAATGTTACCATCAAAATTACAAGCTTTTTTCATTTCTTGGTTGTGTAATTCATTTTATACACAGCATAACTGTAGAACATGTATAGGTAAACAGCGTCGTGGGTGAAAAGGCTATGTTTGATGGAATAAGAGTTGCATTTCATCATGCCCACTACCTCCATCGATGTATTTCTCAGGAAAACAGACAACGGTGGTAAATGATGGTCTCACGCCTGTCAAGTTGTAATTTTATTCTTTGACAGGTGTCTCCAGGCAAATCTAAGATGACAGACTTGTGTTTGACAGTTGTAGGGAGCAATTTTAGCAATTTTGATGATTTAGCAACAGAAATTCAGTCAAGAAAATTTTAAGTTTTATTTCTTGTGCTGCTATATATGGTAATCCATGTTACTGATGACACACCGGGTTGCTAGGTCACGCAGAGCACGCATTCGCAATATCAATATCCTAAAGCCCCCTCTCAAAAATAAGATCCCCCAAAACATATTAGCGCCTCCTTTTAAAATCGTACTGGCAAATAAAAAGCAGAGATAAGATACAGAATTCTTTATACGCAAGTGTTAACAACTCCTTCTTTCGGTATATCTCCCCATTTAAAACTACCTAGGTGGATACTGCAACGCACTGTATTGGAATTTTGACATACTCAGGTATTGTACGATATTACTAATGAGTAAGCTGACCAGCGGGGAGAGGGGACAATCGCACTGTGGCACAGCACCGAACAATCGTACCTTGTGCGAAAGCGGCCTGAGAGTTTGTATTAAAAACAAACACTCCGCCGTAGACTGCAGTTCAGCGTGGTATTGTGAAATGGTATTGGATGACATGATGTCACAGCATCTTGGTATATACCGTCTACCACAGTTGCAACACGCTTTGAAAAGTGAGGCGCTAGAGAGCACTATTCGTTTGAATGCAAAATACAATTTCACCACTTGATGGGAGAAATTCCCACACAATGTACCTTCAAAAATCATAGGAATGGATTACAGACTTACTTTTTTTACATGCTCAGAAATAGTGATTTTTCAACCTCTCGTTTCGGCAAAATGAACACTAATATAGTGTTCAGCATAATTTGCCAAGCATGTCGAAAAAATAAGTAAGTCTGTAACCCATTCCTGCAATTTTTTATGAATTTTCAAAAAAAAAAAAAAAACTAAATTAATAAAAAGAATGCTGCAACATGGATACATTTGGAATGAGGAATTATTAGAAATATACTTATATCCAGACTGGCAGTATGATTTAAATCCATTCAACTTTGCTTACTCTAGTCAATATAGTTAATCTCCTTTTCTGTCTACTACTACTCCTAGTACCAAACAACCCCTAGTAAACCAAACAACACCTAGTACCAAACAACCCCTACAGTATAACCCCTGGAAACCCAACCACAAAATTTGGAACCCTGATCATACATATATAATACATGACCGTAACACTTCATTTTATTACTGTAACATCCTTGTATATGTTACGGTAATGAATGCAGAGCATTACGGTAATGAATGGCAGTCCCATGTTGCTAGCAATAATTAGCACAGCTAGCATGACTCGGCAGAAATATTTTCACTAACAGTTTGGCTCTATAAAAGTTACTTTTCCACAGAACATAAAATAATTATCTTCAAAACTATTTTAAAAATACCCTGTTACGGAAATGAACAGTAGTAGTGTGCCAAGTGGTGTATATAATTACAAATCTTTAGCATATCTACTGGAAGAACTTGAACGATGATCTTACCTGGTAGCCATTTTGCAACTTCTCTTCCACACAATGCATCATGAGACAAAAAAAATATTATTTACTGGAACACAGGGATTTTAATGGAGCCAAATATCTCTGTTACGGAAATGAGCTGTTCAAGCTCCGGACACATGTATTTGGCCCAGAAAATAATTATTCACAAATGGTTGGCCCAAAATGGTAATGCTGTTAGTTAAAGGGTATAACCCCAAACATTTTATATGGTTTTATATGTATATTAAATTATGGGATGTATTGCGATCATTTTGGGTTTAAGGTAAAAAAACAAAAGTCCGGTCATGTTACGGTAATGAACTTTTTGGTTTAAAAGTTGTCATAAAATATAGAGTAATCCATCAAATGCCAAGACATCAGTAGTTCTACAATCAGTGCATACCATAGTTTTATATATAATACAAAAGTATGATTGTTTGAGAGGTTTAGTCTATCAAATCCTTACGGACATGACAAAATGCAATTTCGTGAGAATCACCCATTTGTTTCTGCATTGGGAACTAGGATGTTTTTTGCCAAAGGTAAACATTTTCCGCTGTATCTGTTCAAGGGTACAAATATCTTTTCACTTTTTTCTGTGACAACCCATGACAGTGAATGAAAATGTACATTATCTATATTTATACAAATTACACCTGCAATATCCCTCAAAAAGAAAATAAAACTATGCAAATATTCTGATTCAAGCGGATTCAGAAAAAAAAAAAATCAGTCATAATTTCTCAACAGCATATTACAAAGACAAATCTATTATGACTTCAAGAAAATGTCCTCACATCCCAGAAATAAATGTCAAGAGACATTTTTTTCTCTGTACTTTTCATTTTAATAAAATCACATTTCTGGGGGAAAAAACACAGAATATGCCAATGATAATTAATATAAAATGAATATAATAAAGTACAATGAAACAGACAGTGGAATATATTTCAGTGCATAACTACAAAAATTTAATTGATCTGAAGATATCTTGTCCTGGGTTCTGTTTTTTGTGTTTACTGCAAGTTTTAAAATACTACGAAGATGGCAGCAGCAGTAGGATGATGGTTTATTTTTCCAAATACTTCACTTAGGAAGTATATTTCGCAGTTCATTGAAGATGAGGATGTTAATATCAATCTTTTATATTTATATTCCTCTGCCATTTGTTCTTGACCTAGATTGTTCACTTTCTTCCCAGACAGAAACCATCTCACAATGTTTTAATGATTTTCCAAGATGAGCCAGCCTTCTAAATTCTGCAGTCACCTTCATCGACTCCACTGGTCCGTTAGTAATGATAAATGATGATGACCTGAGTCATATCAAGCCTTGGCATTATCTCTACTGTGAGCACTGAGACACCATCACACCATTATATTTCAACCCTCGCTCCTCTACTGAAGCCATGTACAAAATTTGGTGCAGTGGAGGTTGTCATCCAGATATTTTGTGAGCATCATTTGAAGGCCGCAATGAAAACTAAAGTGCTCTGTTCTGCCCCAGCATCACCCAGAGTTCCATATAACAAGCTTGGAGAGAGACAAACGAGTGGGCTTTTTGTACAGAAATTCACCTTCCTATTTCTGTTCCACATTACTCAGCATCCAGCAGCACATTTACGAGCAGCGAGTTTCAGACTCGTATCTAACTGACACAAAGTTAACATTTATTATCGACCACAACGCAATTAGCATTCCCAACACATTAGGTTGTACCTAAGCTGTCATGGCACCCCATGAAATTATTGCACAGCTTTATAAAACAAAAAAACTATGTGGAACTAAAAGGTACAAAGTCTGTTTGAGATAGCATGTTGGTATGCCACTCTATGCGAGTTGAGCCAACAATTTTGGTTAAATATAAATTGACTCGTGACAAACTTTTTTTTCCCTCCCTGGTTCATTTGCTACAGACAAGGGAACAATCACTGGAAGCAATGCCTTTGAGATGGCCATTTAAATCTATGCTGACGACGTGGTTTATTTGGCCTAGTGAACATTTCTAACTGCTTTCAGTGAACATCATCATGGTGTAAATCATAACTTGCACTAGGCCTGCACGATAAATGGCCAGATGATCGTGATCTCGATTCACCCCTACGCGCGATCCTAATTCTAAATGTTAACGATTTTCCGGCATTATTTCGCGAGCCGCAGAGCAAACAAACTGGTTGTTTTCAAAGACAGAGTAGGGAGTAGTAGGGGGTCTCTCGGGGGCGCTTGAGGCCGCCCCCAAAAGCAGCACTGACATTGCTTCGCGCTCAGCCTATGGAAAAGCAGCTCTACATCACCTGAGTTCATGTAGAAGCCAGAGGACCTAAACAGTAACTGGTGCTGGTTTTCTCGAATTGAGCAGAGTTTGGTCAGCAGAGTAGATTCAGAAGCAGCGAGGGAGAGACGAAAAAATGTTAAAGTGCAGAGTGCAGGAAAGTTTCACCTTGGTCTCATGTTCAATCGACAATCAAGCACTTGATTTGCACAATTACATATTTGAATCGGAAGACGTTCCAATTTATTTCTATATTCTATATTGTACTTTTGGCAGTCGCATTTTGAGATTCAAATGACCTGGAAACAGTACAGATTCACCCTTGAGCGTTTGCCAGATTATTTTTATAGGCTTACGTTTGACGATTTGACGCGAAAAGGGAAATAAATCACACCCCGGAGTGGATACATTGTGTCGGCCTACATTGTTATATTTTAGAAAACCAGGGCCATATGAAAAAGGATTTATTGTTATTGGTGGCACACTTACACGGAAGCCTTGTTGTCCATTTCTCACATCGCTTTTTAATCATTTTTGGTGACATGCCGGTTGTAGGCCTACTTGTTGGCTAAAAAAATTGCTTAATTTTTAAGCTGCTTTTCCAACGAATACGAAACGAATTATTCGCACAACAGATTAGTGCATTCAAAATCAATGTGAATACATGATGTATTTGCATCTTTGCATTGACTTTGAATGTAATCTGTAGTGCGAAAAAATCGTTTCACGTTCGGTGGAAAAGCAGCTTTAGTTCGGCAAAGGAGATACTAGTGAATGGATTTAGGGTATGCTAATTATCTCAAGGTGATGCTGCTGACTTCAAAGTACCAGAAGCATTTTAAACGGCCACAGAGGTTTGGTAGCCATTTGTTCAAGACTGCAGTTGGATGATACGTAGTTTGGCTTTAAAGGGTAGCCCTCAAACTAATCTTGGTTTATGCTGGAATGCGGTCGGCGTGCTGCTTTCTCTCCGTGCGGGCTTTTGTTTGTGGGCAAATGTGCCTCGGATGGACTTGCATTGGTGCGTGCCTGTTTGATATGACATCATAATTGAGCAGTATCATCTCCTGGGTTGCTATTTGACATTGTTGCATCTCTAGTTCAGGGCCATGTGGAGTCGAAGAGCACTTAAGGTGCACTTATTTTGCCTTTTTACATCTTTTTTTTGACTGCACTTTAATGGTAAGTTTTTTCTTATTTTAATGATGACAATAAACATTTCAGTTTGTAGGAAAAAAAAATCGTGCCAAAGAATCGTGATCTCAATTCTAAACAAAGCAATCGTGATTCACATTTTTCCCTAAATCGTGCAGCCCTAACTTGCACAAATCTGTACTGCCCAATAGCAACAGTGAAAATACAATGTGCTTTGACGAATGCTATGACATGAAAGATCTGCAGCCCTCTCCTATGCACATGCCCTAAATTAGGCTGAAGGAGCAAAAGGTATTGGCCTCACATTTTACAAAAGGAAGAACAGCACTTCAGAGGCTGACTAAAAGGACGAGTCAGAAGCAAAAGCAGTGATGTTGGGAGAGTTGCCAGAGAGCACACGATCGTGGACTTTTGAATAAATCTTGCTAATTGTTTTATTTCTTAACATGTTTCATCACAACACAGCGAGAAGAGTTTGCGGGTAATTGGATCAGGTGATGTTCCTTTGTGCTATCGCAGCTGTTAGGGCTGTGATGATGCACTAACACAGGTTCTATTGCTGCATCATTACAGCCATAACTGCTGACCTGCTCGACTGCTCCAAGTTATAATTAGTCATAATTCAGCAGTTATAGTTATATTCAAGTCATGCAAATTTGAATTTTCCTTATGATTGAGTCAAAATATCCTCACTAAATTTTACGCTAGGTTAAGTTCACGTTAGTGCATCATATAGTTGCCGTCCATGGTTTTGAAGAGCTGACAGTGCATCAAATTGCTGCTATATAGAGCTTTGTTTTTTGTTTTAAGAGAACTTTTGAAGATTACTTTTATCTCCAGCATGTTCTCACTAATGCTCCTTGTCTCTTGGTAGCTGGCATTTTTGTAAATGTAAGGTGCAATTACCATCCACAGTGTATTCTACAGCTGAAGCCAGTAAAGGAATATATTAAACTCTCCACATCTTTTAACCGCATTGAAATGCAAACATGAGGGCGAAATTACTTCTTCACACTTACCCTTGCCTTACCCATTACATCTTAAGTTGTTCTGAAAAAAACTATTCTTGTTATATAAGCCATTATATTGTATGAATATTCTCTCAAGTTGCCTTTTATATGCAAATAAAAAAAGTCTTTTTCTTACTTCACAAAGGATTGTGACCTTTAATCCAATCTTTGAGCAATTCTCCCTCCCTGGTTGCCTTCCATTCTTTTTCATGTTATGAGAAAAGTCATCTTTCCCCTTCCAAATACAGTATTGATCCTGAGACACCCGCTTATCTTTGCATGGAGAGCCGCGGGGAGGAAATCTGTAATGGCGTAATAGAATCTAAACGCCAGCGATGACTGGAAGCAGAGACAATGCACCATCAATCTTCCTTAGTGAAAGCAGACCATGTCATTCTTTCCCAGAGCCCGGGGAAGCTAGCTGTCAGCAAACAGCCGAGCCCTCACACATCATCATGCCTGCTGAGGGTTTCTCCCAGTGATTTTAATGTTTTCTTTGATGCTCATTATACTGCCACTGAATCTTCATTCACCAATTTGACATGGACAGAAACCGAAAACTTAGAAATCTAAGAAAATAGTTCTACATAATTTACTACACCTTGGGCTATTTTTAAGAGCCAGTGGGAACAGGTTGTCTGTTTCTGTGTGAGATAATGCAAAGAGAAATCATAGGCCCTTTCATTATACTTTAATACAGCCACTGGGAATGTGATAATTCCAGAAAACAAAAATAGAAAAATAAATAAATTATGGTTACGGCAATATAAAACTGACATGGCTCACTAAAGCAATGTGTATAACTCACTAAAGTTAGTGAAAATTTGGTAGCTTTATTGCTAAAACATCCAAATCCATTTTTGAAAAATTTGGGACAAATTGGAGTATACGATCAACAACAACAAAAAAAGAAAGCAGTGATTAAAACATCTTTCACCTGAGATAAATTGAAAGCAGTACAAGACAAAATATGATACACTTTTTCTGAATCATTTAATCGCTTTTTTTCTATTTTCTTGTAAATACAGGCCCATTCCTAGTTTGATCACAACAACAAGCCCCAAAAAAGTATACGCTGGGGCAATGTAAAATTTAGAAAGAGCTGGAATACCAAAAAAGGGGTGTACAGGTATTGCACAGGTAATGCTATCAAGCTTAGGGATAAAAGGAGCATCTACAAAAAGTCCAGTAGTTTATGAGCAAACAGTTGTCAAGACTCACCCCTTTGTGCAAAACTGCGATTGTATAATCAAAAAGTAAACAAACAAACAAAAACATCTAAGCAGGCTGTTTTGAACATTTTCAGCATTTAAACCCATACAGAACATAATATTAGCAAAGGCCTCTTGGAATCTGGAGAAACCACAACATGATGGATGAGATTGAAAATCAATACCCCGCTCTTCACTCCTTCAGATCGCACTATACTGAGACCTAACACGCTTCTCTGACGGACACAACTACATGGACTGGAACTACTTTAGTAACTGTTCCCAAAAACACCATTCATTACTGAATCCACAAATGTAAGTGAAGACAATACTATTTACCAAGGAAGCCATGTAAAGCCTAGTTTTTAACTTTGTCTGAAATGGGTGCTGTGGCCAAACAAGTCAAGCTCTCAAACTGATTGCGGTAAATAATGGCCATTTTGTTCCTCAGTCAAAAAAAGAGGACCATCTCGGTTGTTGCCAACAAAAGGTTCAAAATGCAGCATCTATCATGGTATGGGGGTGCGTTTGTGCCCATGGAATGGGTACCTTGAACATCTGTGAAGTTACCACTGATGTGGAT
Organism: Gymnothorax reevesii; assembly: GCA_029721435.1. Lineage (NCBI taxonomy): Eukaryota > Metazoa > Chordata > Actinopteri > Anguilliformes > Muraenidae > Gymnothorax > Gymnothorax reevesii. The sequence goes on from CM056581.1 coordinate 4,422,634, forward strand.
GGATATGCATGGATTTTGAAGCAACATATGCCATCATCTAGACCAGTGCTTCTCAAATCTCTCCTGGGGTACCACTTGTCCTTCATGTCTCAGATCTCTCCCTGCTCCAACTTCGGTGTTTCAAATGATCAGCTTGTATAATGAGCTGAAAGTTTGCATTACCTTTGCTGGAGAAGGGAGGGATCTGAAATATGCAGGACAAGTGGTACTACAAGAGAGGTTTGAGGAGCACTGGTTCAAATGACATCTTTTCAGGGACACCCCTGCTTTTCTCACTGAATAGGCTGCATCGTTCTAAGGCTGCCTTTTTAGGGTGCTACGTCATCGCAAGATGTTCCACGGTGAATTCAATAGAGAAATGCAGCCTTCACATTTACCTGATCTCAGGTGGAATTGCCAACATGGAAAGTGAGAATAAACGAACGGAAAATTTTGTGTGATATCTGGGTAAATGAAAGCTGCATTACTCGGTTGAATTTAAAAGTGTGTTCACAACGGTGCGGATTGCGATGATGTAGCAGCCTACAAATGCGGCCTTCGAAGGATGCAGCTGACACTGAGAAATGGCCATAGACAGCAAGAATTGTGAAAAAAATCCTGCAAAACTGCGTAAAATTTGTCAACTCGGTCCTCCAAACGATTAGTTGGAGGGCTGTGAAAAGCAAAGGTGAGGAAATATTGAGGAAAACACACCCCATCCTTATTTTTTGGGAAAATGCTGCAAGCTCATTCACTCATTAGACACGTGTGTCCATTTGCAATTAAACAATTAAGTAGAGAAGGAAAACATTAATTATCTTGCCTTTGCAGTTTTTTCAATGTATTACAGGTCAAAAATTATTTTGATGACAAATCAGTTTCCTTTTTTATTTGCATATTCCGTATCTTCCCAGCCCTTTTACTAAAGGGGTCGTACATGGCATGAAAAGACTACTATTTTATAAATTAACTTTAGTAGGAATAGTAGGAATAGTCAGTAGGAATACTGACACTTATTTTTGTAGACATAGGAATGTCCCTTTTTTCATTTGGTCTTGTAGCCATGCCGTATGGTACAACAAAGGCCATACCACAGAACAAGAATATCCCCTGAATTTGCAGAAATGTCTTAAAACCTAAAATATCCAGAAGATAAGGCTCCTTTTTAACATCCAATGTAATTTCTGACAACTGTGATTAATCTCTCAAAGACATTATTTGGAATAAGCTAGTTGTGTTTTCATTGCACGTTTTACAGCAGAGTGGCATGATGTCTGGCGTTCATCGAAGGGTTACTTCTTTAGAGACAACTTTCACGCACTTCATTAACTCACTCCTCAGAAATCAGTTCCAGAAGGTTCACTTAATCTTTGCCTTTCTCAGAAAGCTTGAGCTGCAGAAATCTTTGTCGACAAGGGTTGAAGCAGTAATGTTTTTACCTTTGGGAAATTCACAGCAATTACACCCAATGACTGACTGCTTGTTCCACATGTTAGAAAACCCCGCGTGTGACACACGCATGTAGGCATGAGCACAGTCAGGGATGACTCTCATGGTTTGCCTTCCTTTGCAAAATGAGCCGGGTCAATCAATTTATGAGTTTTAATTTAGAACCGGCTAAGGGATCATCACTTCTGGTTGCACGGGCAGGATAAATGCTGTGCTGTTTGTTCATACCCGACCTGTAATGAACGCTCATTACCTGTGTCCTCAGAGACCTATCCCGCTTCATTAACCCTTTAAAGTCAAAAGCTTGTGGTAATTCTGCAACTCGTGTGATAGACGCATAGACAGACAGATGAGCACTTACATTCACTGCCCTCCCCTGGAGGGTGGTAAAAGGATAGTCCCAGGGAGATCATGGCGGCGATTTCTAAGATAATGAGGGTTACATCCTGCAGTGCTTCCCATACTAACTGTAAGAATGTTTTTGGCTTCTTCGGAGGTATAAGGTTTTTCCCATAGGTTTCTTTCCTCTTGTCTAAGTCAGTTGCAACTCCAGCCAGACCTACAAAGAAAAAGAAAAACGTGAAAAATATCATAAGAATTTCCAAAACCAAATGAAAAGTTTAGGCATGATAAAACCTTGTAAGCTGCCACAGTTAAAAACTAAACTCTGAAATCAATATTTTTTGTTCCCTTTTTGTCTCGATGGGAAACTATGAGGCTGCTGCCAACCTAAAAGATTTCATCCATCAATCAGCCAATTACATGTCACCAGATTCTTTGAACACAAATTAGATGACTGCAGTGGAAAAAAATAAAGCATTCAGGGGAACATAAGTGTACAACCCAGTAGTTTTCAGAAGATTCATTTCAACCTTGATATACCAGCAAATTACTCTGCTGGACCACAATAAAACATCACTAGCACTACAGCATACAATAACTATTTTGAATCAAAACAACTGGCACAGCTTGACTGAAACAGGTAATCAATTAATTAATTCACATAATTAAAATACAAAACACAGATGAATGAGCTCAAAATTTTAACCCAATTTTGAACTTTGCATCTAACTGTATTGATCCTCAAACAAAAAGGGATGTCCCCTTTCTCAAACTCTATAGATTTGTTTATTTATGCTAATCTCACAAAAATGTAGCAAGAGCCAACATGGCCTGAGTGCAGATACCACTGAAAGCCAGCAGTCGTTCAGAACCCATACAATGAAATAAAAAGATTAAACCCATTGACAAGCCAATGCCCACGAACATAAAGAAGAATATGCTCTTTTTTCAAGATCTGGCCCTCAGGTTCCCCCACAGTCTCCAATCACCGCGCTGACTCATCCACCAAGCTGTTTGCTGCACTTACATAAGGTGCTTTATCAGGCAGAGGGCAAAGCCCCTGCTCTCCCCACCTCTTCAGAAACCATGTGCCGTGAAAATTATCCTCACCGTGCCAAAGAACCAAAAAGCTCCAGGCATACTCATCAGAGCAGTCAAAGATAAAACAAAGATACATTAAACCGTATAACCATGCCGGGTTCAACCCTTCTCCAGATGCGTCATGCTTCAGTGGTATACGCCTTTAAAAACACTGCTTCAAAAATGTTTCTTCGTTAAAAATATTTTCACACTTTTACAATGTGACTACAGCCATTCCAATATTTGTGAAAAAAAAGAAAGAAAAAAGAAACAAACTAACAAACAAAAAAATTGTAGACACTACTTCCATTTTAAAAACACAAAATTCAGAACCGACCAAAATTCTCTATGAGAAAAATACTTTTTTCTTTCAGGAATAGAATTTCAATATCATCATAGCTCACAAAATAATTTTGTGTTTATTGAGACCTATGATTGTTATGATTAAAACCTGCACCAGTAAAATGTGAATACATGCTTTTTGATAGAAACTCTGTGCTTTTGTTGAATATTGTAGAACCTGAAAGTTTGATTTGGCTGGATTTTACTCAAAATACGTGTCAATTCATATTGTTGGAACACAGGCACATTCCATGTGTAAAATTTGGTTGATTTAACAGCAAGCTTATACGACCTGGATGCTCTGTTGCCTGCCTCGAATCTCCTTTGTTCTGCCCAGCAGGGGGTTTGGAGCCATTTGCTCTGGCCCTCTGAAACTCACCGACCTCTTCTCAATTAAAGTCAGGATCAGTTACTTTTAAGCTGCTTAAAACGATCTTAACCTCTATCAAATTCATAATATATTTCTGTTCAATATCCTAGGAAGGAACCTGTTATATATTGATAACGCAATTGGGCTATAATATTCCATCTTAAGGCTTTTCCATGACAACTGCATCATTTTAATACATATTCATATCATGTTTGGTCTCTTTACTCTCGGGGGAGTCCAAGGAGTTGAATGGAACATGTCTCATTTCCCTTGGAATTATGGTTCGTTTGTAAGATTCATTCAAGCAACTACCCTAGTCTCCCTGTGCAAATTATCTTATCACCTAGGCCAGTAAAACTTTGATTCGGCCGACCTTCCCTCTGCCTTGTTCGGAGGTGTGGTTTGGAGTCTTTAAAGGTACGAGATCCTGAGGGGGCGTTAGCTTCTCTTCTTGCTCCTGCTCTTCTTCTTCCTGTCCTGTCTTTTCTTGGTCAACTTCTGACGTGCGAATAGGTAAGTGGGGAGAGGTCACGTGCTGCCTTGTTCCGGAGCGGGGGAACATGTGAGTTCTCCCCGACCATGTGGAGCGATTTTAGCTCCGTGTGGTCATTCATCTTTTCCAGGTATGAAAATACTCTAAATCCTTCTAAATTATACGTAACGGTAATTGGCTTATCATTGATTTGTTTGATTCAAGTTGTGCCTACCTGGTGAATTAAATTATTGTTATTCCTTTTCCAGCCTGCGTGGTCTCATTGTATATTCTTTCTGGCCTTGTTGCGATTGGGACTTAAGGGGAGACTCCTACCAAGACATGTGTAGGTAGCGATACTTCTAAGTTAGATTGAGATTGGGTTCTACCTATTAAGGGGTTATGAAATTACCGGCTCTTAAGATTTAGCTATTGGTTAATCTTTCTAAGGGGCCCTTTGATATGCATAAACCTAGGTTCGTGGTACGTTCATACTCAGAGCCATTTGCCTGATGTTGCTACTATGACAGTCTCTTCTATCCAATGGATTTATCGTCGAATTAGACCAGGCAGAGACGCCTATTTTAACCCTAGGGGGTGTTCTGCTTAGTGACAATGGTTTTCGCAGACAGAGTTTGGGTGCGTAACTGCCCTGAGATTCACGCATGCTGTTTCAAAATTATCAATTCTAATTCTAATTTGGAGTCAGATTTTTAACGAGGATATAGCTTAATGTTGTATTCTAACTGTTATATGGAGTCAGATAAATCGTAACCATTGCGCTTTCATGCCCCGTCCTCGGACGGTGAAAAATATCCATTATATTGTGATTCACACCAGCCAGAAGAATGCTCTAATTAAAGTTAGACTAAGAGAACACGTGAGGCCTTCAACCCGGGCAACATCCGCCTTTTGGTTATTGCTTCTTTTGGGGTTTTACAATATTATATCATACATCAAGCCCTGCATGGTTCTCCCAGGCTTTAAATTGAAATCATGATATTCAGGAAAAGACACATAAATAAAACTAGAAACTGACACTTTGCTGAAAAAGTATCAACATGATCCCATATAGAACATCTCCGTCTGCGCACTATGGCAGCATTTACTCTAATACATTCTGGTGAAGAAGTAATGTGGCATATTTTGCGTATTTTTCACAGCTCCAAAAGTTAAACCTTTTTCCCGGACCCACTCAGAAACCATCGCCGCCTGACATCACACACATCAAACGGAGACTTGATGACAACAGACTGAACAGAGTTTCTTACTCTCAGTCTTGTGTCATACTTTGATAACACAAAAAACAGTAGTTCTTACTCGCATCATTAAGTAAAAATATAAAAAATTTCTCTGAATTCCATCGCCCGTATTCGGCCCCCCAAATTTCTGTTTAACGCAACACACAGGCTATAAGATACCGCTTTTAGAACAAGCCAGCATGAGAAAACAAGTCTGTGGTGTTTCATGAAAATTTCACAAACCTAGTAGTGCAAACCAAACAAATTGTGCAGTCAGCTTTCCGATAGCTCATTCAGTTAACTTTGAATGCAAAGTGGCTCAGCCAGAACTGAAAACTGGTGGTACACAGAACATTACTTTACAACAATTATTAGTCCTGGCTTGTTCTCAATCATTTTCCTTTATTAACACGTAATTATAATAATAATAATCCATTGGCAATCAAAGTCACAGCTTTTCTCTCCATGCAATCGATCAGCGACTAAATAATTGGCTAAATTCAGAACAGAAAAATAATTAACTCAAAAATAAGCCCATGCTTCATGAAAGAAAAGCTGCTCTGAAACCTCCACGCAACCTTTTTCGCACATCAAGTGATTTAATTAGCGCTTTATGATCGTTTCAATTGTATAAATAAAGTAAAGGACCATTTGAAACAACTTTATGCAATCTGATCAAGGGAAAGCTTGAGAAGGTCGGAGTCATAATCGGCTTCCATGTTACTAGTTGTGAGCACATGCAAAACTGAAACACCTCCCTGCACAAGCACTTCAATTCTGCAAGAGAATCGCTGAAATACTCTTTGATTGAATAATGATTGATCCGCGTTCCATTAAAATTTCACCTTTCACTGTCTTTACAGCATGGGTTAATTTAGCTTTTAACTTTGGGTTAAAAGTGAGACTAGGCAATCAAATACAATTTTGTTAGCCAAATTACAATTTTCAATCCTCACTTTTCTTTTAAAGAGTAGGATTGCTGACGACGGCGTGAGAACGTGGTATGCCTGAAAGCTGACAGGTATGCAATTTTGAATCACGGTGATTTGAATGCACCAAATTTCGTGTCCAAATGAATCGTTGTCGTCTTGCCTAAACGGGGAGAAATAGCATCACCTGATGTGTGGAGTGTTCTCAGAGTGAATCTACTGTTATTTATAAAAATGATTGAGAACAAGTCAGGACTAATAATTGTTTTAAAGGGATGCCCTGTGCCCTACCAAATTTTCAGTTCTCGCTACACCACTGGTAGGTTGGATGACCTGAGATAGAGAGAATTTACCTTAACTGAAATTAAATTACTCAGATAAGCAAGCACAAGGTCATGCAAGGCTTTAAAGGTAAAGGGGCAAATTTTAAAATCTACACAATACTTGATAGGCAGCCAATGCGATATAATAAGCTTAGGATTTATATGAGTAATATGCCAGGTGGATGTATGTGTACAACCCCAATTCCAAAATAGTTGGGACGAAGTGTAAATTGTGAATAAAATCAAAATGCAATGACTTTCAGATTACACACTCAAAAAAATAATTTGTTGGGTGAACATCATAAAATTATGGAAAGTATTTCCACCCAATCATAATACGTTAATTTAGCAACAAATTCTTTAACTGAGTGACATAAATGTAAATATGCTGGTTCAACATAAGGTGTTGGTGTTACTATTACTCAATTACAAGGGGTAAGTCCAACATAATAATCATTTGTTGGGCGAACATACAAAATTTATGGAAAGTATTTCCACCAAGCATTCACTCACAGCAATACAGAGGTGTTCCTATATTGCATGTTTTGTGGGTGGGGGAAATCAGAGTACCCAGAGGAAACCCACGCAAGCACAGGGAGAACATGCAAACTCCACACAGAAAGGCCCCAGGCCGGATTTAAACCCACAATCTTCTTGCTGTGAGGCTGTAGTGCTAACCACTGTGCCAGACAAGACTTATGTATGTTTGACAATCACAAATACTTAAGTTGACAGTCCTTTCAGTCACATGAAAATAAACGGTAATAATTCAATAAAAGTCAATTCTGACATCAATATTTGTTTTAAACAATGTAAACATTTGTTATCCAAGTTTATGACAGTTGATATCAAGCTAGGAAAATAAAAAACCCAAAAAGCACACAGGATTTCTTGAGATTCAACTTGTCCGCCCGCCCGTCTCTTTCGTGCGTTGCTCTGCCTTCTTCTGCAACTTCCGGAAGTAAAGTTTGTAAATGCACTCCCTGCTCGCACACTACTGCCACCCTCTGTTCTGGAGTTGTACACGCCATTTGATATCTTTCCCAAAAAGCATTAGGTTCTGTCAGCATAAATGAATTTAGTAAATGTTAAGTTATTGCACATCATGCTAAGATAACATTACTTAATGATGTTCAACCACAAAACATGACTATATAGGGTAGAAGCAACATGTTACACTTAAATTAATCTAGCAGACACCCAATCTGGTTTTTTTGAGTGCATGAGCCAATATGTTATTTACAACACATACAACTTTTAAAATGTTGAAACTGAGACATTTTACATATTTATCCACAAATTGAGCTTATTTCAAATTTTCTGGCTGCAACAGGTCTCAAAAAAGTTGGGACACAGGCAGAAAAGGGCTGAAAAAGCAATTAATATACAAGAGAATCAGCTGAAAGGACATTGAGCGAGTAATTAAGTTAACTGGCATCAGGTGTATAACATGATTGGCTATAAAAGGGATGTCTTAGAGAGGCTGAGTCTCTCAGAAGTAAAGAAAGCCAAAGGCTCTCCAACCTGTGAAGGCTTGCGTTAAAAAAATGGTGGAATACTTAAAAACAATGTTCCTCAACATCAAATTGCAAAGGCTTTGAAGGTCTCATCATTGACAGCGCATAACATCATCAAAAGATTCAGAGAAACTGGAAAAAATCTCTCTGCGTGAGGGACGAGGCTGAAGACCTTTACTGGATGCCCGTGATCTTTGGGCCCTCAGATGCCACTGCATCACTCATCGGCATGATTCTGTCATTGACATGACTAAATGGGCCCAGGAATACTTCAAGAAACCACTGTCTTTAAACAAAGTCTGCCGTGCCATTCACAGATGCCACCTAAAACTCTATCATGCAAAATGGAAGCCATTGTTGAGCATGATCCAGAAGCGCTGCCGTGTTCGGTGGGCCAAGGCTCATTTAAAATGAACTGTAGCAAAGTCCAAATTTGACATTCTTGTTGGAAATCATGGGCGTTGTGTCCTCTGAGCTAATGAGCAGAAAGACCACCCATACTGTTATCAGCGTTCAGTTCAAAAGCCAACATCTCTGATGGTATGGGGATGCTTTAGTGCGTATGGTGTGGGACCACTTGCATGTTTTAAAAAGCATCATAAATGCTGTGAGGTATATAAAGGTTTTAGAGTAACATATGCTCCCCTCCAGACAAAATCTATTCCAGGGAAGGCCTTGTGTGTTTCAGCAGGTCAATGAAAAACCATATACTGCAGCTATTACAACAGCATGGCTTCGTAGTAGAAGAGTCTGTGTGCTGAACTGGCCTGCCTGCAGTCCTGATCTTTCACCGATTGAGAACATATGGCGCATAATCAAATGAAAAGTCTGTCAAAGGAGACCCAAAACTCTCCAGCAGCTGGAAACCTGTATTAAACAAGAGTGGGATCAAATTCCAATGGCTAAATTCAAGAAACTCGTCTCCTCAATGCCCAGATGCTTCCACTCGGTGTTAAAAAGAAGAGGGGATGCTACACCACGGTAAAAAGGCCCCTGTCCCAACTTTTTTGAGACCTGTGGCAGCCATCAAATTTGAAATGAGGTCATTTTGTGGATAAAATTTTAAAATTTCTCAGTTTCAACATTTGCTATGTTATTTCTGTTCTATTGTGAATAAAATACTGGCTGGTTTGATTTGAAAGTCATTGCGTTTTGATTTTATTCACAATTTACACTTTGTCCCAACTATTTCAGAATTGGGGTTGTACATACAGTATATCAACCTCATGTAGGTTTTTGTATACAACGGATCCACCCTACCACAACATAGAGATGACTGGGCGACTGCATTCTCATGGCATCGGGTGGTCGAATGCAGAAAACCTAACATCAGGCCAAGTTTGGAAAAATGTGCATATTATTATTATTTTTTTTTTTTACTTGTTTTATTTGATCCGAATGACAGTCAGTGGAATAATTTTTTGGGCAGCTTGATGGACATGTATGCTTTCACCTGAAAGCATAATTATTAAAAAGTTGGGAACCTGTACACTTGACTTTTAACTCTTTTCCCCATAGAGTCCCCCCCCCCCCCCCCTCCCCCCCTCCCCTTCTCCATAATGACTACAAGCAAAGACAAATGGGGGGCTCGGGTTAAGGTCCACTGATATACATATAGGTGCCATATGTCGTAATTATATCGAAAAGAGTTAAAGGCGATGCTTTCCTATGCCTTTCAAATCTTAACAAAAGAAATCCAGGGACCGTGCCCCTGGTAAACTAAAACCACAGGATCAACTAAAAAATATAAATTTCAATTTTTAATGGTTTTCTTTTAACAAGAATTCTTTATAATAACATGACAGCACTGCTGACAGGCAGTGAATGTGAACCATGTAGCAAAAATTCAGTTGTATCGAGCAGGTTTGATGGAAAGAATATCGTGTTGGTTTTACTGCAACACTGAATAATACCGCAGAAACAACTCTCAGCGCCACTGAGAAACTTCAGAGAAAATATTGCGACTACAAACTGCAGAGCTCAATAGAAGCCAGCAGTGCTGGAGTCAAGAGGTGTCAACTGGTGTTAAGATCAAAATAACAGTGCATCAAAAAGGAAATGAATTGTTCATTTTACACAAGCTGTACCATGTATATTTTCTCTAGGTGGGTTCACGAGAATTGCCATGTTCATAGATTCTCTGTACCTTACAGGAGATGTGTCCTTGAAAAAAAAAAAAAAGGTCAAGGCTAGTCATGTCAAAGAATGTCAAATGTCATGTCAAATGTCAGAACCGGCCAAAGTTATGCAGCCTGTGTGCTGGCTTTCCACTGAACAGGGCATTCTTGTTAGCGGTGAGACGCTGCATTATAATGAGATTCCAATGTCACAGCCCCAGTGTTACTCCCCACAGCAACATCTATTTCCAGAGCATCCCATGGGAGGGGGGGATTAGTTCTTTCTTTAAAGTCAGCATTGATTGTTTCACCTAAATAACCCTTCCCCACGGTTCCACCTCAAAAAAGACAAATGGGTTTCCACCGTTGCGTGAGATTCTTTTGGCGATGGTGCAGCCCGGCCGCGGGGTCACGTCAGGCCGTGAAAAATGATGGGGTGCCGACGCACACAGCTTGTAACCTTGACAAGATTTCACCTCAGCTCTCATAAGACCACCTCACAGGTTCATACTTTGACTTTGACTGAAAAAAAAAAAAAACTACTTGACTCTTCCACCTAACGCCGTTCCGCGCCCTCACACGCCTGTCCGCTCGAGTGCACCAATCAGCAGGAAGCAGGGCAGGTCTAAAACAGTCATGGGAGAAACTCTGAGTTTATATCATTTAGAGCAGAGAGACTGGTTTAGTTTTTGTTCTTCTCCCCCTGTAATGTGCAAGTAAATTGGGTCCCACTTTTTTTGAAGTGTTGCTCATGAAGGCTTTGTACAGCATGTATAATGCCTTCATAAATGAGACATAATGTCTTCATAAATCATTCATAAGCGAATGTCATGCTTTGTGAAGGGTGAAATAACACATCCTTATTCCAGATGTGATGCCAGATGTGACAATGACAATGTCACTTAGCTGACAGTGTCACCCTTTATCGCAATTAGCCACTAGTTAAGTGGCATCATCAGTTCTATCACATCTGGCATCACATGTTGAATAAGGATGTGTTATGTCACCCTTTACAAAGCATGACGTTTGCTTATGTATGATTTATGAAGACATCATGTCTCATTTATGAAGGCATTATACATGCTCTATAAAGCCTTTATGAGCAGCACTTCAAATAAAGTGTGACGGTAAATTGTCACAGACAAAAAAGTATTTGGATTAAGATAGAAGATCCATGTTGCACTTAAAAGATACAGTATTCAAACAAAGGTCTTTTGACATCATTCAATACAAACTATAACCAACATTCATTCTCCCACATTAAAACACATGACGTGGTGTGTGATTCCAGCTCCTTCAGTGATGCAGACATGTCAGTCATCTCACCCTTTTCACTTATAGTCCCTGCTGTGTGAGATTTGGGCGTTTCTGACAATGAGGACCTCTACAGCCAGAGGAGATCAGGTATTAATGTGGCAGTGGGATAGAATAACTCAAAACCACACCAGGACGAAACCAAACGAGTTTGGTCTTCTTCCAATTCTAGCCCTTTGTGTGTCACTTTTTACCACTCTTTTACATTCAGAATTAAATGTTGAAAGACGTGTGTCACAGAACGGTGCCAACGACAGACAGTTATGTTAAGCGTAAAACAGAATGACCATTGCTTTGCGACTGCTTTTTTCCAGTTGAGATCTAATGGGATCCTGCCCATTGCAAACCCACCCCATATGCTGCAAAAGCAAAGAAAGATACCATGTTTATGGGCTGCCTAGACAACGAAACAGACAGCCAAGCAGTCATTCCTCCTGAATATATCTAAAGTTATAACATGCTGCTGAAGCAGAGGCAAGAGAAGGATTTTTGCCTTCATATTTGAATCGGTTGCGGTGAGGGCAGAGGAGTCTCACCGCCTGAGCAGAACGTGACACTGCTGAGTGCAAACAGGACCCCAGACGACTACTACTGATGATCCCAGGGGCTGAAAAGAGACTAATCACTCATTCACTTTAATTGTAGCTCCATGAGCCAGATTTTAACTGGTCTCCACAGAGCAGCATGAGGCAAAGTCAGGGTGCATGCCGCTCCGGGTCTGGGAGAGCAACTGACTCTCACGATTGGATGGATTTGGCGCCGTGCCGTCTGAGATTTGAAAAATCACAACATGACTGAAAATTCATGAAGCATCGCACGCCCCTCTAACACTTACTCAGAGGATATTCTCATATTTCATGATTAATTCATTTATTACTGTTACGGTTGGGTATGCAACAATACCAAGAGGATACAGAGCTTGATACGTGAATATATTTTATTTATTAACAGTGAGGAATTAGGAGTTAATTAAATTAAGTGCAAGATTCATATTCAGATCTTGACTTTTATGGGGGCCTGATTGCCTGGGGAAAGTCATTTTCTCTTTCAGGCAAGTCAAACTCATTCAACGCTTGCCGAAAATAGGCAAGTAAAAAAATTCAATGTCATACGTATAATTGTAATTAAACAACAATCTTTTGCATTCAGTGGTGCGTGTTTGTGCGAAATCTATTGATAAACTTCAGTCAGTCAGCCTTCTCAGTGCGAGCGGCCCAGTTTTGGAACACCATACCACCACACATTCATAGAATTGAAACATACCGAGCCTTCAAACATACTTTAAAAACATGATTCAAAGATAATCAGGCCTGCGATCACAATCAGTAGTTCTGGGTTCCATCCATTCCAGAGGATGTGCCTCTGAACTCCTGAGTTGTTAATCCTTGAGATATAGTCTCCTATAACGCTGCAATGCAGCATCTGGTTATTGTGATATTAAGTCCAGAAATTTTCATCTGATTTTAGTTGTTTCATCTGACATTTTTTGATAACTTTTGAACGAGTCATTAGAACATTTTTTGTTAAAAACTTTCTGGCTTAGTTTATATAGAGTATTATTGTGCTTTGTAACAAAATTGGTTTCTATTACAAATAACATTCGTTTCAAATGCATTGTTGTCTGTTAGTATTTCATTAACAATAGTATTGTGTCAGCAAAGTGGAGTGAGGCATGGAAGTGTTTTGCCCAAGAACACACCGCGAAGCTTGGGGCTTGAACTCAGGACCTTACAGTCTCAAGTCAAGCCTACTTGACCACTGCGCTACTGCCTCTCCCTTTAGTCCAATGGCAAGTGAGGGGAACAAAAAAAAAATGTCAAGCCCTGAAATTCATAAATGTGGATTCTTTTGCATTCTATGTGCAGTTAATAAGTCAGGATACTTCGAAGTAACAAAACAGTTGTCTGAGACTGGTTGACAGAGCATAATTTATTAAATACAGCTTTTAATGTCCAAGAGAGTACTTAATATTTTAAATGGCAGGGCACTTGTAAGTAAAGGAAGTAGTGAAGTGTGAAAAACATGTTTATGCAGACAGTAATTGAATCACATGAATAATAAAGGCCTTAAGTTTAATCTGATGATGATGTTTATATACTCAGCAACAAAAGTTTCTGTGACACCATTTATGTGTATGTTATAAATGACACGCAAAGATCTCAATGCAATCAATATGTTTATTTAACAGGAGAAACACTGACTTTTCAGTGCCAACGTCACTCAAAACGAAAAATGTCATTTTCATGCATCATGAAGCACTTGTCTGACGTCTAACCAATTGTGACCTTCACACTTCAATACCGGGTGTGACTTCCTCGTGCCATGATGCAAGCAACGCATCTCCGGCGCATGGACCGAATCAGATGTGCCAGAAATTGCTGTAGAATGTCACTCCAAATCTGACGTAGCCGTTGTCGCAATTCCTGGAGTGTAGCTGGCGGGTTATCCAACCGCCGCAAACGTCGATCCATCTCGTCCCAAAGATGCTCGATTGGGGACATGTCTGGGGATCTGGCTGGCCATAGCAGGACATTGACATGTTGTTGCATCAGATACTGCTGTACAATCCTTGCAACGTGTGGTCTGGCGTTATCATGTTGCAGCGTTATTCCGGGACCATGTTGCATCAAAAACGGTACCACCAATGGCCGTAGCACTTCATCGCGATATCTTTGACCTGTCAGATTTCCATCAATAACAAGCAAATCTGTTCTGTTTCTAGCCGTGATCCCTCCCCAAATCATGACACTACCACCTCCAAAACGATCAAATTCCTGAACACAGTTGTTGGCATAACGTTCTCCACGACGACGGTATACACGTAAACGACCATCACATCGGTTAAGCATGAATCTTGAATCATCAGTGAAGAGTACAAGATCCCACTGACGTTGGATCCACCTTCGATGTTGTTGTGCCCACTGTAGACGCAGTCGTCGGTGTTGTACTGTGAGTATTGGACGTCTTGCTGGCCGACGTGGGACAGTGCCAAAATGACGGAGACAGCGACGAATTGTCTGTGCAGACAGTCGCCTCAAACCAGGTATCGTTCTTGCAGTTATGGTTGCAGGTTGGAATCGATTTCGGAGATGGGTTGTTCGAATCCAGTTGTCCTGTCTGGGAGTGGTTACTCGTGGACGGCCGCTGCGAGGACGGTCTCTGACATGTCTTGTCTGCTGATGACGCTGCCATAAGTTCCAAATGGTGTTTCGGTGGACATTCAGGCGATGAGCAACTTCCCTCTGCGAGGTTCCGGATTCAGTCATCCCAATGGCCCTCCACCGATCATTTTCAGACAGTCTTGGCATTTAGAGGGTAGAGTTCCTGATCCGAAATGGCTGTGTTTTCGATAAGTGATGCTTCCGTCGTTCATCAGGCACAATGTGAACATTCCAAAAATTCTCCTCTTTTATTGCCATCCACAAGCATGATTTACGCACATTTTCACGTGCAAAGTCATTTTCTCGCATTTTCATGATTTCCATTTCAATGTTGTGTTTACGTGTACTGTTTCAGTCTGATATCACCATGTATGACAATTTCATAATTGCGTTATGAAAAATAATTAACAATATTGGTGTCACAGAAACTTTTGTTGCTGAGTATACATTGCAACATGTCATTTCTGCTTCTCCAAGCATCTGGTCATTTGGCAAAAAAAAAAAAGACCAAACAGAGGGCCGACAGGGCTCGACATTAACGCTCGTCCGGGACACGTAGATTTTATTGTCTACAAGTGGAAGAAAAATTTACTTGCCCCATCAGGCAAGTTAAAAGTCTCTGAAAAAATACCGTGTCTTCATGTCATGTGCCCCTGAATTCAATTCGCTGAATAAATACATTTCGAAAACCGATTTGAAACAAAAATGTTTTTCCCCCCCGACACATCTAACCAGCGTTCAACTCGAATGCTTTGATTGACCAATCAGATACACAGACCAGATATGACGCCGACATGGACACGCTCGCGCGCACTTATACAGTAGGAACTGCTTTCATCTGACGAGCAGCGATGTTTCTCAAGGCTCCGCAACCCGGGCGAACTCCAGGAAAAGCACCAAGAAGAAAAACAGCAACTGCACCTGAGCCGTATGAACCGAAAAGGGAGAGAGAATTTGAAGAGAGCTGGAGGGAGGAATTCGACTGGGAGCCATGTACGTTCTAGCCGTTCGTTCTTTAACTCTGAAATCAAAATGAGAAAATGAAAGTCGCGCCGTTGTTTCGTTTTGGAACAGGAATGAAAAAATGGAAAACCGCGGTTGTTTTGTTTTGCAAGGAACAGAGTGGCTCAGGGATGTTGGAGCCCTGCCAAAAGAAAACGCCCAAGGCTAGTCCGAAGTGGTATCAGGTATTTCATAACTGCCTTCCCATGACCTGTCTAAAGCAGACGGGACAATACTATGTAGAAAGGCAGGAGCTGATTAGACAGCGGTTATGGACAGATTTACAGCCAATCAATGTACAGCCAAAGGACTGTGGACTATAAGAACTGATGCCCGGGCAACGCCCAGGCATAGCGCTCTCCGAACTATGGCTAAGAACATCCCTCTGTTACAGTTTGTAATTTTTACCCCTCGGCCGACTCTGGCCAGAGGGGTATTGTCGTCACCTGCGTGTTCGTCTGTCGTCCGTCGTCCGTCCATGATTCAGTCTGTAAGTGAACCAAAACTAGCCCACATTTGCTGCATCATATATTCTTGGCTGACATCTGGCATTGTGATGACTTGGTTGTGGCCAAGTTCTGGCAAACGGGAGCGGAGTACCCAAGTGCCATCATTCCATTCCGCTGAGTACTGACCTGGGCAAGATTTCGGAGGTGAAGGTCAAAGCCCTAAGGTCAAAGGTGAAATCCAGCAAAAAACCTGACAATGCACATCTATGGGTCATAGTGAGTTACCATACCAAATTTGGTGAAGCTGTGAGGATTAATTATCGAGTACTGACGCAGACAATATTTCAAGGGTCATGGTCACAGCGCTAAGGTCAAAGGTCAAATCCAGCAAAACACCTGACACTGCACATCTATGGGTCATACTGAGTTACCATACCAAATTTGGTGAAGCTGCAATAATCATTTGCCGAGTACTGACCCGGACAAGATTTCCAGGATTAAGGTCACAGAGCTTAGATCAAAGGTCAAATCCAGCAAAAAACCTGACGTTGCACATCTATGAGTCGTAGTGAGTTATCATACTAAATTTGGTGAAGCTGCGATCAGTTACTGAGTACTGGCCTGGACAATGTCACCTGGACAAGATTTCCAGGTTCAAGGTCACAGAGCTAAGGTCAAAGGTCAAATCCAGCAAAAAACTCGACGTTGCACATCTGTGGGTCAGAGTGAGTGACTATACCAAATTTGGTGAAGCTATGATGATTAGTTGCTGAGTACTGACCCGGACAAGATTTCCAGGGTCAAGGTCACAGCGCTAAGGTAAAAGGTCAAATCCAGGAAAAAAACCTGACATTGCACCTCTATGGGTCATAGTGAGTTACCATACCAAAGAGTACTGGCCCGGACAAAATCATGGACGGACGGCGACAATACCCCTCCGGCCAGAGTCGGCCGAGGGGTAAAAACGAAACAACGGCGCTACTTCCGTTTTCTCGTTTTGGCTTCAGAGTTAAACATCGAACTGCCTGAACGTACACGGACCCAGTACGCATACCAACTTGGCTGGCAAGTCAGTGATGCCAACTGCCAGCATTAGCAACACTGTATTTAAGAATCATGGCACAAATTAAATGAGACTGCCCATTTAATTTCAGCTGATATTTGACTTTAAAAAAAAAAAACTCGAACACACACACACACGCACAGCACGACATGAAACTTGGTCTATGCAATGAATGAAAAATGTAATAGCACCGGTGCGATGAGAGACAGAGAGTGAGTGAGACCTGAATCAATGCCATCTTGCTGCAGCATCGATAGTTTAGGTGCTTGTTTAATTTATCATTGTAATATATACTCAGCAACAAAAGTTTCTGTGACACCATTTATGTGTATGTTATAAATGACACGCAAAGATCTCAATGCAATCAATATGTTTATTTAACAGGAGAAACGCTGACTTTTCAGTGCCAACGTCACTCAAAACGAAAAATGTCATTTTCATGCGTCATGAAGCACTTGTCTGACGTCTAACCAATTGTGACCTTCACACTTCAATACCGGGTGTGACTTCCTTGTGCCATGATGCAAGCAACGCATCTCCGGCGCATGGACTGAATCAGATGTGCCAGAAATTGCTGTGGGATGTCATTCCAAATCTGACGTAGACGTTGTCGCAATTCCTGGAGTGTAGCTGGCGGGTTATCCAACCGCCGCAAACGTCGATCCATCTCGTCCCAAAGATGCTCGATTGGGGACATGTCTGGGGATCTGGCTGGCCATGGCAGGACATTGACATGTTGTTGCATCAGATACTGCTGTACAATCCTTGCAACGTGTGGTCTGGCGTTATCATGTTGCAGCGTTATTCCGGGACCATGTTGCATCAAAAACGGTACCACCAATGGCCGTAGCACTTCATCGCGATATCTTTGACGGTCTCTGACATGTCTTGTCTGCTGATGACGCTGCCATAAGTTCCAAATGGTGTTTCGGTGGACATTCAGGCGATGAGCAACTTCCCTCTGCGAGGTTCCGGATTCAATCATCCCAATGGCCCTCCACCGATCATTTTCAGACAGTCTTGGCATTTAGAGGGTAGAGTTCCTGAACCGAAATGGCTGTGTTTTCGATAAGTGATGCTTCCGTCGTTCATCAGGCACAATGTGAACATTCCAAAAATTCTCCTCTTTTATTGCCATCCACAAGCATGATTTACGCACATTTTCACGTGCAAAGTCATTTTCTCGCATTTTCATGATTTCCATTTCAATGTTGTGTTTACGTGTACTGTTTCAGTCTGATATCACCATGTATGACAATTTCATAATTGCGTTGTGAAAAATAATTAACAATATTGGTGTCACAGAAACTTTTGTTGCTGAGTATATTTTAGTTTGTGTTGTGAGTATATTTAGCTTTTTATATTGTTTGTATTTAGTGACATCACCAGTGCTTCCTTCGTTACTGACCTAACTCACTAGTTGATGGAGACATTCGCGGGTAAATTAAATGTTTCCAAGGTGACAGCGTAGGATTGTGGGAAATGTTGTACTTCTCCGTGAAATGTAAAAAACTTTTTTTTTTTCAAAACAAGGTTGATTTCATGCGGACTTGTAGTTTTTCTACAGGAGCAGATGTCACTGTTGTACAGTCTCCTAGCCCCTGATCAGTCTGCCTCGATGTTTACAACATTATATCTGATAATCGTAATCCTTGTCACTGAATATCATTGGGATTTCACCTCCAGAATCTAACTGCCCAGGTCTATCGGTCTACAAATTGGTAGTTGAATTGTAAGGTCAAGTAATTAAAATTTTAAATGACTAATGCAGAGTCAGCAACCCAAACATGCCAGTATTTTAATGTAGTTCAGCCAAGTCACCCGTGCACTAATGATTAGTTGAAAAAAAAAGTGTTTAATTAATTTTGTGATGTTAATCAGCGTCATGTTGAGAAATAAATTTAGTAGAAGTCCTGAATTCAAAATGTAATTTAATAGTAAACAGCCAAACAAACAGACAGGCCACAAACAAAATGCCCCTAAATCTTCGATTCCAAGGGGATAAAAAGTTAATTTTTGTCAATTATACTCGGAAAAGTGACTTTTGCGCCTGGACAAGTGAAAGGACAAGTGCCTCAAAAAGTTAATGTCGAGCTCTGCCCTATAACCTGATGTAAGCCAAGTGTTTAAACCATACACAACAATCCAGATGAGTGAATTAAAGCTTGGGTGGGTCCAAAAGGATGCAGTATGTCTCTAAAACCTGGAAGACACTGATACTCTACAAAACAAATAATTTGACCAAGAGAGCAAGAAAGTGTTAGAGCAGCGAAGAGGAAGTGGAGAGGGCTGTTATACAGTCACATGATCAAACAGAGAAGATGGAGAAAGTGCACCCTTGACCTCACTACTCACTATTACTACATAATGCCCTCATTAATCTGGGTGTAAAACCAGGATGTTCTTACACAAATAATGAGAGATTAGCTGCCTTTGTCTAAAAAACAAGAAAGAAAGAAAAAAAAACTCAGGCCTACCCACATTGTGTGCTGTATTATACATTATAAAACTTCGGTAAGTAGCATAGTTATGGGAATATCAAGGCGGTCAAAATAAAATGTCCATTTTAATTCAAAATCTGAACTAGGCCCTAGAGGATGTGTATAAAAACACATGTCAGTCTTAGCAAATGAGAGAAAATGGAAAGATATGTCATATTTTAACAGTTGGCTTTTTCAGTGCAGCTAAAAATACATCACCATGGAAACGCTATGCATCATGCTGGCTGGATTGAAATGCTTGTGAGCTCCCAGTGAACTCCACCGTTCAAGAGCAATGCAGGCAGCTATTTTAAGATCAACAAATGCTCAGTTAGACAATATAGGAAGGTATCAGCGAATCCTGTTGTTTAAATTGCCCATTTCAAGCAAATAATGTGGGAAATAGATGCTTAAATATGACCACGAGACAAAACTAGGCACTCTATATTTGGATATACATAACAAGATTATAAAAATTTATGTAAGAATTCAACAAAAAGAGGATCCTACAAAAGGAAAACCTGTGTGAAGAGAGACATAGCTCTTTGGACAGAAGACCGTCATAGCAACTTCATAGCAACATAGCAACCTCAAACAAATACGAATATGCACACATAGTTTCAAATGTAAATGCAAAGGTCTCAAGTTTATCTGAAACAGAGTATAGATGGATGGAAAAAATCACTCAGGTTGACAACATAATCAACCCTGCGCAGGTCTATTTGAGTGGACATGGGAAATCCAATCCTCCTCCAAAATGCCAAACTCAAGGGCACTTTTACACCACGCAGAACTATGTCTAAAACTGGTTTCCAGGGAGACCAAATGTGATTATACAAAATATTGATTCCCTTCCAAAAAATCAATAATATAGCACACTCAGCAGGGTCCACGACTTCACCAAAGAGAAGGCCAATCCAATGATCTGATGAGCATTAACACCCTGCAGATTAATATGGGGCAGGTAATCAGAATATGAAGAATATTGGTGGCCCCTTACAGTAGGAGATGGCATCTAAGATGGCACTGCCTGCCTGCCTGCCAGCAGTCGTATTTCACACTACTGCCAACAACCAGGTCGAAACAAATCTGCCCGTTTCTTGCGCATGTATTTCTTGCAGGAAACATAACTTAGAGCAAATACCATGTCAGAGACGCTGTATTCTCAATGTGATTGGCGTGGTGCACGTGGAGACCATTCTTTTGAGAACACAAGGGAGCAAGAGGGTTGTCTAGTTAATTGTGGCAGTGAGTTGACAGAACTGCGCCAGCAAGAATCAAACCGCCACTGCTGTCCTCGGAGAGACTGGGAGGAGACTGTAGACAAATATCTACAATCTACTCATTAGAGACAATCTGATTTCCAGTGATCAAAGAGTCTAATTCCTGGCATCAAAATTGCAACCACTGTTTCTCCCCTCGTTAGTCCATCTGCAGTAATTATGCTTCCGAAGCAGTAACAAAGATCATTCATTGAAGAAACAGTAAATGAATCCAAAGGTCTAAGAGCACAAAAAAGTGAGCCTGCCCTCATGAAATTCCTCAAACAGTCCATCTGTAAGTCGACATCTCCACATGTGCATCCTGTATAACTGCGCTTATCAGTTTGAAAATGCTTTTCAATTCAATTCAAGTCAATTTTATTTGTATAGCGCTTTTCACAGGCAGCCTGTCACAAAGACGCCTTACAGAGAGACAAGGGCAGAGCCCGGACAAATCCCTAATCCCCAAATAGCAGGCAAAAAAACTCCCTGGAGGGAGAAAAAAAGCCTTGAACTGTTGTGAGAGAAACCTCCTCAGTGAGAAGAAATCTCAGGAGGAATCTGGCTATTGTGGGGAAGCCCATCCTCCGCTGGCTAATTAATTGATGAGTCAATTAAAATCCAGAGTTCTTTAAACAATAAGGTGTCCAAGCAGTGACATCTGTAGCTCAGGAAGTGGAGAGGAGGGGATGAGGGCATCAGGACAGCCGGAAGACAGCAGTCGGGGACTTTTGACCTCTCTGCTGAGAAGAAGGTCTGACTGAGGAATAAAATAAAATCTTAATTCTCTTCAATGTGTTGGAAGGCAAATAAAGTAAAGCGCATTTGTATTCCGGGGCACAACCGCTAAAATATGGCCCTCTGGAATATTTCCAATCAGATCTAATTCAGAATCTAGGTGCTTTTGATAAAATGAAATGTTAAGGCATAAATCAGGTACACACAGCTGAAGAGGAAAATAATAATTAATAAAAAATCCAGATGACTTCACTTTCTGTACTGCATCTGTATCATTCAGGTCATTTCTGGTGATTTTACTTACGGTACTCCCAAACAGTTATTTCTGACTAACCGTTTAGCAACATCACAAACCGTGCATTTCAGTGGACTTGAATATTTTAAACACATAAAATGATACGCCCGAGGTCAGTCATGTTAAAACAAGGAACAAGAATTTTGCTAAAACACCATCCTAAAAACCCAAAATTTGATTTTCAAGGAAAATCACTCTGCATATTTCCTCATCTTTCTTCATTAAAATGAGATGTGTAATTTTATGCAGCACACTAATTAAATTTAGGATGCTCCAGCCTTTTGAACAACATTTTAGCATAATCTGAGTCCTTTCTTTGACAGTGACAGTTATCTTTGAACTGAAGGTAAGACTTATGAAGATGCACCAAAAAAAATGATTAGCTTAATTGTAATTCAAAGAATCCTTTCATTTTTATTCTCTTTGTGATCTAAAATTTAGCCACTTTTGATTTTCCCACAATAGGAATACCATCTTCTGTGTATTTCTGTTTTCAGTCAGGATTTCACCTCTGTTCTGCACTGTAGGGACAACATTTCATATTTTCTGATTATAATTTATTTATATGTAACAGACTTTAGTGCTGAACCTATTTCTTTATTTTTTTCAAAATTTGTTTTCAAATCATTTCCCGAAGCTGCATTGTAACTTAAAGGGCCAACTTCACAGAGATCTGGTCTTGGTTTGCCACATACTGCAGACAAATCACTCTGGGTTCCCGATGGCCGTGGCTTCCCACATGGAAAGAACCTATATGAACATATATGCGCATACAGCGCCCTCCATAATTATTGGCAACCAATTATTGGTTAAAATGTGTTAAAAGCCTTAAAATAAATTCAATTTTCATTGCAGAAGCATACTCTCACACAGAAAATTGTAGAAAAATTGAACCTTCAATTCAAATGAATTTTAAGGGGAAAAAAAATCCCTGACTAAGAAATAATTATTTTTCATAAAATCACCTGTTCCACAATTATTGGTACCCCTAACAATTCCTAGGAAATAAATGTAATTGAAGTATTTTTGTCATTTCTACAGTAGTTTACAAAGTTGATCAGAGTATCTGGGAACATTTACTTAGTAATTCATCACTTCGTGTTTCCCAGGAGTAAAAATATGACGTGACACAGAGGCCATTTCTCTTATCCACTCTTCAACATGGGAAAGACAAAAGAACACACCATTCAAGTAAGGCAGATGTGTGTCGACCTTCACAAGTCAGGCGATGGCTACAAGAAAATAGCCACTCGCCTGCACCTGCCCATATCTAATGTCAGAGGAATCATTAAGAAGTTTAAAACAACTGGAACATTTGTAAACAAGCCTGGACGAGGACGCCAGGTTATTTTGCCACCACGCACAGTGAGGAGGATGGTAAGAGAAATAAAAAGTTCTCCAAAGCTCACTGTTAAAGAATTGCGATAAATGGTAGCATCTTGGGGTCATAAAGTGTCCGAAACAACCATCAGGCGCTATCTACATGCCAACAAGCTGTTTGGGAGGCATGCACGGAAAAAACCTTTTCTCACTCCCAATCATAAACACAAACGTCTGGAGTTTGCTAAGTGGTACTGGGACTACAACTGGGACTGTGTGTTTTTGTCAGATGAGACCAAGATAGAGCTTTTTGGAGACAAACACTAAGTGGGTTTGGCAGAACACAAAAGATGAGTATGCAGAAAAGCACCTCATGCCCACTGTGAAGTATGGGGGAGGATCGGTAATGCTGTGGGCCTGTTTCTCTTCCAGAGGCCCTGGGAACCTTGTTAGGGTGCATGGCATCATGAACGCTTTGAAATACCAGGACATTGAAATCAAAATCTGGTGGCCTCTGCCAGAAAGCTGAAGATGGGTCGTCACTGGGTCTTTCAGCAAGATAATGACCCTAAAGATGAGGCCAAGTCTCCACAGAAATGGTTCACCAGACACAGAAGAGAAGATTAGGTGCTGTTTTGTACGCAAAAGGGGGTTGTACAAAGCATTAACATCAGGGGTGCTAATAATTGTGGCACACATGATTTGATGTAAGAGAATTATATCTTAATGTGGGATTTTTTTTCCCCCATTGAATAAATGCACTTAAATCAAAGGTTGGATTTTCCTCTTTTTTTCACTGTGGTCCTATATTATTTAGAAAAAAACTGAATTTATTAGAAGCTAAAGAACACATCTTACCCAAGGGTGCCAATAATTATGGAGGGCGCCGTACAAGATAAAAGTCTCCTCATATACCCAGTGGCAGGTTCTGTTTGTCATACCTATTGTATAGCTCAGTG
Source organism: Gymnothorax reevesii (assembly GCA_029721435.1). Classification (NCBI taxonomy): domain Eukaryota; kingdom Metazoa; phylum Chordata; class Actinopteri; order Anguilliformes; family Muraenidae; genus Gymnothorax; species Gymnothorax reevesii. The sequence continues at coordinate 4,446,838 of CM056581.1, forward strand.
GCGTGCCGTTAGATTTAAGGAAGGCCTTCAGTAACATCACCCTTTCCCGCATAACTGCTCTTTAACGGTTCGCAATCAGGTTTTCCTGATTAAAAATCAAACAGTTTACTAATTGAAGGCCCTGTGTGTCTGCCGCCGGACCATCACTGGTATAGCTCATATCTCACTTTTGCAACTGTCATACATGATGCCTAGCTCATATTTTTATTTTCAAGGTAATATCGGCACATTAGTCCAAAGTCCCTGACAGAAATAAGAATTTCACGCAATAGCGCATTAATCACCATGTGAACACGTGAAATTGGCATCACATTTGATCCTAAATACATGTTGACACGTGACAACGGCAAGTTATGTGTAAACCAGTCACTATTAACTATGGCAAGTGAGAGGAGACAAAAGGCTATGATATGAAAACAAATACAGTATAGGCCAAAAGTTTGGACACATCTTCTCATTCAACGCGTTTCCTTTATTTTCATGACTATTTACATTGTAGATTCTCACTGAAGGCACCATAACTATGAATGAACACAAGGAATTATGTACTTAAGAAAAAAGTGTGAAATACCTGGACTAATTTCTTCAAAGTAGCCACCCTTTGCTCTGATTACTGCTTTGCACACTCTTGGCATTCTCTTGATGAGCTTCAAGAGGTCGTCACCTGATATGGTTTTCACTTCACAGGTGTGCCTTGTCAGGTTAATTAGTGGAATTTCTTGCCTTATCAATGGGGTTGGGGCCATCAGTTGTGTTGTGCAGAAGGTTGATACACAGCCGACAGCCTTATTGGACAACTGTTTGATACATACGTACATAATTCCACATGTGTTCATTCATAGTTTTGATGCCTTCAGTGAGAATCTACAATGTAAATAGCCATGAAAATAAAGGAAACATTGAATGAGAAGGTGTGTCCAAACTTTTGGCCTGTACTGTATCTAATACTATTTGTTAAATTTTTCCCTGAAATATTAACAATAACAAGGTCGTCAATTCTTTCTTGACCATACTTATTTCCATTCTATGAAGATTGAGTTGTGTATTTTGGAAGAGAAGGAAATGTATAAAAACAAAATGGTTTGATTATGTTTATTTTATCAATTAAGCATTTTTTCAAGTTTAACTCACTGCCAGATTCACCACATTAGATAAAATTGGATTCACATCATTACAGCTCATACACATCCACTGAAAGGTTAGACACTACACTGTTACATCCACCAAATGCAATGTTTTCTATCTTGTCTGTAATGCAGTTTCTAGATGAATATGGCTCCGAGGTCCTTAGTCTAAATGCAGCAAAATTAAACAGAAATAACAGAACACAGAAAAAAATACATTCAAGTAAACATGTCTTTCAAAAGTCATTTTCATCCCCACATCTAATTGAGCATTTCACTGTGGTTAATGGATTTGAAGACAAAGTCTATATTTCTGTTCACAGTTTTAATGAACAGACACTTGTCTTTTATCTCAGATGCTTGTATAGCAACTAAAGGTCCCAGACTTTTTCCTACAAGGATAAAATAACAAGGATTCTTAAAGTCCCACACAGAAAGAACCTATATAAACATGTACTTTTTAATCCCCGCCTCGTATCAACCAGCAGTGGTCGGCAGCTCTTTTCAGAAGTAGCGCGCAATTGGCCAATGCGCTACAGGGATGCAAATTGCGAAGGGTCTGCTGGGAAGTGGTGTAGATTAGAGTTCCTCTAGGCGCCTCCTGTTGGCTAGATGGGCAATCATAAATAAGAATTTTGACCCAATTTTTTATCTTGCTATCCTCTGCCCTTGTTCTGAGCTTGCAAAGTTTCGCTGAGGAAATATATTAAAATCAAATGCTAGCAGCTGCGGGCTGTGTATGCTTTCCTGAATTGTCAAGGGGGGGCCGCATCTGCGAATATATAATTCCATAATTGGATATACCAAACTCGGGTAGGATTGGAAATTCCAAATAAAAGAAAAAAAAAGCATTGAAGTTTTGTTTGAAGTACATATAGGTATATATATGTACCTATAATATGAAAATGGCCAATTTTATGTATGTCGCATATATGCAAAATCTATATGTGGCCCTATATTAAAACCAATATGTTTATATAGGTTCTTTCCATGTGGGTTGGATGATTAAATATTAATTTAACGGAAAAAGGCCGCAGTGGCTGCAAAGTTAAAGTCAGAGGAAGGTATAATATATTTAGTTGAAAATTGTACAATGACAACATATCAGATGTTTGAAACTGAGAAATTTTATTCTTTTCGAAAAATAACTGCTTATTTTGCATTTGATGCCAGCAACATCTTCCCGAAAAGTTGGGACAGGGGCATATTTACTGCTGTGTTGCATCACGTCATCTTTTATCAACATTCTGTAAGTGTCTGCGAACCAGGAAGACTAACTGTTGTAGTTTTGAAAGCAAAGGGTTTTCCCATTTCTGGTTGATGTAGGATTTCAGCGGCTTAACACTTCACCGACTCCTTTGTCAAATTTTTTGTAAAATAAAGTGCCAAATATTTTACAGTGGAGCCATGTTGTAGTAATATGAGCAGAATGGGGTGTTTGGCATTGTCTTGCTGAAAAAAGTGAGGCTCTCCTCGAAAAGGATGTTTAGATGGCAGCATGCAATACTCCAAAATCTGTTTATATTGTTCAGGATTAATGTTATCTTCACTAATGCGGAAGTTATCCATGCAATGTGCATTAATGCATGCCCACACCATCATGAAATGTGTTGACCCGCGCATTTATAACAAACCGGATGGTCCCTCTACTCTATAGTGCAGAGGACATGATGTCAACTATTTCTGATGTATTCAAATTGTAAGGTAACGTATCGATGCTCAGGCTATTTGGGATTCAACATGCATGATTACAAATGGGTATTCGCAAATTATTCTGGATAAAGCTATGACTCCTTTGTACTGGCGAACTCTGTCATTCCTGCAGTCCTCCAGGGGATCCCCCCTGGGCAGGTGGCTGTTAGGGGGCCTTTAAAGACATGGCATATTATGCATTAAACAGTGTGGATTTTTGTTCAATCGACATCATGTACATAAGTCATCAGAAGTCTGGATAAGTTAGGTCAGAATATGGCACGGATCGACCCATAACCCAAAATGATCTGAAAATCAATTTTGAATCCGAATTAATCCATGAATACAATACCTGCGACATGATTGTCCCTCTTCTATTGGCAAATACACAACTGCATTTGAAATGTGCTAATTACAGTTTACAGTTGGCTGACAAACGAAGCAGCCTTAAAAGGCGGCACTTTTAACAAACCACAAAGTGATGTCATCTCCGATAATAATTAATCCAAATTTCTTCCATACATCCAATTCGGACTTTGAGGATGAGATGTCAAGAATATGATATGAGACAGCATTTATTTTTGGTCCTATATCATCCACGTTGATCCATTTCATTCCCAGCCTCACAGTCAATAATGCAAAAGCAAGTTCATTTCATTCCTGCCGAATATTATCCGCGGGTTATGGTACTGTATTCAAAGTAACATTATTTTTGTTTCTTTCTCCCAAAAAGTTTCTCATTCATTTTAAATTTTGCTCACGCCTCCCCCTTGTATAATTTTTTTCCCCACTAATTTTATTTCCAAAACCCCGAATTAAATTTTTTACTTTTCATTTTGTTTGCTTGTTTTATGCACACATGCAAATGTGAACCTGGATTCATAGGATCTGGTTATTGTTTCCATCTGGATATGATTAAAACCATTTTGAACAATACTTCAGAAATAACATCTTCGAGGATGACAGCGATCAGGTTTCTGCACTTTCAGCAGTGTTTTGCTGGAGCCCTTTCACTTCCTGCGAGAGCAGACCTGTTTCCGTGCAAAGAAGGGCTTTAAAAATATCAGTTTGCCAAGATGAAAGCGCGCCTGGCTATTACTGGGAGTGGGAATTGACACTGTGGGTAATTTCATGTTACATCCCAAACACGCCGATGATTATTTTAAAAAGATGAAGTATAAACCCTTTGAACAATGTGTCTTACTTTGCACCCTAAAGCTGCCTTTAAACAAGCGAAAATGGATTTGGACTCATCTTAAATTCACTTGCACCACACACTTCAGACTGAGCCGACCGTCCATTAGAGTCATAATTGTGTTTGATTGATTTGATATCTTTTAATCGTGCAGCTGGGGAAATGTAACTGGGGCTGTGTTCAGTGTAAACACTGCCGAAAACGATTAGATACTCATGAGCAACATGTGGTCACCGATACCTAGCGGTCTGATGAATGACATGTGATCGCAAAAGCACCAACCCAAGTAGCAGCTCGGGCCATATTCTAGCCGGATCAGCTGGAGTCGGCGCAGATCTGGCACAGATCTGGCGCAGATCTGGAGTGCAGCCCACGACTAACGTACACTGGCAGAGATTCAGTATTCACTGAGTTTATAATTCAGGATTGTGTCGTTTCAGCCCCAAGTCATTTTTTGATTGTCAGTATTTCATTAGCAAGTAAAGAAGATGATGAACGTAATTCTTCTGCAGTTTCTTTGTGTTTGCAGCTCCTTCCTTCTCCCAAAATTGCAAAAATAAACAGAAAAAAATTTTCATTCTAAATGGTACAAGTATCTTGCTTCATTGAAGCCATTTTTCCAGTCTCGTTGACTTTCAAACCCTGACTTTTAATGACTTGAATTGAGCAAGGACTGGCTTGACTCAGCATCGACACAAGAGTTTCAAATTATATTAGAACATTAAATACTGTATTATTGTATATTTTCAGTTTATTAGAGGGTCAAGGGACTTCTCAAATCAGTTATTTTTTAGCTATCAATTTAAAATGTGAAACCAATCAGTTTTAAAAAGGAAAAAAAAATTGCAATCATGCCTTAAATTTCCAGGATCACTTCTCAATCCCACAATTTGCTCAAGAGAGGGGCCATATCTGTAAATAAAGCATAAATACGTTTTTATTCCTCTTTAAAAAACAGAAAAAAATTGTAAGATTTTGTCTGGTGTGTGAATGCATAAAGCTGGCACTGTGTAATTTTCGCGTCATAAACGTCCTTTGCATTCTGACTCACCCAAAACATGTATAAAATGTTGTCCCACTACGGTGGTTTCCTGGGACTGCATTGCAGTTAGCGAAGCTGTTTGCATGCAAACGCATATGATTTTCTTGCCATTTTCACTTTCGATGGTTACCCATGGTTGCTGCTAAATGTGTTCAAATTTAACATATTTCAGTCATGATACCTACAGAGTCTAATGTTTGATTGTGAATCAATCACAGGACAAAGCGTGGAGATATTACAAACTAAGGCACAATGTTCATATAAGACATTGTATCAGAATTTTAAGACAATCTTTCAGCACTGGTTAATTTGTCCAACAGTATCCCACACAAACATCCTATTTTTCCCACTCTTGATTTGTCGGTACCTGGTCACCCTACTCTTGAGCAATTACAAGGACGGAGGCGTAGCAACCCTTCACCCGTAGTATCTGCTGTTACTTTTGTGCAGGTGATAAAATGACAAATACATTGATATTAAGATATTGATAGGTTTTCATAAAACATTTCAAATGAAAAAGTAAAGGTGATGAACATAAGACCTTTAGTTATGCCGCAGGATGCCAGTAAGTTCGTTACCCGGCTGACTATGGTGCAGTTATAGGTATTATGATTGTTTGAATGTACAGTAAATACCCAAAAAGCCAAAAACCTTTAATTATTGTTTTCCAATGCAGTGCGCCGGAGAACTGAGTCAAAAATCTAAAAATTTCTTTGTCAAAAAAAAAAACCTATGAATGACACAAATTGTAATGATGTCATAATGCAGTTTGGATTAACTACTCGGCCTTTGGATGAAGTCTTTTGTCCAGCATTTGATTGTGTCAACAGAGAGCGGCTGCATACAGCTCCACACATGCGGAAAATTCTTGGTTTGACTTCTGTGCCCCCCCACTGAGAGTGACCGTTCTCTCGCACCCAGCTGAGGTGTCAGTCTCAAGTTTCTATTCCAGGGTTCAGATGCTTGCCTGGCAAAACAGTGCACATGAGAATGCAGATTACCTCGGAGAGTGGGCCATGTTAAAGTCACCATGAGGAAGTAAACAAGGCTGTTCTTAAATTCCGCTGCCAGTCCTGTAAGGGTATTTACACTAATCTTGTGTGTTTGCCCTAAAGTCATTTTGAAGTCAAAGATGTTGCCAACTGCCCGCATGGCATTAATCTCAGATGGTTTGTACAAAAAAACATCTCTGCATATATGTGACCTTCCAGTACCAAACCAGTCACATGGGTCAATTTTTCAAATGTGAGTTTTGGGGCATAGTAAATGCCCCTTCAGACGAGCCCAAAAAGTCATATTTGAAAAATTGACCCATGTGACTGGTTTGGTGCTGTGGGGTCACAAATCCGCCAAGTCCTGGCAAAAAATGGCAAAAATGCTCCAGCTGAAACTGAATGGGGATTGTTCTAACTGTGTGTGTGTGTGTGCGCGTGTGTTCAGTGTGTGTTTGTTAGTCAGCTACATGTGTCACCTAAAATTTCTTTTTACCTTAATAGCTGTCATTTCAAAACTTTGCAAAATCTTGATACTCTCGAGGGAGACAACAATCGGCACTTGCTTGTGAAAAATAGATTATTGGAAAGGAAAATTAATTCCATAACTAAAAATTGGCATCCAAACTATGTTTTGAATGCGCAGAAATGGATAAATATTTATTGAACTTTGACCAGCCCCAACAAAAGACTCCACATTTTTTTGGACATACCAGAAATTCCTGCTTTAGTTTTTCCTGCTTCTATATTTCATTGATAAACAAGTATTTGCCACTAACGTGTCTTTGACCCCCGCCACAAAATGTGAAATCGTGTCAAAATGAACAATTTCTCGGTGTGACCTTGAGAATGACGCAAAGGTCACCGAAATGGACTGGCGCCGGGGTATCACCCTAATACATGTTGACATAAGATTTGAAATAAATCCGTCGATTCGATCTTGAGATATGTCGCTGACAAGGCTATCAGTGTGAAAATCCACAATCTCTCGGTGTGACCTTGAGAATGGCGCAAAGGTCACCACAATCGACTGGCGCCGGGGTATCACACCAATATATGTTGACATAAAATTTGAAGTAAATCCGCCGATTCCTTCTTGAGATATCTCGCTGACAAGGATTTGGGACGTACGGACGGACGGTCGTGAATACTATGTTCCGCGCGGCGGGGGACAATGAATTAAACTGATGATTCATTTCTGAGTCCAAACATGGGAAATTATAAATCAGACCAGGGATACTGATACCTCATTTATCAAACGTGCGTACCCCAAAAAATGGATGTACGCCGAATCTCCTGCAAGGATCGACATTTATCAATCTAACCGTGAGCGAATGGTCTGCAAAAATCTCACACCAGGTCTGACCAGGCGTACGTAGATTTGAATCAGCGAACAACATGCAGGAATGAGTGCAGCTGTCAAAATGAGTAATATGCAGCAACGCGGACGTCATGCAGTTGTTACTCCTCTTAAGAAATGAAAAAAATAGGCTAAATAAGATAAATAGGCTAAATGAATGAATGAATGAATGAATAAATAAGACATCTGTGTTGAGAAATTAATTAAAATTATATTTTGAGACAACCTGCTTGTCAGGCCAGACAATTACAATCAATTTGATTAAGCGCATTGTGTGGCTTGGCAGATATGCATTGTGGAATGTCAGATGCTCATCCACTCAGATATTTACTGAACAACAAAAGAAACGCAAGTTAATTAAAGGCAGACTGGAAAATACGTTTGCGCATAATTATTTTAGAAAATCAAATTTATTACTTGTGCGCGCACATTAACACTCGTTTCATCAAACTTTTCTTTGTTTTGTGGTCACTTTAACTGAGTAACCATAAGAGTTCATTAACAAACTAGCTAACTTGCATTTCTTTTGCTGCTCAGTAAATGTAGACCTACAGTCACTTTGACATTGATCACATTTTGACAATGGTAGATCTTCTATTGCTAGAAAAAGCTTCTGTCCGACGTGAGAGGAACTGTCGGCACAGAGAATATCTCCTCCGAGAAAGTGACGAGTGGCTGCTCGTTTTGTGTGGCACCGAATAAATGTCATGGAATAATACTAATGAAAGTACAGTGAAGAGTGATCTCTGCAGACTGTATTTTAACAATTACCCTCAAGGTGCTCTGATTGAGGCGGGGGGGACTCATCCATGTCCCCACCGCCTCGTATTCCCACGATGGAGGGGGAGCCCTGCTGCCACGTTCATGCTCCTCAAACGGTGATGGCGGGAGGTTCGAGTCTGGTTGGCCTCCACCGGTCCGCGCACTGCTGCGCCTGAGCGCCGCAACTCCTTTTTTCTTAAAATCGGACCACTTTTTTATTTTAACCTACATGTAAAGCACTTGGATTGTCAATTATGTAGGCTATATAACATGAAATATCATGGATCTATAAATTTAATTTATTAAGGCCAATGTTATTCGCACTTATAAGTGCACCAGTTGATGACCATTCCAGTGCTTGGACGCACTTAAATAAGTGTGAATAGTTGCTTCGATTTATTAATGAATTAAACCCAACCTCTGCTGCACTTCGGTTTTCCATGCCAACAGTGTTTACCGCAGCAGCAATACTTTTCCAAACTGCAGCCTCCTGGGCTCCCTTTATGCCACTCTTAAGGCTTCCAAATAAAATTATTTTGTTTTTCTCCACCTCGGATGTGATCATTTATATTTTCTCCACAGTGAAGTTCTTTCTTCTTTGTCGTCTTTTAAGAGTCCATGTCGTAAAGTGGGCAGGACTACGCCTCCCGGAGCATGAATATATAGGGGCGTCATGTAAATTACGATGGTTTCAGCCGCCTGATTTATCAACGCCACGCCAGTTCTACACTGAAATCAGCGACGTACACACTTTTCATAAATCAAACGTGACACCTGGCGAACGCTGATATTTACAGCAGAATCTACACCAGATTAGACCGGGAGCTGGCTCATTTTATTTATGTGAAAAGGGTAAAGGTTTGACCCCTACATGTCAAGCTATTCTTCGTGATGTGTATACATCACCATTGCTGGCTGCAGGACTCCTGTACGTTTGACCCTGGCACCCTTTTTAAAGGGTCCCAAAAGAGGTTTTATTTATGTGAATGTCGACAACCAAATCAACTACATGGGTTTGTGGGGTGATGATGCGGCATCATAAATTTGTCAACGCCAGCAACTTCAGCTTGAACCCTTGCAGGGACAGTGAGCCTTTAAGGGGTGAAAAAAAGCCAAATATTTATGTGAAGGCTGACCAACATGTGGTTGACCTTTTCTTGAAGCTAGAAGAGCCCGCTCCTTGAAAACCGAAGTGCCAGCAAGTTTTGGTGTACCAAACCGACAGGTGTGGTTTCACCTTGTACAGAACAGCCTTTGAATACAGTGTAGACCAGGGGTCGTCAAATACAAATCTTAAAGTTCCACAAAGAAATTTTCTAATTAGTCAAAGATCCATTTATTAGTCGGTCAAACCACGATCAATCAAAGTATCGCCCACCAACCAACCAATGAAACAATACTGTGGTGTACAGTAGAAAAATAAAATGCGTGACTCAACTACAAAATATGTAATTTTAATTTTAACACATATTCCCCTCCGAAATTCCTCAGTCAAATAAATATATAAGGAGGTACTGTGGTTAAAGAAAACAAAATTTCCTTTTCATAAAAACAACAAAAAATAAAAACTAAAAAAAAAGTCCTTTTGAATAATAATTAAAAAAAAACTCAAAAACAGAATTTATTTTTCTTTTAAACATAAATTCAAATGAATAAATAAATACTTAAAACAAAGCAAAACGCACCCCTGCAAAGGATCCAAAGCAAGTATATCAGGAGGGGGGTAAATAACACTTTTCTTTTTAAATACAGACACAAGGGTCACAAGGAAGGAGGAAAATTCATCACTTCAGTCAAACATTATTTTATTATTTCTGCATCTGAGAATGAGCTTACCCAACACCTACCTCACTCTGAGTGAGCATTACCCAACACCTATCCCACTCTGAGTGAGCATTACCCAACACCTATCCCACTCCGAGTGAGCATTACCCAACACTTACCCCACTCTGAGTGAGCATTACCCAACACCAACCCCACTCTGAGTGAGCATTACCCAACACCTATCCCACTCCGAGTGAGCATTACCCAACACCTACCCCACTCTGAGTGAGCATAACCCAACACCAACCCCACTCTGAGTGAGCATTACCCAACACCTATCCCACTCCAAGTGAGCATTACCCAACACCTACCCCACTCTGAGTGAGCATTACCCAACACTTACCCCACTCTGAGTGGGCATAACCCAACACCCACCCCACTCAGATTGAGCATTACCCAACACCCACCCCACTCTGAGTTAGCATTACCCAACACCTACCCCATTCTGAGTGAGCATGACCCAACACCCGCCCCACTCTGAGAGAGCATTACCAAACACCCACCCCACTCTGAGTGAGCATTACCCAACACCCACCCCACTCTGAGGCGGGGACAGTGATGCCAGCGAGACTGATGAGAAAATGTAAATGATTGCAATAATCATAGGCAAGCCCAGTCAGGTGCATTACTTTGGTGACTGTCCTGTTACATTTACAACCCCAGTTCCAAAATAGTTGGAACAAAGGTACAAAGCGCTTAATGGTCCAGCACCCTCTTATATATCAGATTCCCTGTTGTTTTACGTCCCTCCGCAACCCTTGAGATCCTCTCAGACTGGGCTTCTAAAAGTTCCCAGGGCCTCACAGAAGAAAATTGGGGATTCTGCCTTTTCACCGAAATTATGGAACTGCCCCCCAAGCAATATCAGAGAGGCTGGGTCAGTGGACATTTTTAAACAGTAACTGAAAACCTATCTTTTTAATCTGGCTTATAAATAGTGGTGTTTTAGTGATGCTTTTATTTTCTCCCCGTTTTATCATTATATTATTGTTTGATTATTTTTACTGTGTTATTTGTTTTTACCTCTCCATCTTATCCCTGTCTTGATTTTAAATCTGTATAATTTTACTCACCTGGTGTTTTGTATTATTTTCTATTATTTGGGTTTTAAACTGTCCTGTCTTTTTACTCTGTAATTGTCTTGATTTTATTCTCTTTGTAAAGCACTTTGAACTGCATGTTTTTTATGAAAGGTGCTATATAAATTAAGTTTATTTTTATATTTATAATTAAAGTGTAAATTGTGAATAAAATCAAAATGCTATGACTTTCAATTCACACCAGCTAGTATTTTACTCGATAATAGAACAGAGATAACATAGCAAATGTTGAAAGTGAGACATTATACAATTTTATCCACAAAACGAGCTCATTTCAAATTTGATGGCTGCTACAGGTCTCAAAAACGTTGGGACAGGGGCTTGTTTACCATGGTGTAGCATCCCCTCTTCTTTTTTAACACAGAGTGGAGGCGTCTGGGCATTAAGGAGTTTCTGGAGTTTAGCCGTTGGAAATTGATCCCACTCTTGTTTAATACAGGCTTCCAGCTGCTGGAGAGTTTTCGTTCTCTTTTGACAGACTTTTCATTTAATTATGCACCTAATGTTCTCAATCGGTGAAAGATCAGGACTGCAGGCAGGCCAATTCAGCACACGGACTCTTCTACTACGAAGCCATGCTGTTGTAATAGCTGCAGTATGTGGTTTTGCATTGTCCTGCTGAAATATACAAGGTCTTCCCTGGAGTAGATTTCATCTGGGGGAGAGCATATGTTGCTATAAAACCTTTATATAACTTTCAGCATTCATGGTGCTTTTTAAAACATGCAAGTGTCCCTCACCATATGCACTAATGCATCCCCATACCATCAGAGATGCTGGCTTTTGAACTGAACGCTGATAACCAGAGGGGTGGTCTTTCTCCTCTTTACCCTGAAGGTCACAACGCCCATGATTTCTGGCACGAATGCCAAATTTAGACTCGTCTGACCACAGGACACTTTGCCACTTTGCTACAGTCCATTTTAAATGAGCCTTGGCCCACAGAACACAGCGGTGCTTCTGGATCATGCTGAACAATGGCTTCCTTTTTGCATGATAGAGATTTAGGTGGCATCTGTGGATGGGGGGCTGGATGGGGCATGCGGGACTTTATTTACAGTCAGTGGTTTCTTGAAGTATTCCTGGGCCCATTTAGTAATGTCAATGACAGAATCATGCCGGTGAGTGATGCAGTGGCGTCTGAGGGCCTGAAGATCACAAGCATCCAGAAAAGGTCTTCGGCCTCGTCCCTTACGCACATAGATTTTTCCAATTTCTCTGAATCTTTTGATGGTGTTAAGCACTGTTGATGATGAGACCTTCAAAGCCTTTGCAATTTCACATTGAGCAACATTGTGTTCACGCAAGCCTTCACAGGTTGGAAAGCCTCTGGCCATCTTTACTTCTAAGAGACCCAGCCTCTCTAAGACATCCCCTTTATAGCCGATCACGTTACACACCTGATGACCGTAACTGCCATCCTTGCTATGCCAGCAGACATAAGTTTTCCATACTCATGAAGTAGTTTAATAGGTAACGCTAGCTAGCAATTGATTATGTCATCTGCAGTGATGGCAATTTCCACGCTCAAGTTCGACCCGTGTCGAACACGTCCTGTGCACTGTGTGTTCACTAGCTTAATAGCTAATAATAGCACAGAAATAAAAAGGGAGCCGTGAATAATATCACAACGTGTGTTAACGATATCCTACAGCTAGCTATTATTAGCTATTTAGCTTGCGAACACACAGCGCACAGAAATGAACAGAGAGCCGTGAATAGTAGCATTTCACCACTTGGCCAGGTCAGCGTTGAATAGTTAAGGACAGGCGGAGACCATGACAATGAGGTATAAGCAACAACAGCTGCAGCAGTCTGCCATTGTGGCCTGCCATGTTTGCTCCACTACAAAGCTAATTTCCCAGCATGCACTGCATTGACCTAGATATGCACAGCGCCATAGAGAGAGATGCATCAACCTCATTGACTCCAGTCGACCTTTGTTTTTACAGCTGGATTGAAGAAGAGTGGACTCGGTCATGATGCAGGTGAAAAGTCACAATTCCTTAAAGAGTAACTAAACCCCAAGGTTTTGGCTGACGTGCGTCTAGGCTGGAAATTCGAAAAATGCCTTGAGTGATTCTCGTTCAGAGAACTGTCGCCGAGAACGTGATTCACGTTAACGTCCTGCGCATTCACGTTCATAACTGTAGCCTACTGCTAAAATTAGCACCCTTTCAACTTGCTAACACCTGTGTAGCACGTTAAGTGAATGTACTGCACACAGAGCTGATGACTCCGTTCATCGTGTAGTAAGTTTAATGAATGTATACCACTCAAAGTAGCTCTGCGTCTCCCGCCAATGACTGTGTACTATGGTCCATGAACACAACGTCCCTCAGTACTTGCAGTGAACGTGTTACAAAGAGTGAATGTGAATGTGAGTTCTTCAGCAATTTCATTTGCCTCTCAGTTTCCAAGCACCTTAATTTTATAAGCCAACCTCTTCAACTTTTCTCGCTGAAGCAAGCACAAAAATTTTCTTCAGAAAATGTAGCCTTTTCTAGTTTACAAATAATCTTCAGAAGGACTCACAGGTTAACTGTGAACCCTTCTTCAGGTCACTGCCAACTAATTTGCACCTTACATGACTATAGCAGGGATTAACACTTTAAGGTTTAATCTCTGCTGTCATCATCACTGCTTATAGGTAACGTCAACTTTCCGATTAATTCTTGAGATATTTTAGAGGACAGCGTTATTCTAAACCATTACGCTCATCACAATGGACTCATCATCCCTGCATGATAAGAAATCGTGTTGCAATCCTAAAATATGAAACCATTAATGCAAATTATGCAGAAAGGTTATGAAAATAGTAGTCAATAACCTCTTACCTTGTGGGAGGATGGCTGAATGATGGTCAAGAGTAAGGATGGACTCAAGTGATTTTTATCATAATCGCCTTTTCATCTAACAGTCATGCAACATACTAAATTGTCGACACAAACGAATAGTGGCGGCGATCAGCCGACTCACAGTTACACACCTCAAAACTTTTTGGTGATAAAATGTGTATACAGTCATTCCATAGAACATGAAAAATCAATAAATTGATGCTTATAATCACAGAATAAAAATTAAAATTTGTCGTTAGTAACGGTCATGTTTTATGGGACAGGAAATGATTTTTTGTATTTGAGTTAATATATTTCAAAATCGACAGAAATTAGCGGGGAAGAAGTTGGTTTATCGGCGAAAGGGACGTGTATTCTTCCATGGAGGATAAGTGCACTTGAGTAATGCCTCTTGCTGATGACCTGCCTGCCGCAGTGACAGCCGTTAGCATAGTGGACACGACGGGCAACAACAGTTATCTGATCATTTCAGTCTGATATCATCGTATATTCTGACCTGGAAGGCTTTGTAACAAAAAAGAATTTATTTGCTGGACTGTGAGTAAATACCTTGTGGGCAAATCTACACGATACGATAGGTCACATATTGGTGTCATTATTTGAGCCAAAATCATTGTAGTTAATATAATTAAAGAAAGAAAAAAAAAACTTACGTTAAAGTGGTTGTTTTATCCTCACTATATCTGTTATATGTGCTAAACAAAATGAAAATAAATTAAATGCATCCGTCATCATCTGCTGATCAGAAAATAAGGAACAACTCCTCTCCCTGAAACCTCTCAAGTATTACGAACACATGCACAGACACACACTTTAGGTTTACGTATATTGGAAACAATAGATTAATTGCAGCATTGGTAATTCAAGCAACTTTTGACTTTTTTCTTTGTTTTTATCCTCAGATGATGACTTTGACTTTGTCTTCCCCCTTTTACCGTAAAGTGTCTTTTTGACTGTATCAATAAACAAGAAAGTGACATGATACGATAAGTAAAATGTGAACTATTGCATGTTTGTCATAATAAAAATGCCAATCAGCATTGGCTTAGGGAAAATACACTATAGTGATATAATCTGGTTTCATGTTTAACCCCCAGATATGAAGAACCCCGAGGTCCCCCAAAGGCTGGGATACCACAATAAATATCAGGCCGCGTACAGTACGATCTGTGAATATTCAAACAGAAACACAGAATTTGTGGTTTTTGCCCGACTCCAGCACAGCGTATTTAAAGTAAAACAATGAGGATGATGTTAACTGCTAAAATGTACTGTATATGATTAAGAATTCAGACCATAATACTATATAATACATATTGATGGTCTCTTACCCATTTGATTCGTAGGGGAAAATGTTTTTTTGCCACACCCTCATGACCTATAACCTCTTCATATCTGCCTGACCCCAGCCCGATCCTAGCCTGGACTCCACCATGAAGCTACTATTCTCCAGTTGACATCAGGGTCGTGGGGCACACAAAATGAATGGTTCAACATTTCTGTGTGCTGAGAGAATTTTCACAGGCTATCCAGAGGCATTCGGTCTCACAGTAAACAAAATTGATAGCAAGGTCATGAAATCCAATTTCAGGAAACTTGCTGAGATACCCAAACAAAATACACCGGCAAGAGACTAAAAACCCAAGTTAATGTTGACCACATGCTCTAAAAGAGGTAGACTCTTTATTCTCATATTTGACTGTAAATGAGAAGGCTTGGAAAAGTGCTTTACTTTTATCTTCTCAGTTTAGGGTTAATATTACTGGATGCCGAATTGTACATAACAGTCTACATTGCACATCTTTTTGGCTGGACATCACCAAAAAAGGTTTGGGCTGTTCACCATCTGAGACCCTGTCGAGTCCACAGTAGATTCATTCTGTTTATTGAAACTAATGAACGCACACACCCACAGTCCAAGCACAATTTACATGCATTTTACATTTCAGTGAAGTTCAATTTGTCCCCTTCCTGATACGCCATTATTCCCAGTTAATCAAATGAAATGGTTTCAGATCTTCATTCAAAATGCAACTCAGGAGAAGGTGAATATGAGAAAACACAAAATAAAGTTATTTAATGATCACTCCATTTATTGAAGGGAAAATGCTATTCAATTTTTGAATCATGAATGGGAAAAAAAGGATTGAGTAAGAAACATAACAGCTGGTTTTACCTCCTTGATCAGCAGCAACTGCAACTAAATGCCGGTAGTAACTGTGGATCAGTCTCTCACATCAATGTGGATGATTTATCACCCATTCGTTTTTTAATTGCATGAATTCAGCCATATTGAAAGGTTTTTTCAGTATGAACCTTCCTGGCACTGTTGAAGAACTGAGCTCAAGGCCCAGCTACAGCATCTCAGCAGGGTTCGAGTCAGAACTATCTCTTAAATTTAACTTATATTCAACTTTATTAAATATCTTAATAGATCAAGATCTAAAATCTAAAATTAAGAGGTGAACTTGCTTATCTGACTCAGATTTTTGTCTAGCTGCATAACACAATTGTGCATGAGCTTCCAATCATGGACTGATCTCCATCTTCTTCAGCATTTGCCTTCAGAGAGCAGAAGACATGGCTCCAAGAATTTTAGCAAGTGTCCCAGGTCAAGGCATCCACACCATCACCCTGCCTGATGTTCTGTAAGATGCTCGGGTAGAAAACCGTGTTTACAGCAGATGTAACAGGACTCATTAACCCAAAAGGCTCAGGGGTCCTCTAAGTGCTTTTAGGGAAAAAAATTTACAAAAGATCATGCGTGACTTCAAGTTTCACATGGATACCACTTTTACCCAGTGTCTTTCTAAAGGAATCAAGATCACTGACCTTATCTGAGGTGAGGTAGGCTTCCAGTTCCTTACTTAACATTAAATGGTAATCTGTGTTCTAGATGGGTCACTGTTGCCTACTTGGGAGGAATTTAGGTAGTCCAGCCACTCTTGAGAATACTCAATCCACCAGATTTTCTCCATTTGGAGATAATGGCCCATGCTGTGATTCACTGGAGTCCTGGAGTCTCAGAAATAGCTCTGTACTATTTCCAGATTTATGTTTAAAAATCCTCCTTCCAGAATTTCTTTTATTTTCTTAGATTAATTTGGCATGAAAAATCCAGAATGTTCTATCAGCGATCAATGTACAAGCCTGCTCCCATGCAGCTCCTTCTGCCATCTCAAGAGAACACGAAACACGTTTCTCCCACGAAACTTATGCCTGTCAGCCACAGATTTTTGTCACTGGTGGTTTCAAACATCACATGGTTAAACCTAAACATGTACTTGAACAGAATGGAACTGACAAAAGCCTGTTTCTTTACTCGTGGTTTCAAACATTGCATGCTCAAACCTAAACATTTGCTCAGAATGACACAGACAAATTCCCAGGTGGCCAGTAGGAGGTACTTGAGGAACAAACTATGCTCATGCAAACTGACTGCATCCCTTCCAATTATGAACTGCTCTTTTAAGGCTGTTGGCCACAGTCAGCGCTAGCACAGCTGGGTTTGATCTGCCGCTGTGGTGGTCATTCTTACGCTGCGGTGCTGACAGAGTGAACTCAGAAGCTTCCTTCTGGAATTTCTTTTGATCGTGGCATAGCAGGAGAACATTGAGCGCACATCACATTGCTAGAAAGCCTCCATAAAAGTGATGTTTGGAATCCAAAGGGCTAGAAGTAATCAAGTATGGGTGCATCTAGACTAATTTTTACCAAATTATGAATTAAATTTAGGTAACTGGCTGATTGAGAAGCTAAAAAGGTAATCTCTTTTTCACACAGGTTCTGTCGCTGTTGTAGAACTTATTTCCTTCAATAAATTAAATGATACCGAATATAAGAAGACTTGGCGACAGTGTGTAGTCTTTGTCACAGATTCAACTTGAAAAACGACTCGGTATGACAAATATGTGAAATTGAAGAAATAAGAAGGGCGGAGTTCTTTTCGACAGAACTGTAGATATAGAAATATTGTGACTCAGCAGAAGCAAAATACCGGCACATCCAGGAAGAAACAAAAAAATGAAACCGAAACCAAAGGAGTCGTTACGTTACCATACATAAGAGGCGTCACAGAGCGGATTCAACGGGCCATGAGAAAATTCCACATCAACGCCCCGGTAAAACCATACATAAAATTACAACAACTACTGGTACACCCGGAAGACCAAATTGACAACTGTAATAAATGTGACGTCATATACGAAATCCCATGCCGGTCTTGCCATAAAACATACATTGGGGAAACAGGTAGACCTTTGCATACACGTAAAAAAGAACACCAAAAAGAATGCGAGAAAGAGACAACAGTAAGACAGACACGCTCAGTTAAGGAACAAGCACTACAGGTAAACCTTAAATCAGCAATCACAGACCACTGCAAGAGGGAAAATCATATTATGGACTGGGACAAGGCCAAAGTCATCCGCACTCAGAACAATCGACATGAACGCTGGATCATGGAGGCAATTGAAATCAGGAAGCGGGACCACAGAACCATGAACCGGGACAAGGGGGCATACACGCTCTCCCACACCTGGAGTGCCATCTTGGAGGAGCGGCCGGATAGCACGAGGCGATAGCACGCCTCGCTAACGTCAGCTGATGAGACACGTCACTCGTAACATCAGTGACTCTTCTGAAGAAGACAGGAGTATCCCGTCGAAACATGTCAAGGTAGGATAAAACCTTTTCTGTCTGAAAATAAGAACATCAAAGCTAATATTGTGACTCCTTTTTAAAAAAATAATTCCGCGTTCAATTTCAACGCAAATAGCATCTGCCACCATGAAGAATGAACTGAACAGTTATTTGCATAAAAATCCTTGAAATAGGCCTGCTGTCACGCAAAGTCCTTTAGGTGACCATGTGCTTATGATAATGCAGCAAGAAACAGCCAGTAGCATTTACACAGTCTTATAGAAAAGTTTAATCTCTGACGTCACCGCAGTTGTGACTGGGAGTGACATAGCGAACTCAGAAAGCCTCACCCAAAGCAGCAATCCATCAAAGCTGGGTCAGTCACCATGCTCAAGAACACGGACAGCTGGAATGCTACTTCAGGCGGAAAGTGAAACTGCACCATCACCTTACAGGGTCGCGCACCCTCATGACTGCATAAAAAAGGTGTGGGTGAACCAGGTTTTTGAGTAAAACTAGATACAAAGCAAATTCAAATAAGCTCAGTCAGCAACCAGTTCACTTTGGTGTTACTGCAGCTAATCCAATCAGACACTGATCATCGCCATTCTTTCACCAGTAATTGGGTATTTCAACACCTTAGAGAGAAATATTGACTGTATAAATCACCATATATAATTATGCAAAGAATTTGCTCTTCCAGAAGCTCAACCCAGAATTGTTTTGCCTGATTGGTACCATCCATGACTTCCAGTCATAAGTGCCTGAACACCAACAAAATTAAGTGGCTCTCTGGTCAAGAGAGCCCAACGCCAGGGTTAATATTTATCATAAAATGTAGCATGAAAGTGTCAGGTCCAGTATAAGTACAAAAGGCGTATGGGCATCCTGACTTCACGTTGTGAGCAGTTTAAAGTGTATGTGCTGGCTGGGTGATACACAGCGGGGACCCATATCAAGCATCAAATAATATATGAGCTCCATCAATGCACACCAGGACACAGGAAGTCATTATTAGTTCTAGACTATTTTGATTAGGTAATTTAAGATTGGGGTACATAATCAATCATGCCTGATATTAATAATAACAATAATAATAATAATAAAAATAATAATACTACTACTACTAATAATAATAATAATAATAATAATAATAATAATAATAATGCATCAGTTTTATATAGCGCTTTTCTGGGCACTCAAAGATGCTTCACAATGGATACATTATTCATTCACTCACACATTCACGCTCTGATGGTGGTAAACTACATGTCTGTAGCCACAGCTGCCCTGGGGCAGACTGACGGAAGCGTGGCTGCCAGTACGCGCCTACGGCCCCTCCGACCACCACCAAACACTCGCACACAGCCATACAGGAGTGATGCAATATTGTGTTACTATATTCAAAACAGCAGCATCCAATGACTATTCTTAACATGACTCCCTTGATTACCTGGGAAAAAACCTCCATGAATGGGTGGTGTCATTAGATCTTGTGGAACATTGTTTAATTAAAACAAAATAAAAACAGACAGCCATACTTCAACACAGTCAATGAACTAAATTTATTAAAATTCCTCCACAGTCACAAAGTTATTGTAGTAGTATCACAGTATGACAATTAAACAGACCACTTTGTGTAGTTTTGACAATAATTGCAATCATTTAAAATCCATAAGGTCATAAATATGAGCGCTTTTGTCACTCAAAAGAAAGTATTGCCCACATTCCCAAATCCTGCCCTTTCGAGATACTGTTTTCTTCTTTTTATGAAAAGCTCGGTGGAAGGAGGGCACGCCAAGTTGCGAACTGGAGAAATAGTTCTTATTAAAAGAGGTTGTGCTCTATCCGAGCAATTCCTTGCGGAGCCCAGATTTAATAGGATGTGTCGGAATTGGAGGTAACAGCTGAGCTGTAAGAGCAGATTAGCATGTGATCACTGGTGATGGGCGGGCGGCACAGAGGAGGGGTGCTGTGTAACTAAGCCTGTGTACAGGCAAAAGTAAATGACACAGCTCCCCCCCAGCTGTGTCATAAAAAACTATCTGCATCTTGCATTGGCACATCATAGGGGACCTTCCCAAATGTCCAGTGGATGAGGGACACATCTTAGTCCTCCCTTTGGCAACAGGAGAGCACAGCAGAGTATTACTAGCCGCAATTTCATGTCACTTACGATGTGTCTGATTTACATCTCAGCCGCATCATCACATTATCTTTCACTGGCACAAGCCTGGTCCTCATCTTAACAAATGAAGCACCTATTACTAAAACCCCATAAGTCACACTTGACTTGACTTGGGGGGTTTTAGTAATCAGTGCTTCAAATGTTTATAACGGCCTCCACTGCAGTCAAAACTGTTATTTTAAGACTAGATTGTGTACAGTCTCATATCTACACGGACTGCAGCTTAATACAGCGGACTACTGCTCAAAAACATACAAGACACCGTTTTTCAACTTATGGTGCCATGAGATGAGAATTAAATCTGCACAGTCACCACGTCTGAATGAGTTGATTACAAAATTAAAATTCTGGAGAACTGAGCCAAATAAAAAAATATGTCTTCATCCCTCAGGGTTCAGCAATTGTATGACGTCAGAAGATTTAGCAGGCTATTACTGAACAAAAATGTGAGTACTTCATATCAACACCACTCCACCGTCATTTATATTTACACGCAAACTTGTCAAGTTGATACAGTCTTTTTCCATCTGTCAGCACAGTCACAATAGATTATATTCAATCTATAGATTAAATAGGATTTTGAAACTAAGCCCATTCAGTGCAGTCTATGACTGGTTTAGATTTGAAACCGTATATTTCTAACAGCAGGTTCTTGTTTGGGCCTAACAGAATTGCTAAGGCCATCTTAAAAGCATATAAATTAGATGTTAAATGTACACTTTCTTTTTCCAACACAAAGCTGAAATTAATCAATGATACCAAGGGAAAAATAAGTAAATAAATAAATAAAAACAAAGAAAAACAGTCACACATGAAATCTTTTCAATGAAGGGAATTCAAAGGATTTCTGATTTAGTTGCAAGCAGCCAAACCAGACTACTAGTGGCCAAATGTTTTGAAAGAAATTGCTAGAGGTAAGGGATTCATCAGCAAAGCTTTTGCCTCGTCAAAAAATAATGAAAAAATAACATTTGTTGTAACAAGGGTTATGGGCAGAGCAAGGATCTCTGTCACAAAAAGTATTAGAATGTTTCTTCCGTAGTTGGACTAGATAGTTATGCTGTATGATCTTTGCTGCTTTTAATTGGGTCAGTTTGCCTGAGGGTAGGTGACCTAAATACTTCTAGTGGAAGCAGTTCTCACTGGGTTAAATGAGCCTCCAATTTCCTGGGCAATGGAAGGCGGTGAGGTGGCTTTTGACTGAGTCCCAGATCCATCTGTCACTCTTACCATAAAAATACATTTTGATTGATACACAATTTAAAATATACTTAAAACAATGTTGTTTGTTTGCAAGACGAAGAAAAAAAAAAAAAATCAGCCAAAAAAATCAACCGATTTCTACCCAAATTATGATTAGGTTGCATCTGGACGGTGCATCACGCTGTTTGTTCAGGACCTTACGAGTCTTTCAGTGTGAGGGGTGAAGCACTAATACATTCCTAAGTGACAGAGTGACTTTGCACTGTTTTAATGCACACTGGCAGAGAGGCTTGAGAAATGGAAATTATTTTTAGGAGAGGATGTGCAGGGTGTTGAGATGTGACGAGCCGTCTCACCGAAATAGAAATGGGAGCAGAGGAAGTCACGGGGGAGGACAGACTCACAGCTGGTGCCCAGAACGGCACTGTGCACCTACTACACAATACAAGCTGAACATTACTGTCCCCGCAAAATGTCTCTCAATTCACTGCATTCATATTCCATTTACCGTCAGTTATAAAGTTAAAATCTTCTGTCAACACTGTTTTTGATTTGCAAACTCTTATATAGATTTTTTCTGTTTTAATCAATGTGTCTTTAATTTTTAACATTTATCTGTTTTTAGCAATTATTGGAACTTTATTTTCAGCCAAATAGACTTTTCTCTTTTAAAGTGAACATGAAAACATATTTTTTTCTATTTCCAGTATTTGGTTCTTTCCATCCATTCCATTTTCTATACCCGCTTATTCCTCACTAGGGTCGCGGGGCGAGCTGGAGCCTATCCCAGCTGACTACGGGCAAAGGCAGGGACCCACCCTGAACAGCTTGCCAATCCATCGCAGGGCGCACACACCATTCACACACCATTCACTCTCACACTCGTACCTATGGGCAATTTGGTGTCTCCAATTAGCCTGATATGCATGTCTTTGGACTGTGGGAGGAAACCGGAGTGCCCGGCAAAGGCCCACGCAACACGGGGAGAGCATGCAAACTCCACACAGAGGGGCCCCAGGCCAGATTCGAACCCACGACCTTCTTGCTGTGAGGCAGCAATGCTAACCACTGTGCCACCGTGCCGCCCTATTTGGTTCTTTGATATGTGAAAAAAAAAAACATTCTTACATCAAACGACTACTAAAATTTAATTGAGTCAATTTTTTTACATTCAAAAATACCGTTATTTTGGCTTGAAATTTGTCGCAAGGACATGTGACCAAAAAGTCACATGATTTACTCATGTGAGGTTCGTTCTTTTGACTCGCAACAAAACGCAGGTGCAGAGCAGGGGGTGAGCAGTGAGGACAGGAGGTTGAGATTGCGGGGCTGGAGCAGACAGCAGCCGGAGTTGTGCGAATGTGTTTCACATGTTGGGCACATCGATGCCTGGTTTTCCTGCAGATTCCACTTTGAGGGCAAAATGGGTCACTGCGTTGATTTCTGCAAGCAAATGTAAGTGAAATGACTCAAAACTGAACCACACTGACACTGAAATCAGTTACACTGATGTCACCATTTCGGCATCCTCGGACCCCGTTTCGCAGACAATTTTATAGGGAAAAAAATCTGTGTATTTTGGACAGCAAAAGTAACAAAGCAATATTTTCCCATCATTTCTAAAAAAAAAGTTTCTGTTTATTGTGTATTTCAAATAATTAAAACAGGAAATAAATTTCTTGTCATACAATTTAATTAAATGAAGATTTTAAAAAAAAAATCAATCTTCATCTATTCCATTCTATGATTGCTTCTTACAGCTGTTTGGTTATCAATTTAAACTTACACTGTGGAAACTAATCCTCCAAAGCACAGTGGGGATCTGTTTCATGCTGGGCTATGTAAACCACTTGCTGGTCATCCAATTTCTTTGGGTGCATCTCAAAGCGTAGGCTAGAACCTTCAAAGGCTGAATTTTTTAGGGTAATAGGGGTAATATGCTTCCATCCGCTACACTTTCATTTAGGGATAAAGACAAGGATAAATTTGGTGGTAGGGTTAGGTTTGGGGCTAGGTTTGGTGTTAGAGGTTAGAGTAAAGGTTAAGGTTAGGGAAACCAGTGGTACTCGCTTAAATAAAAGTTGTTTAACGGAGATTAAATGATGTCATGTCAGTTTGGTGGATGGATTTAAGGGACGACCCCTAAAAATGCAGCCTGTGAAAGCTGCAGCCTACGCTTTTATATGCACCCAAAACAAAGGCTGCATCCTTTGAAGGAAACATTTTAAGGGGTCGTCACGTAATTCCATTCACTGACATGTAGGGTAAGGGACAAGTTAAATTTAGGGTTAGGTTTGGGGCTAGGTTTAGGTTTAGGGGTTGGAGTTAAGGTTGAGGTTAGGGAAACCAGTGATAAAAGACATTGGTCGATGCGAGTTAACGGAGATAAAATGATGTCACATCAGTTTGGCAGATGGAATTAAGTGACGACCCCAAAAATGCAGCCTTCAGAGGATGCAGCCTATTGCTTTGAGATGCATCCTTTATCTTCACCTCAGGTGCATCTCAAAGCCTAGGCTGCATCCTTCCAAGGCTGCATTTTTCGGGGTCGTCACTTAATATCATCTGCCAAACTGACGTAACGTCATTTCATCTCCGTTTATCAGCTTTGGTTCAAGTGAGTCGTCACTGGTTTCCCTAACCTTAGCCTTAGCTCTAACCCCAAACCTAACCCTAAATTTAACCAAAATGTGAGTTGGCAGATGGAAGTAAGTGACGACCCCTAAAAATGCAGCCTTCGAAGGATGCAGCCTAGGCTTCGAGATGCACCCCTGAAATGTGAAACTACAGCTTAACAAGTAGCTGGTTGCTTGATTGACTCTTGATATCTGTACCCTAGTGGAGCACCTGCTGAAGTTTGACAAGAGGCTGGTGGCTGAAAGAAGGCTGTGTCTCTCATTGTGTGAAGTTCTGAGTTTGACACTTTCTTTGATTCCTGTGTTTCTTTGTGGGATTTGGACAGCTTTTGTTTTTGCGCATGTTTTTAGTTAGTGATTTAGCCCAGAGTAGGAAGCTGCGGAAGACTCACCCCAATTTTTCTTTTTTTACTTGGGAGAAAGAATGACTTCACATTGACTTCTAGGGTTGTAGCCTTCTGGAGTCCTGCTTTGGCCAGTCCAAACACCAATGGAGTTTTGTGTGAAAATTTTTTTTGACTGTCATTTATTAAATCTTTCTTTGGAGATCTTTGTTTCTGTATTGTGATTTTTGGACCCAAGTATCGTCTCATTAGTCTGATCTTGCCAATTTAATGGGCGAAACTTGAGACGTAACAAGCTGGAGACTGAAGGTTTTTGATGTTTTCGCCTGGCTCACAGCACCCAATAAAATCCCCGTTGCCAACAGCACCTACTGCACCTACCTACTGGCCCTCACAGCAGTTGTGGGAAGTGAGCTCCAGGGCACCTGGCGCAGCAGAGAGATGGAGGAATGAGCTGAGAGTGAGAAGGCGCTGGGCACAGCTCCTGCCCTCATTATGCAATACTGACTCCAGCCGGATGCCTCTCATACTCTCAGCCCCACCCCCTGAAAATCAGAGCCAATCAGCGCGACATTAGGCAAACAGCTCCCGCTGCTCTCAGTGCATGGGAGCGGGGGCACATGAGGGTGATGGAGTGCATCAGAAAGACATTGACAGAAAGAGACCCCTGTTTTTAGTAAAATATCTCATGCGGTACAAAAAACCGCTAAAATTGAAGCCAAAAACCCAGCGTTTTTCTCATTCTTTATTTTTATGCTCAATGTGCATTTTGAGTGTAAACTGGAAACTCATGATAAAACGCCAGATATGC
Organism: Gymnothorax reevesii; assembly: GCA_029721435.1. Taxonomy (NCBI): domain Eukaryota; kingdom Metazoa; phylum Chordata; class Actinopteri; order Anguilliformes; family Muraenidae; genus Gymnothorax; species Gymnothorax reevesii. The sequence continues at coordinate 4,472,610 of CM056581.1, forward strand.
TTGCAGCAGAGAGACGGACTTGCTTCAGCGTTCTAACCCCTATGGCACGTTATCTGAAGGGCAGGCCCAGGTATATCACAGGCCTTGTATGCCAATAGACTTCAGGAAAAAAAAAAAAAAAGAATAAATAAAAAATCTTATTTCCGCGCTCATACATGCTCATATGCTCAGCAGTCTTGCCATTTGCCAGCCATTCAGAGTTAAGACGTGAGACAAGTCATCATCTACTTTTTATAAATTACCAATAATGTCCTGTATAAATCATTTAATGAAAAAAAAAAAACAAAACACTTGTCCCACTCCCAGCTCTCTGAAAACTAACATACCTTTCAGCAGGCCCTCTGCAATGACTCATTTTGGCATCAGACTGAAAAAAAATCTGCTTTGCCCTTGCCAATTGCAAAGGAGGACTCCTAAAGTATTTTGGCTGTGCTGAAAAATGCCTCACACAATTACACAATGTCCAGAAAGCTCAACACTGTTGAGAGGCCAACAGGGAACCATAAATAATGCAGAGATACTGTATAATTAATATTCAGTAAGTACATGCACACTTTGTATTTAAGAATGCCTGGTGATGTTCTCATGTATTTAAGTAAGGATGTGTTTATGTATGCATACATGTACAGTATGTTTGCATGCATGTGTATTTTCCGATATATGTACAAACTTTTTGTGCGTAATGAATCCTGCACCATCTAAACGGCCTGTGATGCACAAGTGCAAAAAATAAACTTAACATAACAAAATGCTGCGAGACTCCAAGTAATGATGTCTGTCAATGGTCAAGACAAAGTGTGTTTGTACTTGTGCATGAGAGAGTGAGTGAGAGTGTGTGTATTTGAGTGTGTGTGTATGTTAGTGTGGGAGAGAGAGCGTGTATATGAGTGTGTGTGTATGCGTGAGGAAGAGTGTGGGAAGGTGCGTGTGGGTGCGTGTCTGCATGTGTGTGAGAGGGTGTGTGTGTATGAGTGTGTGTATGTGAGTCCGTGTGCATGTGGTATGAGAGAGCGTGTGTTTGTGAGTGCACGTGTGTGAGTGTGCAAGCATGCATGAATGCGATATGTTGAAAATGATATCTGATACGCTTCTCTCTCAGACCCCCATTAGCGAGCATGTAATTGCTTTGGCCTTTTCATATTAATAGCAAATCATCATGCAATAATTCCATGTTATGCAGCTGACACCTCAGCTGTCAGTCATCATCAGAAAGCAGCACATTTCTTATTTTTCTCCCAAACCGTTGCCCGGGATACCTATTCTCTGGGACAAGTGTCCAGCAGCACTCCGCCAATACACTGACAGTGTGCACTGAGAGGCCCAAACTTGCTGCAGTTCCTAGGCAACTTATCACACGGCATTAAAAAGGAGCACAGCCGTGAAAGTGCTTGTGTGTCTGTACCAGTGTACTGTATGTACTACTCTGTGCCACCTATGAAGGCGGGTAAGTATATGTGAATCATGCATGTGTCAGCGTGCAGGTGTAAGTGAGCATCTGCTGGGGTGTATGAATGCATGCATGAGTGTGTGGATGCGTGAATGGGTACATGCGTTGTAGTGCATGTGTGTGACCATGAGTGTGAGTGTGTGAGCGCTGTGCATATGCATGCAGTAGGGAGAGGACGGGTCATTAGGACGATTTGCTCAGGGCGACGGGCTGCTTGCGGTTCATGTGAATATGCAGGTACGATGCTGGGACTCACCTTCTGTTGCCGAGGTTTTCAGGCGCTTGCACATTCCATCCATGCCCCCATAGTCCTCCTGGATTTTGACCACAGCCTCATTTCCCCTCAGCTCCATGAGGGAGCGCAGTTCCAGGAGGGTGCAGCCGAAGCCGCTTGCATGGCTGCCCTCGTTTCTTTGGTTCTTTGCGTAGAAATCGCTATTGGTCATGTCCCCCATGATGGCTAGTATTGCTTAGGAGCTTGGCAGAAACGTGAGAGAACTCAGGAACAAGCAGGAGTGGGGGCTTCTGCTAGCGGTGCTCAGTGGCGTTCAGCGGCTGGACTAGCAGCTGAGAGGAACCGCAGAAAAATATTGCGGGGTCACCAGACTAGATGTGATAGAGAAAGCAAGAAAGGGAGAGAGAGAGACAGAGAGAGAGAGAGAGAGAGAGAGGGAAAGTCCACTGTCTAAATGTGTGGGAAAATATCCTTCGACTTCAGGAGAAAAAAGGCAGCAGACCATCCAGGGAACGGCAAAACAAGGCTGGCCGAGGTCCGGAGGATGCCTTCTCTCACGGCTGCAGTCCGGCGCCGCTCCATATGTAGCTTCCCATACTGCGTATCTCAGTCAGCCACTGTCTACATGGTGATCCTCTCCATTACTCCTTCAGAGAGAGAGAGAGAGGGAGAGAGGGAAGGAGAGGTAAGGATGAGAGCGCACAGAGAGCTGCGGATGGCGGGCGAGCGAGAGGCGCTGTTTCCACGGTAGCATGTACAGCAGAGTTGAGCTGCGCCAGGCATCGCCTGGGCTGGCGGAGCAGAACGGCGGCGTTTCTGCGCCGACTGTGTTTCAAACGCACACACATACACGCATAAACATACGCATACGCTCGCACCGTGCCGGTCCTCTCTCTTGCAGAGAATCCGGTGGCACGCAGGTGGGAGGAGTTGCACCGCGCCACGCTTTGATCAGTCCCCAGAGCAACTGCCAAAAAAGGTGGCTCATGAATATTAATGAGTAGGAGCTAACCTTTTATGTCTCTCGGGAAAAAAAAAATATATAAAATAATAATCATGACTACAATTCAGTGCTGTGCGAGTGCAGCCTGTAGTGCAAAATCAAAACAGGACAAATCCGCTCGCATCACTGCTAACCCACGAGAAACAAGCAGCTAAGCACTTGCACTTGATGTGCGTTCAAAGGAACATGCTTGAGGTTTACACTCAGCAGTGATAGTGCAGTGTCTTTCAGGCTGAGATGCCAAACATTTCTCACCAAAACTAGCTGAAAAATACTCATTTTATCTGAAAAGGAGATGCTTACCTCCTTGATGCGGAAGATCACAGCATGTGCTTTGAATGTCTTTAACTGATGATTCTGAAGCTTTTTGTAACAATCAGTTACGAGTAAAGCAATGGAGGTCTGAAACACTGACTTTAGAATATGCCAACAGGTAAATATCCTTGCAATCATGCGAAAGCCATGGTGACTAAAAATAATAAAATAAAAGTATTTCAAAAAAAGCCACCAAAATGTTCAATATAGGCATTCTCTGCTCCACATGATGTATCGTATTTTTTCAGTATATATGCAGTGACATTGACAAATTAAAATACAAAAAAAGGCTAATTCAACGGGCTCTTAGGAGTAATTATATATATTAGAGTAATTCATACACAATGTATTGCAAAAAGTTTGGATCTAAACCATCATGTGTTCATGAGGCTGGGTGTAGATGGATGTGATAGGGCGCAGGAGTCTATGGGGCTGGGTGTAGATGGATGTGATAGGGCGCAGGAGTCTATGGGGCTGGGTGTAGATGGATGTGATAGGGCGCAGGAGTCTATGAGGCTGGGTGTAGATGGATGTGATGGGGCGCAGGAGTCTATGGGGCTGGGTGTAGATGGATGTGATAGGGCGCAGGAGTCTATGGGGCTGGGTGTAGATGGATGTGATAGGGCGCAGGAGTCTATGGGGCTGGGTGTAGATGGATGTGATAGGGCGCAGGAGTCTATGGGGCTGGGTGTAGATGAATGTGATAGGGCGCAGGAGTCTATGAGGCTGGGTGTAGATGGATGTGATAGGGCGCAGGAGTCTATGGGGCTGGGTGTAGATGGATGTGATAGGGCACAGGAGTCTATGGGGCTGGGTGTAGGTGGATGTGATAGGGCGCAGGAGTCTATGGGGCTGGGTGTAGATGGATGTGATAGGGCGCAGAGCTCTTGGCAGCCCGTCTCTTGCATGGCCGCGACCCCAGAATGAGGACAACCCCGACCGATTGGGCAGCGGCACTCGATGGCAGGCAGGAGGGTGTTCTCTAGTGCTGGGTCCATCAGGACTAATCAGTGTTTGTGCCGCTCTGTGATTGCCAGCTGAGCTTGCTCCCAGAGATTACAGCTGACCAGTGGCTGGCAGTGGGGTGCGGTTCTGCTGAAATTGTATGTTGATCTGAACACTGGCACTGCATTACATGGCGTCTAATTTTTCTGATTATGTCCTGTCTCGATTTAAGCAGACGGACTTGATTCATTCAGGCGGTGGTGAAACCAGGCTAATTATGGACAAGAAGTGCACAAGCAACTTTACTGTTTTTAATGCTATCCTATATAGCATTTTCGAGCTTCAGTATATCATCTGTCAAGTAATTTGTTTTTGACCGCCATTCTTTGATAATAGCGGTGTTTTCCAACACCGTAAAACAGACGGCACTTGATCTGCTCAAAGGCTCCTGCTCCTGTAATATCGATTACTGTATATAATATTAATTGTGCCAGCGTGTTGCACCATATGTTTCCAGTTTTCGCCATCAAAGCAAAAACCTTGACAAATGGGGGAAACTTGTACATTTCTATTAGTGTTCTTCTCTAAAACGCAATAATTGGACTCGGATAGACTATGCACTCAAAGTGTTTTCATCTTTAAATGATTTAATAACTTGTGTACAGTTTTCACACAGAAGGATTTTGGGGATGCCTCTGTTAGCGTGCTTTCGCCGTATTCAAGAAGCCAAGACACGTTTGAGTAGAAACTTGGTCTCTTTCTTGTCATGGAATCCACTAGCTAATAAAATTAGTTCAAGAATCAAAAACCTTGAGTGCAGATCACCAAACATTTTATGAGTGATCGTAGTTTGCGGTCTGGCACCAAGTTCTGAGTGGGGTGAACCCTCCAAGCTTTGGACAAACATTCAAATATATCAAATGCAATCACATTTACGCAGATTAATCTGAGTATTTTAAGCAAAATACTTATCTGTTATAGACAGGTCACAGATATGTATTTTCCCTTTTGATTTTGATTCTACTCACTCTTATTTGAATTATTCGTTCTTAAAAAAATAAAGCACGTTAAAGGGCATCTAACGTCGATTCTCAGACGAAACGTTGAAAGTTCAATGTTTACAACAAATCATTTGCTTTTGTTGACATCTCGCATTGTCACATGACCAATTTCATTCATAAACCAATGTTTTGTGTACATGCTAGATAATCCTTCTATTTCGGTAAGTTTGCGCAGGTGCGGCTCGCTGATTGGCCGATAAACAAAAACAATGGGAATCGACTTTTAGATGCCCTTTAAGTCCGATATATGCAGGACTAGGTACACCATTGGAGTTTACTCTGTTTTAACGCATGCAGCCTAACCTCCTCTGAGTAACCGATTCCATCAGTGATAGCAATCCAGTTAAAATGCAACCCGCAGAATGTACTAGTTCAAGGAAAGCGCTTGTGTCGGTATTTGGTAACTGCTATTAAGATTTGAGAAAACCACTTACCATCTCATTATTTCCTTTCTATAGAACTACAGTTAGCAACATTTAGCAATAGCATGATTGCATTATCACTCAGTTATTGCACGTTATTTGTCACGTTGACTTTATACATTTTTTGGTTGGGATTCTTGTGAGCTGGGCATGTTTTAACTTTTCTTCATAAAGCATAAACCAGATTTCAGGGCGGACCGCCAAAATAACTCTGCAAGGAGATTTAAATGGGGCAGCACAGTGGAGTAAGTTCATCACTGCATCACCTTAAAATACTAGTATAGACAGATTGTTTTGAAAAATAGCTATGCATTTCCTTACAAATAAAAGTTCAGATAGTGATATATCTGGATCAAATACACATTATAAAGAGAGGGAGAAAAAATGATAATCAAATGAAAGAATAAACAAGCCCTTAATTTTTGGAATCGAGTATGCATGGTCATCAACATACGCCATTTTTTATTCCAAGACAAGCAAATGATAAAGAGCCAAACTTGGTTTGTTTAATTTTTGAGGAATTAAGTTCAAGCAGACATTTTGAAAGCAGTATTTTTATCACATACTTGTCTTCAGTGACCTAATTAGGCATTTATTAAGTTCCTGAGTGTCTCGTTTGATCCACTTAAAAAATTTTTACATGAAATTTTTGCAATAGAGGAAGAAAAGTACATGGGTCTCTTGTTCTCCAAGGCATAGTTAGATAATTCCATGAAAATGTGGCTCAAAAGGGCAAATAACTGAAGTAAATATAACTTCTTCTAATTATCAGCTTGTTAGAATTCAAGAGTGGCAACTGTTGGGGGACCAACAAATAAAATACACAGGGGGCCCCAGGACCAAGGTTGAGATGCACAGCACTAAAATAGCCCAGCACTAAATGATGAGCTATTGATGAGTAAGGCAGTGATCTATAATTTGAGTGCTGGTTCATTGATTTCAGTCAGAAGCGATGATGCCATGTGATAGTGGTTTCCTTTCCTGATCTTGTGCCACTAATCTTACTCCATGAAGTAAGTTGGGAAACATGCAGACTAATCTGTCTTACAGCAACAGTAATATCACTTGAAGTCACAACAGTAATACAGTGCTGACTAAAGAAGATGAACATGTTCTAATTCACAACACCAGTGTCAGTATTGCTATTGGTATTTTCGTCAATTTGTACAATATGACTCATAGATGCATGAATGTTGCCAGACAACAGATTATTGTTAAGGGCTGAATACAATTTTATATTTTCATTTCCAGAAAATTCACTGAGTGAATAGTTTATTCACACATCAGCCAAGGTCAGGGATACGCAACATTGCTATTTAAATTTCAGCGCATGGTGAATAATTCTACATGGAATTAATTTGTCATACAAATAATTCAGAACTACTGAATCCTTTCTTGAAATCCGTGAACTCAAAATTAAATAAAAATCTTAATTTCAAAATCTCTGCTTCAATGATGTCCTTTGGGACTCGGTAGCAGTGGGCAATCAAAGTGATGAGCGAACAGCTGCAGTGTCTACTGTGCTGGATTAGTTAGTGTAAATGGCTGTGCTTTTTATCTTGCAAGATATGATTAACAGTCAAATTTCATGGTGAGACATTTGGTCCGATGCGTTGCCGTGCAGGAAGGCAGTAATATATTCGGTCTTTAATTTCGGAGATTGCACTGGCAGTCAGTGCCGGGTGGCTCTAGAGTGTTTGTTCTGTACTCAAATTCTGATCTTTCTCTCCATCAGCAAGTCAACAAACTTAAAAATGCAAGTGCAGGGCACTATGCTCTCACAAAGAATGTATGAACAAACAACACAAAAATCACAAATAAAAATGTTAGCGACGTCTTTGATTTTAAGTTTTGATTTATAATTTTCTAAAATGTCAAACACACTTGATCTGGATTTCATAAACCAATATGAAAGGGAAGGGGGATTTTTTTACTTGTACATTGTATAGTTGTTATTAGAGGTCATCTGACAGCAATAAAGCTCCAAGTTTAAATTCTGGCCTGGTTCAGAGTTTGCCATCGGTGCAGGAACAGTTCATGTCCTTGCCTGTGATGATCGATGACCATCAGTGAGCTTGAAATAGGGAACTGCAAGTTGGGCTTAATATTCACAAAATGGAAGACATACTGAAACAGAACTTCATTTTGGTTTTGAATGCACTTGAGATCCTGACAAGATAGAAAATTAGAGGTCAGAGTAGAAGAATTTCTCAAGGTGATTAATTGTTCAACAATGGTCATAAATACAGTAAGACTGGCTCCTCAATGACTGAAAATATGATTGAATAAATTTTCTGATGAAAGTGCAGTTAGACAGCTGCCACTAAAAGACCAGTAGGACGTGGAAACCATTCAATCCTTGTCCATGGTCCTGAATGGCAGAGTAAAACTCTGACAGAGTAAAACAGTGGCCTATCATGAAAGCACAATTGCACAGTAGTGCTTATTACAAACTGTTCAAGCATGTCATCAAAACAGCATGATTAAAATAATAGTGAAACTCCAAACTCAAGCCATTACTTGTGTTTTTTGTGTCATTATAATAAAAAAATTGGGGGGCTGGATAGGTTGAAAATTTGGTGACACCCCCTACAATTTGCTGGGAGCAGCAATCCCTTCAGGTTATCCAAGTATAACACCGTCAAGAGATAAGCAAGTATCACGTTAACAAAATATCATAAGGGCTAGCAGGTCATATGCCAGTGTTGTTGATTTTTTCTGTATCAGGAGCAGAGAACTACATTTCACCCAAAATCCATCCAATAGACTCTCCTTAATCTTTCAGCACAGATATATTATATATTAATGGCTTTTAAATAAAGCTTTGCTGAGGGAGAAGTCACATAACAGGGTATAATTTCCCTTAAAGCACTTCACCACACCTAGTGCAGCATAGGGATGAAAGCACAAAGCTATTATAGACCTCATTAGCGGAACAAAATGTACCGGAAAAACAGCAAACCCAATTTTCAGTGTTCATTATTTAAATACCGCGTTGATCTCACATACAAATAAAGTATGTTCACGACAGCGAAACCCAATAAAATTGAGTGCAAGTTGGGTAGGAAGACTGTACAGATGAGAGCAGGATGCTGCTGCTCGTGTTTCTGTGCTTCCGCTGAAGAACGGAGAACTAGACCTCCAGTCAGTCATGTCCACCACACAGCGCTCACTTCAGCTCAGCCTATCAGTCAGTAGTGTTGTTTATATACCATCAATGAGACAACAGGAGACCTTCACTGAAAAGAAAAAAATCTACTGTGTAGAACGCGGAGCAGATCATTGCCATATCTCCTTTTATGTTGGTAACGGAGTTGCAGTGGTCTACTACAGCAGTGCTTGGCTCTTCTCTGTTTTCCTGTTGAACTGTAGACATTCAGCAGAGAAATTGCTTTCTCGCAAAAATAAATAAATGAAACTTACACCTGTACAACATATTGTAAACTAATGTCCAAATACTATGTCCCAGAAAAGCGGATACAGCAGTTCATCTGGAGATATCTGCCCTGACAAAGCAATACTAAGTTCTCTTTTGTCATTTCGCTTCCACCTTCCCTGACTTCAATAACAATTTAGTCACAAACCGGGATGAGAACCCTTACGCATAAATAAAGGCACATTTCAGAAGGGCTCCTTGGTTCCAGCAGGCTGTGCTCATTCCTCCTTAGAAACAGGGCTCTCAGCACTGCCGCCAGTGCATGCGAATGCACACGCAACGTCGTTATGTAATCACGCGGGGTCATGAAGCGCGGCGCTCGACTCCTCCGCCTGGAGTCAGCTCCTTTTATCTTCACCAACAATGCAGCGCAAGACTCTGAAGTGCTGATTGGTCTCCACTGGAGCTTATTTAATGGATCTGAAGAGCACTAGACAAGGTACTTTGAGATACACAAAAAAAAGAAAAAAAAAAGCTATGAGCGATATTGGAGCCAACATGATGAAAAACAAAAAGGAGAAAAAAACTAAAAACAATGCTTTGCTGCCCACTCAGCAGTCACATGGACCCAGCGCATTACGCACTGCTGTCACCGGAGGAACTCAGGAGCTGCCTCATAATCACCACGGCTCAAACAGCTCGGTAAGCCATTATCAGCCACAATATGACCCTTTTGGAAAGTAAAAGGAGGTTGTTCTGATGACGATGTTTGGTAGTTGTAAATAATGTATGCGGGATTTTAATTTTTAACTGCTTTATTTTGCCTTGACTTTATGATGAGGGAAATGTAATGCATTTTTGATATGATCGCTAAAATGGCCAAGCCTCGCTTCATCTGAAATTCATATGAGCATAGCATATTGCCCTCTTTTCACATGCATTCACTTGAGATGCAAACTTTAGAGTGACCTGTGCGTTCATAGTGATTGCAGGACTCACTACTATTTATTGGCCATGACATTTAAGTCAAAAATGCACAGGGCTGTTTCCTGTTGCATGAGCTAAACATCTGCATTCTGGACATATGCTTTACCCCAGGACACCATTTCAGAGCCCTGATGACACACTGCACAAGACCTGCTGTCTCCACACTTTACGGCGGAGCTTACAGTACAAATGGTCTAAAAATAAGCACAGAGAGAGAGAGAGAGAGCAAGTGAGGGAGGGAAGGATGGATGGAGAGAGGGTGAGAGGGAAAGAGCGAGCAAAGGAAGGGGAGAGAGAAAGATGGAGTGGGAGAGGAACAGAGTGAGCAAGGGAGGGGGAGAGAGAGAAAAAATGTGCAGAAACTGACAAAAAGATGTGCTACATACTTCTATAGATCACTTTTGGTGGTGCATCCATTATATACATTCAGGTACATGCGCCGTAAACCCAGATAGTGTGGTGCACTCAGTTGTTTTGTGGAAAGTGATGACCTTAAAAAATTGTGCAAGCCAACTTAGTGATCTTGTGTTCAGAAAAATTAAAACCGTGGTAAGTATGGGGCAAAGTGTAAATTGAGAATAAAATCAAAATGCAATGACTTTCAAATCACACCAGTATTTAATTCACAGTAGAACAGAGATAACATTGCAAATTTTGAAACAGAAATTTTACAATTTTATCCACAAAATGAGCTCGTTTCAAATGTTATGGCTGCTACATGTCTCAAAAAAAGTTGGGACAGGGGCCTGTTTATCATGGTGTAGCATCCCCTCTTCTTTTTAACACAGAGTGGAGGCGTATGGGCATTGAGGAGACAAGTTTCTTTAGTTTAGCCATTGGAATTTGATCCCACTCTTGTTTAATACAGGCTTCCAGCTGCTGGAGAGTTTTGGGTCACCTTTCACAAACCTTTTGTTTAATTATGCGCTGAATGCTCTCAATCAGTGAAAGATCAGGACTGCAGGCAGGCCAGTTCAGCACACAGACTCTTCTACAACTAAGTTATTCAGTTGTAATAGCTGCAGTATGTGGTTTTGCATTGTCCTGCTGAAATACACAAGGCCTTCCCTGGAATAGATGTCGTCTGGAGGGGAGCATATGTTGCTCTAAAACCTATATATACCTTTCAGCATTCATGGTGCTTTTTAAAACATGCAAGTGTCCGACACCATAAGCACTAATGCATCCCCATACCATCAGAGATGCTGGCTTTTGAACTGAACGCTGATAACAGGAGGGGTGGTCTTTCTCCTCTTTAGTCCGGAGGACACGACACCCATGATTTCCAACAAGAATGTCAAATTTGGACTTGGCTGGCCACAGGACACTTTGGCACTTTGCTACAGTCCATTTTAAATGAGCCTTGGCCCACTGAACACAGCGGCGCTTCTGGATCACGCTGAGCAATGGCTTCCTTTTTGCATGAAAATGACGATGATGAGACCTTCAATGCTGTTGCAATTTGACATTGTGGAACATTGTTTTTAAAGCATTCCATTATTTTTATACACAAGCCTTCACACATTGGAGAGCCTCTGGCCATCTTTACTTCTGAGAGACTCAGCCTCTCTAAGACATCCCTTTAAGAGCCAATCATGTTACACACCTGATGCCAGTTAACTTAATTACTCGCAAAATGTTCTTTCAGCTGATTCTCATATATTAATAGCTTTTTCAGCCCTTTTCAGAAAATTTGAAATAAGCTCATTTTGTGGATAAAAATGCAAAATGTCTCAGTTCCAACAATTGAAATATTATCTATGTTCTATTGTAAATAACATATTTGCTCATGTGATCTGAAAGTCATTGCATTTTGATTTTATTCACAATTTACACTTTGTCCCAACTATTTTGGAATTGTGGTTGTATTTGACTTATTCTTTCCCTCATTTCTTTCCTTCCTTCTCCATATTCATTAGTGGCATTCATTCTGTGCCACCCCAAAGCAAAAAAAAAAAAAATTCTCAGCTAACCCTTCCTCATCCTGCAGTTCATTGATTCAAAATCATCGTGCCTCATCAGAGTGAGACTAATTTCATTTTTAATACATTATGTTGCAGAACTAGCCTGATGGCAACTTTGCCATTTGTTCAAAAACAAAACAAACCAAACCAAAAAAAAAAAACAAAAAAAAAATACCAACAGTGGCCAAAAAGTCTCTTCCAATAAGTAAACAATAGAGGATGACATATTTACTGAATACTGAAGCTAAAAGTGAGTTTCGCCTGCTCTGACTTCACAGGACAGACGTCAGGGTGGATAAACTCGTGTGCACAAGCACTGGCAATGGCAGAGCTACTTGAACATCTTAATCTGGCACCCCACTGCCCTCCAGACAGGTTTAGCACTGCAGGAAGTCCCCCAAGCCCTGTGTGTGGAGGGGGGGCGCTCATTATTTCATTACGAAATAATATCTGCTTGCTTGGGGATGATACGCCAGCGCGATCTTGAGTGAGCTGCAGCCAGTGGGTGGCCAGTGCTTTCTGGAGTGCTGCCTCAGGTCAGCTGACAGGAAGCTCGGCTCTGATTTTTCGGCTCAGCAGACTCAATACATCTAGTTTTTGTGCGACTCACCCAAAGGGTACATAGTGGATGTGCCCTTGAATATTCTCCCTGGCTCTTTCACAAGCTCTCCCCTAACAGCAATGTGGCAGTGCCTTTGCTATTCTAGAGCCCCTAGCTGCAGAGAACGGTACTGCAAGAGCAATGCTCCGTGGTGCTGGGGAGGAAATGCCTGCTAAAAATAGCATCTGAGTTCATGCAGTGCATAACTGCCCCGAAGCTTCCCTGTCCTGTAAGCTTTTAGTGCCATCCATTCAGTATTCTCTGACGCGGTGCATAACTACCATGACAAAACATAAATAACTGAAAAAGCACTCGGAGAGCGCAGACCTCCGCCAAGCACATTTCCCTTCATATTGTGACTTCCACCATAGATATTAGTCCTGCATTTATTTCATCTATTTTTTCAGATTCCCTGACAAAGAAAACATACCATTAGCAACTGTATTCATAATGATATTAATATTAGTTAAGTAGTTATTCATGAAAATCAAATTTTCCGTAATGGCGGTTTTCTTTCGGATCTAGTTCCCTGGCTTTTGAAGATACAGTAAATCCGGTGACACCTTCCTAATTCTGCAATATCTTGGCTATATAATGGTGTTTGTCGCACGTTTGTAGCTTCATTTGTTCTCTTCCTACAATGAAAGTTCTGAAAGTCCCCTACTTTCGTATTCTGGATCATAGTATCATAGTATCCGGAATTATTCCATTTTAAGGATCAGTCTTTGATATATTGTAGAACATGTTTGAAACTTCCTGTATTTTTTTCCAAGTGCCCAGACCATTTTTGATGGAGTTATATGCATAAATGTCGAAAATGGCCCTATCTCCCAGTGTTAAAGAATCCTTTAAAAAATTCCTGGATCCAGACGGAGATCCGGATCACTTCCAAAATCTAATTATTTCTTCCTTATACCAATCTTTACAATCCCCGAAAATTTCATCAAAATCTGTCCATAACTTTTTGAGTTATTTTGGAAACCAACAGACAAACAATCAAGCACACAAGCAAACAAACCCAGGCAAAAACATAACCTCCTTGGCGGAGGTAACCAGAATATTTAGGGTCATTTATGTTTTGTTTCTGTAATGGGCGGTGATAGGACGCCAGGTGCCGCGACCAGTGAGAGAAAGAACTGAGAGCCGCCCAGATAGCAAATCTCAGAAGTCAGCAACACGGAGGCAGTGCGACAGAGGATAAACAACAAAAGAAAAGAGAGAAAATTTCTAAAGAAGCGATTCCTAACAATAAAGGGAATATAACAAATCACTAGGAAATCTGACAAGAGATTTTCTCTGGCCGAAGTGCTAGAAAAAAAACAGTCACTAGCGATAGGTGTGGCGAATTCCCAGCCATATGTATAGAGTCCGGAAAACTCCGGCCCAGCTCAATCACACAGCGTCTGCTTCTCATTATCTCTTCTTAGTCATTATTGGCCACATTTTGGTTTTGATCAGTCAGTTGGCAGAATAAACGGGTTGATGGCAAGTTAGGCAAAGTACACGGGAATTGATTTAAGGTGAGCAAATTAGGTCAAGGCGATGGAGGCTGTCCAACCTCGCTGGTAATTAGCGGACTTCAAAACGCAGTTTTCTTCCCGGAAGAATTTCAAACCGCATTAGGTAAGTGTCATAGAAAAGTTAATAAGCAAGAAAGTCTGTCTGCCTCATAGTGGCAGTTACTTTTATTGCGCTTGCAACAACTGCGATTCCGTTTATCGTGCAGCCCTAATCCACAGTGACAAGACAGTGATACAAAACTGTTCCTGATTGGTTCATACATTATTAAACACTGACCAAACGACTTACAAACCAGAATGCAAGGGCAGTGGGCAAATATGTAACTACTGGACATGTTCTTGTAGAAAAAAAATATTGACTACCGACCACAATGCTACCACCAACTTACACTGAAATGAGTAACTGAAAAACCTATACGCTCATTCCAATAATTAATTTAAGAGAACAAGTATCTCCGATGATGCAAGTCTAATATAAATTCTTAAGATACAATACTCAAATGTATTTATGTTTTGCAGTCAAAACAAAAACATAGGCCATGTAATAGTCTTTCTCATCATGCAGTAGAGCATTGTAGAAAGAGGACCATTTTCAATTAGAGAAAACATTCTCTTGGCAGTTTTCCAAAGTCATAGTGTTCTTCTACAGAGGACCATTGTAGGAGGCAAAACTATTTTTATCCTTAAGCAACCACAAAGTACAAGAGCTCATAACCCAAATTGAACAGCAATACTGTACTCTCAAAACAAAATGCCATTTTAAAGAATGTGGAACTGCTTGTGAATCATGGCTCTAGATTTTTGACGATACAGAGTCATTTTTATTCTTTGAAGCATAGTAGCCCTCACCCTAATTCAGTCTTCACAATTGCTTTTGATTTTAGCTAAACAATAAAAAAGTATGAATGGTCTTAATCTCCAGATTACATTTGTTTGCATAATACACTTCAGATGAATGGATGAGTGGATGGATGGATAGCTACTACAGATAATACACTACTGTGAAAAAAGTGTTTGCCCAGTTCCTGATTTCCAGTATTTTTGTGTACTCGTAAGGCATGGATGTTTTAGATCATCAAACTAACATTAATCTCAGAAAAAGATGAACCGAGTACACACAAAATGCAGTTTTTAAATGATGATTTCATTTATTGAAGGAAAAAAAGCCATCCTTGCAAAAAGTAATTTCCCCCTTAGTTTCTAAATCAACCAATTAAGCAAATTTAATTGATAATCAGAATCAATTTCACCAGAGACACCCAAGCATGATAACTGCCAGCCCTGTTGAACCTGAGTGCAATGTAAAAAGAACTTGTGAGGTAGGCAAATAGCAGCAAATGATTATCCTGTCCATATAAATTCCAGAACAAATGAAGAACAAAGTCCTTGACAGCAATCAGCATTGAAAGGGTTACAAAGCCATTTCTAAGGCTCTGGAACTCCAGCAACTCCAGTGAGAGCCAAAAAAATAAAAATAAAAAAACTTGGAGTTGAGGTAAACCTTCCGGAGAGTGGTTGGACAACCAAAATTCCACCAAGAGTGCATTAATGACTCATTCAGAAGGACACAGAAGAATCTAGACTAACATCTAAAGAACTGTAGACCTCACTTGCCTCAGATAATGTCAGTGGTCACAATTCCATGACAAGAAAGAGGCTGGGCAAAAGTGGAATCCATGAGAGAGCTGCAAGGAAAAAAAACCTCTTTTGAACAAATAGATGACAAAGGTTCACCTGACATTTGCTAAAAAACATCTTAATGATCCCTTTAAGGTGCACTATGCAACTTTGTTTACTTTTACTTCTGTTGACATTCAAACTCAAACAAAACAGATGTAGCTCTCCCCTCCCTCCCATAGTTCCCTCCTTCCCATGCTGCCACAACTGTCAACTGTTGTCGGTGATTGGCCGGGACGGTTTGTTATGTTGTGGGGCACAGCCTGTGCCTCTTGTGTTTATTTGCAGTGTGTGATGCCTGTGCTTCTCCAGAGCCCGTGTTTTTTTTTTTTTTTTATTGCGAATTTAGGGGTAGGCAGCTAGCGGATTGTGGAGTGATGTCGGCGAATTTAGACAAAAATATAATCGCACAGCAAGTAAAAAAACTTGCAGAGTGCACCTGTAAGACTTTTGGGGTAATATTCCGTGCATTGATGAGTCACAAGTGGAACCGTTAGGTTGGCAGGGGTCCTGGTACATTTGGCATAAAGCTAATGCAGTGTTCTGCATTAAGAACATCATACCAACACGCAGACTCAGTTGTGGTAGAGTGATGACCTAGGGCTGCTTTGCTGCTTTAGGAACAAGGTGACTTTCCATAATTGATGGAACCATGTTTTCTGCTCGCTATCAGAAAATCCTGAGGGAGAATGTCTGGCCATCAGTTTTCGACCTAAAGCTTGAGCACATTTGGGTCATGCAGCAGGACAAAGACCCAAAGCACACAAACAAATCCACCCCAAAAAGAAATAAATTAAGGATTTAGAGTGGTTTAGCTAATGTCGTGAATTGAATCTGATTGAGATGCCACGCATGATCGGAAATCGGCAGTTCATGCTCAAAAGCCTCTCCAATGTCGCGAAATTGGAAGGATTGCAATTAAATTTCCAAACTTAACCAATGGTGGCTCTACAGTTATTCTCACCTAATCCTTGCAGTCCTTGCATGTGATTAGCCGACATGATGGAGATAGGTTTGATTCTCCATTTTGGAATGTGCCTTTCTGATAAATACAGCAACTGATACTGATATACTTACGTAGCTAGAAATGCAATGCCGGATTACTCTACGATATATTGTACAGCATTTCCTTTGCGTGGAGATACACGATCATGCCCCCCAAAAAAATTTATTTATAGTTCCAATATAGTTATTAGCTTGCATTGTCTGGACAATAACCATGTAAAAGGAAAACCAGTTTCGCATGCTGAAAACAGAACTGGAAGTTTGTATTACAATGCAAATATTCTTACTCCACCCACAGCTAGGTTTGGACATTTAATTGCAATACCTTGAATTTTAACAACTCTGCAAAGAAAAGTGGGCCCAAATTCCTTCATAGCAATATAAAAAAAAGTAGTACCAGTTATTGCAAACATTTGACTACAGGTGTTACGACTTGGGTGGCACAACTAGTCAATAGTTTAGGGAGGCAATTATTTTTCCACAAAAGAGATGCAGGATTTTATTCACTCTGCCTCCAATAAAGGAAATGGTCAGTTAAAAGCTGCATTTTAGGTTGAATCACAATGATGTCTTTGTCTTGAATTAAAATTAAAATAAAACAAAGACATCTTGTGTGCATGTGTGATGCATTTTGTATAAAAAAAACACTTTCAAGAGAGTTTAATATGAAACTGTGTTCATAAAAATAGTGAAATACTGATGCACATTTACGATCCATAGCCCCATAACGCAAAGAGATTGCATCTGTGTGCATTCTGTATGCGACTGTAAACATATCTCGGTTGAGAAATACTGTGCATTATTTAACTGAACGCTGTCAGTGATGTAGCACAATCCTGCAAAATGAAAGAAATCTTCCCTTGCAGATTGAGGATGACTCAGAATTCTTTGACAGATTTTGCACGTGCTAATGACAAACTGTTGAATAAAAAATGTTATATTCCAGCTCCATCTGGCCTTGGCGAGTCAGTCTTCTCATCTTCCACTCAGAACCACTACATCACTCTTTCAGGGACTCAAACAGGAGCATTTGTGTGAAGCACTGAAAACTCACTCAAGCGAAGAGAAGGTCAGTGGAAGGAGAGAACCGCTCATTCACTCTCACTGTTTACATGTGCAGCTAACACAGTGCTTCTTAATCATCTTCAGAGGAACATGTTTCGGCTGCCGTAGTGTGTTCCTCCCTCATCTCCGCCGCCCTCATCGCTGATGATTTATTAATCGAATGGTTTGCTCCTATTTACGCATGCAGAGCTTCTTAGAATTCACATGAAACATCACGAGAGAGGAAAGAGCCTTGTTGGCCGCTTCATTAGGTACACGTTCGCACCAGAACAACCTGCATTCTCCATGGCATGGATAGAATAAGGTTCAGGAGGCATGCCTTAGAAATTCTGGTCCGTTTTGTTGACATGATGGCATCATACAAGTTGCTGCAGACTTCTGAGCTGTTTTCCACACATCCTAAAGGTGCTCCGTGGAGGTCACTGACCTCACTCATTTTCTTGGAGCCACTTTCAGTTGAGCTTCTTGACACAGCACATTATCCTGCTGGAAAAGCCATTAGAAGACAGGCAGACCCCTTACTTTCTGCCTGCTCAGTTTAGCTGGACAGTGGTCTCCACTTTATCTAATAACCCAGATCAAGTTGGCTCCTGTAAAATAATTCAAATTGTGATCTCTGTACCGTGGCTCACTAGGATAGTGTGGGTAAGTGGTGGATTACATTTAAGTCTTACATCCTCGGGTTTCACATCCCTGATTGTCCCGTATATACACAGTTACCTCCCTCTACTCTAACGTCCTGGAGCCAGGGGGATTGGGGAACCCTTACATCTCAATTGTTATCTCCGCCAAGGAGGTTATGTTTCTGCAAGCGTTGGTTTGTCCATCTGTTTGTGCACAAAATAACTCAAAAGTAATTAACGGATATCTCAAACTTTGTGGGTGGACCCTATTGATTTTAACTGCGATCGGTCAAACAATATATGAGCCACGTTCGCTCAGCAAGACTTTGACTGTGCTGCCTTGGCAGAAGTTTGCACTCTTGGAGTGCCTCTAGCTCAGAAAGACACACTCTTTATTACCGGTAGGAATACTGGGTCCTTCCATTCCAGTGCAATGTCATTCCATTGCAACCAGCTTTTTTGGTTTTAGCATTATGGGGACTTGACTGAGGGGCTTGGTTGAGAGAAGACGTCTTCTTTCATGCCAGAGCTGCCATGATTACCCATTGGTAATAATGATATGATTTGGCTAGCTACATACTCAGTCTAATTTCCAAGTTGTGATTCTTTGGAGAGAAAATTCCACCACACCCCCTAATTTACAGTACCTCCCCTTTTGCACTTCAGCATTTAAAACATGCAGTTTACATGGTCCACTCCAACCATCTGTCTGTGTCCTGTTCTTTCTCACAGCCTTACTGGACCTCCCCCCTCCCCCTCACGTCACTGTCTGTTTGTCGACAAAGCAGAGCAGAGAACTGCATGATAGCGCTGATATCCAGTTAAAACAGCCTGCTGTTCTGAGAGGATTTACTTACAGGCAGCAAATGGCCAAGAACCTGAAAATTATAGTACTATCTAAAAAAACAGGTTAATATGGGACCTTTAAATGATGTTCAGTTTGTATTAATGCGCCCAATACACACTGAAAACCCTGACAGGTGCGGTGGACTCAAATGTTTCGTGGAAACCGATTACCTCAAAAAATCATTGAGTATGGCTCCTAATCTTGTGTTCACAACACTTAAAAAAAATGTAAAAAAAATAATAATAATAACTTTACCTTATTTTCTTCAAGTACCTTCCACGCAATGCAATGAAGTTGGCCAACTTGGCCCACACAATTTTTTTGAGGTATTCAGTTTTCACAAAACATTTGAGTTCACCACACTATCAGGGTTTAAAGTGCATTCCAAGAAAATACTCCTCACAGTTACACGGACAACACCATCATGAACCGGTTGACACAAGGCAGGATGGATTCATGTGAACATCAAATTTTGATCCTAACATTTGCATTTGTAGTATCAGAAATTGAAATCTGTCAGACCAGACAATTTTTCCCCAAATTTTCTACTTTCAAGTGTTATAGCCCCAATTCGTTATGCTTTCCCCTCTCAGACATGCCCAGGACATGCCCAAAACCAAGCTCCAGACTGGGCTTAACAAAAAAAAAAAGGTCAATACTGCCATCTAGTGCCATTTTTTCACATTACACCAGTTTCCCACTGTCACCTCAGGTTCCTGGTCTTAGCAGGCAGGATGGGAAGCTGGTGTGGTCTCTGCAGCTGCAGTCAATGCACTTCAAGGTTCAGTGTGATGTTCATTAAGAGACACTTAAATGTGCAGTAATTTAGCTACAGAACTCAGCTTGACAAGGTCTGGTAATTTTCCTCTGATTAACACTGTATTTTTTCCACAGAACTGCATCACACTCAATGTTATTTAATTTATTTGCACCCTTTTCAGTAAAATCAGTGAATTTCAATTTTCAGATTAAATTTCTTTTTCATAATTAAATACGCTAAACAGCAGTGCTGAACAGTAATAATAAACAACATGCAGGCGAAGGGCAAGTCAGTCAGTCAGTCAGTCAGTCAGTCACACACACCACAGAAATGCATCTCTCTGGCTCAGGAGAGCCATCGGTTCAAGATTTTTCGCCTTGAACACGACATACACTTCTGACACAAAGAACAAGGCAGGTTGAGTTTACAGTATAATCTGGCAAATTCACTAATCCATTAGGAGCCAAGTAAAATGTAAAACAAACAAAACTTGAAGGAACTTCAAGAATTGGGTTTGCCACTTCTGCCAAAAAATAAGGGATGAATTCATACTCATGCAGCAGTTCCCATGCTCATTGGCTACAGCATGTAGCCGACAGTTTCACCATACTCTACACCCTGGTCTAATCCAACACTACATCCACCACATTTCCTTACACAAGACCCATCTCCTGCAGGCCCTGTAATGGCAATAATAAAAATAAGAATAGACTTACAAACGTATGTTCTATGAAACAATAAAAAAAGAACGTACTTGGCTTATTTCAAAGAAAGAGTACTCCATCCTGCCCATTGACCATAAATAAGCTTTAAAAAAAGCTTTTTGCAGTAAAACTATACTAATACTCACTGTAAAAATACAGTTGTGGGAGGGGTAGAGGTACAAATTCAAGTGACTTGATGCCTATAAACATTTCACAGATGTTGTTTGATCTCCTGACCAGACGCAGACCAAACTATGATATTTAAGGCACTAGTAAATGCACATTTCACCCAAAAAAAACCTGAAATTGTTTAATAACACAATGCTAATGCAAATGACAGTTTTATTAGTCGCATTTAACCCCTACTTAACAGATGCAACTGATAAAACTTGATGAATTGATGAATTACAGCTTGGATTACTGCAGACGATAAACAGGGACCACGTGAAGAGTTAGTTTCCAAAATGCAATATATCCATTTTACTCATTTTGAGTAAAGCAGTAACCCTATGTTGGCACCTACTGCATTTTATGGAAGAACACAAACTTTGACCATGAAAAAAAAAAAACACCATATAGCATGAATTTCTAAAAACGAATTTTTAGCACTATGTGAAAAAAAGCACTGGGCAATCGATCTATGATATTATCTCAATTTTTGCCATTTTGGGACTTACTGTGCTTTGGAGCAAACGTTTCACATACTCAATGAAGTCACAGATGATATCAATCACCTTGTAAACCAATAAACCATAAAAGGGAAAATTACTTAGAAATACTGCATGGAAAGACCCCCAGCAAGAGAATTATGAGTTAACTGTGTTAACATGTGTGCCAAGATGACGTGATGTTTGACAGCCTCAAACTTATATCGCACCAATACCTAAAAGAGCAGTGAGTGCGCAGGAATCCAACACTGATTTGGATTTTAGCATTTTATGGAGATGAGTCTAAATCTAATGAATCTGGCAACTATGAATAAGAACAGTACTAAGTGATTCCTGCATAAAAGTAGATACTTCTCTTTTCCAACAGACAAATATAATGCAAAATCATGCTACTTGACCTCATGGTGGAGTTTACTGATTTTATGTTCAGGAATGGTACTTTTGGCTGCCATTTTGAAAAGTCAATGTTAAGACAGCATTTTGGCTTTTAAAAGTTGTTTAGTTGAATTTTTCATATCAGAAAACATATAATTTAGATACCTAAATTATTCAAATTGGGCAATTTCAACGTTATTGTTAAAATGTTAAAATGTTACAGACCAAAAGTGTGTTGACCGTTCCACATTTTCAGACAGCGACTTCATGAAAGGTCAGATATAGGGCAAACAAAATATTTTTGGATTTTGTATGACAAGACAAGTAATTCGGTAAACATTTCAATAAGATTGGGACATCTAATTTTCACTTCTGTTGACCCCACCAAAAATTGCAGATATTTTGAATAGGTTTCCCCAGGCCAAATTTGTTTCGTATCCTTCAGCCAACCCAAAGCCAATTTGAAACTTTTATCTTTGTGAAAGTATCACATAACCTATGATTGTTCTTCTCCTATAAATGCTTAGGAGAAAAATAAAAAATGTAGATACTTATGTTCATTTTCCAGTCATGGTTTGGGTCTGTTCTTCCCCTTAAAGATAGAGGGGTTACTGCAAATTAATGCAGATTTAATTTTGTGGGATCACTTTAATACTCAATGATAGAGTAAACCATGATGGTGGTAAAGGTTTACTCTTAAAGACTCTATGCCATGTGTGTTGAAGTTGATTTGGCAGTTTGTGGAGGCCAAACACCTTTATGAAATTGTTTATGTTTATTTTTCCATTAATTTGTCACCTGTCTGTACTTTTTAATTGTCAGTCTGGAAGTAAAGAAACCAACAATCACCTGCAATGCAGTGCAACGGCAGTTTGACAGAGGTGTTTGGAGCATATGTGGTGAGTCCAATATTCTATAGGCACAGGGCACAATTATGTATAACTAGCTGCTACCCGCTACCCGGAGTGAAATTGCAATTTTTTTTGCGTGCATGACCGTTTTTCAAAAATCGCGCGATGTCAAGTCCTTCCTGGTGTCCAAGTGGATATTCACACCAAATTTGGTGACAATCGGTTGAGAAATGGAGGAGAAAAACGCGTACGTACACACAGCCAGACAGACAGACAGACATCAACCTCAAATATATTATAGATTAATGAGACATAAACTTTGAAGAAAAACTGCAAACACCAATTCCAAAGAAGTTGGGACGTCGTGTAAAACGTGAATAAAAACAGAATACAATGATTTACCAATCTTTTTCAACCTATAGTCAATTATGTACACTACAGAGACAAGATATTTAATATTCAAACTGATAAATTATATTGTTTATTTGGAAATATTCACTTATTTTGAATTTGATACCTGCAACATGTTCCAAAAAAGCTGGGACAGGGGTAACAAAAGACTGGGAAAAGAATGCTCAAAAAACACCTCTTTGGTACATTCCACAGGTGAACAGGTTAATTGGAAACAGGTGAGTGTCATGATTAGGTATAAAAGAAACATCTTCAAAAGGCTTAGTCATTCACAAACAAGGATTGGGCGTGGTTCACCACTTTGTGAACAACTGCGTGAGCAAATTGTCCCACAGTTAAAGAACAACGTTTCCCAATGTGCAATTGCAAGAAATTAGGGATTTCATCATCTACGGTCCAAAATATCATCAAAAGATTCAGAGAATCCAGAGAAATCTCTATACATAAACGGCAAGTCCGAAAACCATCATTGAATGCCTGTGACTGTCAGTCCCTTCGAAGGCACTGCCTTAAAACCTGACATCATTCTGTAAAGGATTTTGCCATGTAGGGTCAAAAATAGGAAAACCATTGTCAGTTAAGACAGTTCCTTGCTACATCTACAAATGCAAGTTAAAACTCTACCATGCAAAGCGACGGCCAAATATCTTTAACACCCAGAAACGCCGTTTCTTTGGGCCCGTGCTCATCTGAGATGAGCAAAGTGGAACGCAAAGTGGAGAAGTGTGCTGAGGTCTGACGAGTCCACATTTCAAATTGATTTTGCAAATCATGGACTTTGTGTCCTCCGGACTAAAAAGGAAAAGGACCATCCAGATTGAAATCCGCACAAAGTTCAAAAGCCGGCATGGTATGGGGATGTGTTGGTGCCCATGATATGGGTAACTTGCACATCTGTGAAGTAGAGGTCTTGTTAACCAAATATTCTCCATCATTGACCAATTTATTTTGACAATGATGGACAATTTTGAAGGCCGTTCGTCATTTTGACAGAATGTAATTCACGCCCCCGTCCAATTGGCGGTGGGTGTCATATTGTCTCGAGCATTGTCTTTGATCTGTATGACAGAGATACCAAGTCTAACGCATACGGCATAGGTCTCACGCATTTTTTAGGCTTATTCACTGTTGTCTGCAATTATTCAATGAACTCATATTAATGAGATTCTCATGCAGAATTAAAATTCTTGTGCATTGAAGTTTAAGTCTCTCTTGCGTGAAGGTGGACCTCACCATGGAAAGCAATTATGACGTCGTGCTTCTATTTACTCAGGGACTGGAAAAAATGAATGTGTTTCATGATCGTTTAAATTTTTTAAATGAAATAGACCATTTCAAATGTTATGCAATTCCATTGCTTTCAATCCCTCAGTAAAGACAAGCGTGAAAATTCCCGAGTCATAATCAATTTCCGTGTCACTAGTGAGGAAATCCACCGTAATGCACGTGAAACTGGTTAACTTAAGGCACAAAGACTTGAGTTCCAGGAGTGAATTTCTTCAGTTTGCATTGATTGAATAGCCGAATTGCTTCCTACGGCACAGGAACAGGAATGCCACTAAGAGGCGAGAGACTCGCGCCGAAAATGCGCGAGACTTGGCATCTCTAGACTATGATCCTGTGCTCCACATATTTTTTGTAACATAATCGTTTGCAAAATATGCTGCTCTACTGCCGGTACACGACTGGTCTTACGCTGCAAACACCATCTCTATTATGTGAACACACAGATAGGCTATCTAGGTCGGGAAAGCCCCCGGTTGACATAACGAGTTGATAAGCAACTTCGAAGGACCACAAGACTGCAGATGTTCAGCTTAATGAAGCCCAGCAATAACTGAAAGCATCATTCTTTTGCGCACCGTTACTGTGTGGGGGGAGAAATCATTTATGATGCTTTATGAAGTTCATATAGCAGTAAGTTTGAAAATGCTGTCGGCATCAGCTATAAATCTATAAATTAGCCTACTCTTTTTTTTTTTTTTTTTTTTAAATAAATGATTATCATCTAAAAAAATTAAATAACAATGACAGATAATAATTGATTATGACGGAACTTTTATGCCCCTGTCGGTCACAATGATGGACAATCAGAAAGTGTAACGCCACCTCTGGTCTTTTCACTCAGAGATATAAAAGCACTAGAGTGGACAAAGTCTTCATTTCTGTGGCAGCACTCGCCGCCATCTTGCGTAAGTATATCGGGACAGACGTTCATAGGAAAATACAGTAGAACTTGCCTAAATCGTCCTCGAATCGCTCATACCGGACAGCAGATGATGTCCCGATTTTTTCCTGTAATGTTTTCCCATAAAATTAACATTGAATATTCTTGATTTTATATAACGGATTTTCGCTCACATCGGACAAAATGTCCAGTCCCGTCACCATGCATTTCCATTCAAAAGCACTCGTGTATACCGGACAAGCTGGTTGGCAACATGCACATACGCAGTCGCAACAGAGCAACAAAATGAAGTTTGCCTTTCCTACACTGATATAAACGGACTGCATTTTACCGTCAAATTAACGTATTGTCACCTTGTCATTTCAACTGTAAGAGGAGACCTGTGGGCATTTAACCGTGGTTTACGCTGAACATGCACTGAACTCTGTGGTAAACTTATTGTAAAATTACAGTTAAAATACAGCGCCCTCCATAATTATTGGCAGCCCTGGTAAAGGTGTGTTAAAAGCCTTAAAATAAATTCAATTTTTATTGCAGAAGCATACTCACATACTGAAAATTGTAGAAAAATGTAATCTTCAACTCGAGTGAATTTAAAGGGGAAAAAAATCCCTAATGAAGAAATTATTATTTTTCATAAAATCACCTGTTCCACAATTATTGGCACACCTAACAATTTCTAGGAATTAAATGTAATTGAAGTATTTCTGTCATTTCAACAGTAGTTCACAGAGTCGATCAGAGTATCTAGGAACATTTAATTAGTAAATCATCACTTCCTGTTTCCCTGGGGTAGAAATATGATGTGACTCAGAGGCCATTTCTCTTATCCACTCTTCAACATGGGAAAGACAAAGGAACACACCATTCAAGTAAGGCAGATGTGTGTCGACCTTCACAAGTCAGGCAATGGCCACAAGAAAATAGCCACTCACCTGCACCGGCCCATATCTACTGTCAGAGGTATCATTAAGAAGTTTAAAACAACTGGAACAGTGGTAAACAAGCCTGGACGAGGACGCAAGGTTATTTTGCCACAACGCACAGTGAGGAGGATGGTGGGAGAAATAAAAAGTTCTCCAAAGCTCACTGTTAAAGAATTGAAACAAATGGAAGCATCTTGGGGTCACAAAGTCTCCAAAACAACCATCAACTGGGACCGTGTGCTTTGGTCAGATGAGACCAGGATAGAGCTTTTTGGCAACAAACACTCTAAGTGGGTCTGGCGAAACACAAAAGATGAGTATGCATCAAAAGCACCTCATGCCCACTGTGAAGCATGGGGGAGGATCGGTGATGCTGTGGGCCTGTTTCTCTTCCAGAGGCCCAGGGAACCTTGTTAGGGTGCATGGCATCATGAACGCATTGAAATACCAGGACATTTTAAAGCAAAATCTGGTGGCCTCTGTCCGCAAGCTGAAGTTGAGTCGTTACTGGGTCTTTCAGCAAGATAATGACCCTAAACATGTTGCCAAATCTACACAGAAATGGTTAACTAGACACAGAATCAAGCTCCTCCCATGGCCATCTCAGTCCCCAGACCTCAACCCCATTGAAAACCTGTGGAGTGAGCTGAAGAGGAGAGTGCAGAGGAGAGGACCCAGGTCACTGGATGATTTAGAGAGATTGTGCAAAGAGGAATGGTGGAAGATCCCTCTTTCTGTATTCTCCCATCTTGTGAAACATTATAGGAGAAGTTTAGGTGCTGTTTTGTTGGCAAAAGGCGGTTGTACAAAGTATTAACATCAGGGGTGCTGATAATTGTGGCACACATGATTTGATGTCAAAGAATTATTTCTCAATGTGGGATTTTTTTCCCGCTGAATAAATGTACTTGAATTAAAGGTTGGATTTTCCTCTTTTTTCATTGTGGTCTTATATTGTTTTGAAAAAAAACTGAATTTGTTAAAAGCTAAAGAACATATCTTAACCAGGGCTGCCAATAATTATGGAGCGCATTGTAACTGTCAAAAAGGTGCCAGTTAAATTACCTGGTAAAAAAGGCTTCAGTTTATTCGTATTTTATCAACAGTGTTTTCGCGGAAACTGAAACTGTCGCGGTTTCATTTACATACTTTAGTTTTTGAGACTCTACACTGATCCCATTTGGGGAAACACGCAGTATCATCCTGTTATCAATCATGTCAGGGCAAAGACGGATTAAATGAAGACAACGAGTAGGTATAAAAACATCAAAATGAAGTTGTTCCGTAATACACAAAGCCTGCATATAAAGACTAGTTTCTTCCAGGTATAGGCTAGAGGGTCGTACTCACAGGCACAGCTGAATGCGAACGCTTTTTCTTTGAACGAAACAAAAATGTAGTTAACTGAGCGATAAGATAAAGGGTAAGGCTATCATAGAGCTTATTCTTTGGCCTTGCCAAATAATGGAGCATAAATATTGTTGTTCAATTACAATACCTTATTTGTGTCCTTTTTTAAGAATGAAAAAATTAAAAAAAGAACACGGAAAACAAGTCTCCCCCCAGAAAATAAACTAAAATACCCATGTTTAGCCTGTTTACATGTGCCTCAATGGACATTTATACATACTCAAGATGGCAGAGCAATTCTGCCGTGAGCGCTTTGGTCCAGCCAGTGACGTCTCCTCCATAGTGTTTGTATATCTCTGTGTTTTCACTATATTTTTAGCCTTAATGTCCAATGTAGCCACTTAGCTTGTAGCCTAGTTCATTTTCATGGATAAAGTTTAAAATTCAAGACCTCTAGCTACGGAGGCCAACGAGGAAATAATGCTGCAACAGCCCTAAACATCTTCGATTGGAGAAATGCGCGGCTGTTTTGATTGTTAGGATTCGCTGACTGAACAGCGCATTTTTATGGTCAGCCAAATTATTCGGCAAAAATAATTAGGGCTTGTAGCCAAGTGGCTACATTGAACATTTAGGCTAAAACTATAGTGAAAAGACGTCTTTACGAGTCAAATTTGAATGTCGGGGCTCAAGGACACTTGGATTATGCCTCACGAGCATTATGGAGGCATTTTGTGGTTTTTAAATGTTGTTTTTTACTCTTGAAAAAGTGGCGTCTGTTGACTTCAATTGACTTGGATTTCTCTTCAATGCTGTTTCTTTGTAAAGATAAAAGAGTTTTAAGGAAATAAATTCATGGACCCTTCGATTAGCCTTGGGCTGAGTAGATGAGTGAATTTTCATTTTTGGGTGAACTTTCCCTTTAAGCCACCCTATACTACAGAGTGAATTCCACTTCAGCCGAGAGAACACTTCCATGAATGTGACATCACATATTTCACCTGAGGAGATGAACTTCCATGAAGACACACACACACACAGACACACGTTCAGTAACTCACACGCTAGCATATACGAACACGGGCAAACACACACACACACACACACGCCTGTCAGCAGCAACACCTTCCCATCAGGGCCGGGGGCAGTGGTGCCTGGACCATGCAAAATCAGTGTGATGAGATGAGTAACAGTTAATCTCCCAGCCTATCCTCCAATCACAAGGCCTCCTGAATCTCCCAGTGCTGGCCAGCCACTGTCAGTGATGGGCTGCCATGGCGTGAGGAACTGCCCACTCAGATCCACTCTGCTAAATGGGATTGGTTAGATTTACTCCTCTCTGTGCCCCGCAGGGCTTCACACTTATTTCACACTGCAACACATTCAGTGTTATTTCTGATGATATTCATTTCACTAGAAAGGCAAAGAGATGAGCAGGACAGAAAAATTAAAAAGACAAATGGATGAATGGATGGATGGACGAACAATTTAGGTCAGTGTCGACTATGATTGAATTTATTTTAAAGCCAGGAACCAATTAAATCATTAGTGAAACACAGCTTCTTTGCCTACCTTGACTTTTAATGCTGCTGGCTAGAAGACATCGTCACCAGGCCAGTGAGAAGAAAAGGCAATTATCAGCAATGACAAATTATTGCATCACTGCCAGCCTTTGACTCAATGGTATCTATAATGGCACAAAACCTAATCTGAAGAACCCGCACTGATAATAGATCGCAGTTTGAGTGAACATAAGGACCCGATGCCTGAGGCCCAATGCATCGCAGCTCACAAACGCAAGGATAACGAGAGCCTGTCCACTACTGGAGGCTGATAACCAGTCACGCTGCTAACAAGCTCCGCGGGTGGAAATTCCTCAAAGGGATCGGCTGCGGTGTGGCTGGAGTGCAGGAAAAAAAGCAGAAGTTTCCTAAATAATCTCCCCAGCACTACCTCTTTTTATGTAGGTATTCAATTCACTGTTTATTAGCCTTCTGGTTAAAATAGAAAAAGACGAGTGCTGACATGTACTGTAACAGTTTGCCGACTATGTAAAGGAGTTCTGCTTGTCATGTTCCTCTCTGAAGTCTGAAATTGCCCCGCCTCCTCTCTGCTTTGATTGGTTCTCCTGATTGAAACAATCGCAACAGTTTCAGCTCTGTGAAGATGCTTCACCTCCCACTGAGACACACAGTGCTTCCTGCAGGGGACACAGAACCTTGACTCAGGACCAGAAACGGGTCACCTGGGAAACTCAGTGTTAAACACAAGATCGGAGGAGAGACAAAGCAGCCAGCTGTGTAACCTCGGCTTCACAATACCTGTCCGGACGTGCAGCCTCTTCCAAATAAGAATAGAAATAGAGAGCGCTTTTTTATTTTAATCTTTATTTTTGAATCACAAAGCATCATAGAAACTTTATGTATGCACCGGAAACTCTGATGATACAGAACTTTGGATTTTAGACCCAAACATAATAGGCACTATTACAGAGAAAATTCAGTTATCAACGCAGCTCACATACTGTTACTTTTGCGCATAAAGATGTGCATATCAGAAATGGGTATAGTACCAGAAATAATATGCAACTCAGAGTGAGTAATACTGTAGCATGTTTATTTTAGGCTAGCTGCAGCGGCTGTAATTTGCGTGACCTGACAGCTAGGGCGCGAGGTTATATATAACTCATCACAACTCCTTTATTTGATCTATTTTAGGAATGACTATAAATGCTTCATAAATGTGGAAATTCTAAAAATAAGCCTAAACCCCTGAAAAAAGGGAGGCTTGGTGGTTAAAAAAAAAACCGCCACGCAAAATGAAAATGCCGATATCCTGCTCTTTGTTTGTTTTTCTTGCAGCTTTTTCTGCACAGAGGCAACATTAATTGAATGGTCTGGTAAACACCGACATGCTGGCTTTGAGAAATTAGGGGGGGGAGGCGTCCTGTTAAATCTAATTTGACAGCATTGATTTCTCAGAGTATGATCCTCACTGGAGTTTAAAATGGGACACTAAAGAGAATCAGGCAAATGGATGCCAAATTAGACATACTCTTGTGGCCAGCTAATATCACTCTGCCAGAGCACTGAACCAGCTGTGAAGCCTTTTCATTTTCTGGAAGAAAAAAATACACAAATAACTGCATACTTCTGACAATTCTCTATGCAGTGTTGATAATCCAGTAATACGATGAAAATAATGCTAAGACCTACTATTCATTACATAATGAAACATTTGGGGGGGGGAGGCGGTGCTGCATTTGTTTGCAATGTGTCGCTCTTCTTCAAACCAGTTTTACTGCAAGGCTCAACATCTGTTACAAGGCAATATCAGGCGAAGCATCTGGCCTCATTATTACCTTTACTTTCAGTCACGTTGAATATCGTGCAAAAATCGGTCCTTTGTAATTTCTTTCTTTTGGTGCATTTGCATGGACAATATACAATACAATATTGCCAGAAGGCGGATGAGCGCGGAATGTGAGATGAAGGCTAAAATTTGTACCCAACCACAGGAAAAAAAAAATCTCCTCTGGGCTGTAGTAATTAAACGAAAGATCCAGAAAATGGCAGTGTTATTTCAGCTGAGTGAAAATAGCACAGAACATATTCACAACACAAGGTTATGTTATGAACCTGAGGGGTCCTCTATTCCACAAAGGGGCTCTTGCAAGAGTTGTGCTGAGTTATTGATTTTATAATAGGCTCTCTTACATGTGACGCGGGAAGTGCTGCTAAAGACCATGTTATTGCACTGTTACGACAGTATTGCTCATACACATTTAAATTTGCGTTTGGGTAAGAAGCTTTACCAAGTCACGTGATTGTAAGTACATACTCATACTACATGTAAACGTAACCCTTTCATAAGCAATTACGTGGACATAAACTTGTAAATATTTGCACAAATGTCACCCACACATGCACAGACCTATGTCAAATGACATAATTACACATTTTGCGCAGTGTATCATAAATGCATGCAAACCCTGCTACATACTCACTTGCTCATCACTACATACTGTAAAAAATTGCGTACATAGGCACTAGTGGCAGTCCTAGACCCGGGAATTGGGGGGGCGCCGACACGTCCCTTTATGGCAATTAGTCTTGGCTGGTTCTCAATCATTTTCCTTTACTGACGCATTTTCCAATTATCATAATTGGCAACTTAAGACACGGTCTCTCCATATGCGATGGAACAGCGATGAAATCATGTGCTTAATTCAGCTCAGTGGCCAAACCTGAACTGAAAATTGTGAAAAAACATAGGTTTAAAACAGTCGTTAGTCCTGACCTGTTCTCAGTTATTTTCATGATTAACAAAAGGTTCGCTTCGAGAGCACTCCACAGTTAACAGCTGCTGCTTGTTCTCCCCGATTATGCAAGAAGACAATCATTCATCTGGATACTTATTTGCGGTATTTAAATCAACGTTATTCAAATTTGCATACCTGTCGACTCTCATGTAAATAGCTTGGGCAGCACGCTGCCTATTCAACTCCCAAGTGCCACTTTTTTAAACAACCCACGCAATACCGAGAGTGAAAGGCAATATTTCATTGGAACACAGACCTGATCAATCAACGCGAAGCACTGGCCTATTAATAAGTAAATTATTCTGCCGCAATGAATTTCGCCCATGATTTCATCACTGTTTGATCTCATATGGAGAGAAACCGTGTCTTAATTTGCCAATTATGATAAAGGAAAATGATCGAGAACTACCCAGGACTAATTGTCATAAAGGGACGTGTCTGCGCCCCCCAATTCCCAGGTCTAAAACCGCCACTGATAAGCAAAGCCGAATTATCTATATAATGACTGGTGTGCGTACACAGGGCATCATGCTGGGAGGGTCATCACACGATTTACAAATCCTCAGTTTTTTTTTTTTTTTTTTAAATCGGAAGAGATGCGTATGTATATCATAAAAAAATTAAAACATAACTGTTAATATCAAAAGAGAATATTTAAAAAAAAAAGAATTTACATGAAAAAACTGCGATTTGGAATTGCCCTGCCAAAGTCACAGAAAGGCCAAACTGGTCCCAGATCTGCACTGCAAGCTGAGCTAGAATCCCGCCATTTAGAAACTGAATGGGCACTGATCTCGTTGTTGATCACAACAATGTACTTTCGTTCTGACATCATGTGCTACAACACACTGAGCGGCGGGGGAAGCAACCAAGGGGTTGTGCTAATTGGAAAATAGAAGAACAAAAAAGTACGAAAGATATTCACGCTACCGAATGTACCAGAAATGTCTTGCTTTTTTAACATTACTCGCGGCAAAGAAGCTGCCTGTAGAGAGGCAACTGTTCCGACGGTCAATTCCGTTCCTCCAGCGCTAGCAGCAAGTGCTTACGTTACACAAGTTAGCCATGTACGTTAGAGGCTAATGCTAATGAGGCAGATGCAGCAGCTCATAACATTAGCTGACGTTAACGGGAGCCTGTCGCAGGTGGTATGACGGCAACAGCTGAACTCGGAGACGGAGAACGTTAGCATGAGCGCAGAAGCAGACGTAGTGAGTTCACTGCACAAAGCCTTTCCCTTTTTAAAACTTTCTACCATAGAATTTCAGTTCTTAGTATTTAGTAAATGTAAATGTGTGGCCTTTGTCGCCATAAATTTCAAAACCCAAGTTAAGTGCCATTTTAGTGACTGGATGGAAAGAACTCATAATTAAGGGGTGATCTGGGGTTAAATGAAAAATGACATCAGGAAACAACTCAGAATTAATCTAAAGAGGTAAATATAACAAGTAGACATGGTCAACAACATCCCCCGCCAATGCCTGAATCACATGCACCTCATTTTCGAACTCCATCAAGACCTTGATGGTCTGAAGCTACACACCCTTTTTGGTTGTCCTATCTCAAATAGTTCCTGAGAAAAGCTGTCCCCTTTTTGGACAGACAGACGTACGGACGGACGGAGCTCAAACCTATATCCCCCTCACACTTCGTGGCGGGGGATAATAACCACCAAAAAAGATACAGCAAAAAGCTGGCATTTTTCTGTTAATGCTCATTAAATATGCAGGAAACTTTTGGCAGCAATTGCTCTTTAACTCTATGATAGAATTCAGTTTTTCTTTCATCATTTAAAAGCCATTGCTTATCCAAAAGCAACAGCCATCCTTTGCCCAGTTTATCAGTCTTGTGATTTTGGAGCATTTTACTCATATTTTGAAATTATTTTGTTTAGAATCTGATGAATACTCAAAATATTCGTACATTCGTAAGTGTGTAACAGATAGGCAAAATTTCCCTGTTTCATTGCATTTTTAATGAAGTAAAGTACCTGCAGCCCAAATTTAATTGATTTTTAATGATAAATAAAAAGGTTATGGCTGCCACAAACATGAAAAATGTGGAAAGAGTAATACCTTAGAAAATCAATAGAAAATGCATTAGACCGCATTGAAAAGTTGAGTTCAGTTTTAATTTATGTAGAAATTAGTGATTATTAAAGGTAGGTTATTATAGAATATTTTTATTTAATAAAAAAAACATTTGGAAAAATAATCAAATTTTGCCCATTTAACCCCAGATCACCCCTTAAGATTTTGGGCACTGTCCCTGCAGGCAGCACGGTTGTCACACTGACCTTGAAGGCACAGTTATTATTATCATCATTGGCAATCTTCATTTGAAGGCTTGTTCAGCTGGTGCTTTAGCTGTCATTATTG
The DNA here is from genome assembly GCA_029721435.1 of Gymnothorax reevesii. Lineage (NCBI taxonomy): Eukaryota > Metazoa > Chordata > Actinopteri > Anguilliformes > Muraenidae > Gymnothorax > Gymnothorax reevesii. The sequence continues at coordinate 4,506,635 of CM056581.1, forward strand.
CTGTATGTCAGTTAAGTTGCTATTAAATGAAACGCTAGTATTATCAAAGAGAAGAGTGGTCCATTTCTGCGTTCTATAAGCCATGTTAAGTATTTAATTAACATGGGGGGGCATTTCATTATTGGTCACACTGGGGCATAGCACTATGTTAATCCGGCCTAGAGAAGTATTCAGGTGTTGCACACGCACAGAAATATTCACATTCATCCACATCGCTCTGTCTGACACAAGGTCATTGGCAGGCAAAAAAGCATTCGCCCTCTCCTTATTCCAGATCATTGTGTAAAAAAAATAATTGGGGAGCTATTGTTCTAATTAAATTCAGTACAAAGTCAGTGTGTGGAGCACAGAAAGTACTACAGATAAATCAGGCCAGGTCTCAGGTCCCTCCCTCTGTTCAGGTGCAGTAGCCCATAATAGGAGATTCTCTACGCTTTAAAAACATCAGCCATCAAATGATTACGTCAAATCCTTTGACTACAGCTAATGAGGATGTAAAATTTTGAAAATAGAGAAGGTATCCTAGAATGACGGCAAACCATCGGCAAACAAAGCTGCACTGAGGAAAGCGCAGCAACCAGTGAGAGGTGCAGAGCTAACATGGGCCGCATCAGTGGAGCAGCCCGCTGTCCCTGCAAGGTTAGCAGCTCTAGAGCTAATGTCACAGCAAAGGTCAGCAGTGACTGCCGCTTCATGAATGAAGAACCTCATACGAAAGCATGCGTCAAAAAATATAAAAATGATCACATACTCCCGAAACGTCATTTTTCTACTTTAAACTTCAATGGCTATCGAAACAACGAATCACTCAGCCCGGGTTGCACTGCGACTATTCCTTCATGCCACCAAAACCTACCTCTGATCGTTAAATTCAAAGCGGGTCTAAGCTGTGACACCTTCCAACACACTCCACCACCCATCCTTTCTACCAGATATTCTTCTTTCAGCCACGAAGGCTGAAGACGCCTTTGAGACGCTGTCTGTCAAGGACAGGAAAGGTGACGACCCCTGGGATGCTGACGGCGACAACATGGAAATTTCTCACACGGGTTTCTCCTGTTCCACTGCTCTCTCCATAAATCACCATATTTTTTGTGCTCTTCTGTGATAAGGGTGTATTTTTTATTTTATTTTTTCGTAAAGGCGAGCGTTTTGGCGCAACAAATTTCAAAGCCTATGTTTGACAGACATAAACTTTCACTTGAGGATGAAAATGACGCAAAAAGAATTAGAAGCGTAATAGAAGCCTATGATTCAGATATGTGTATTTTATGAATCATACAAATATCATGAACTGGGTGGACAGCTGATAGCAATGATTGAAAATATGCTGGGATGTGCTGGATTGATATTCCATACACCGCTGCCTTCACCAAGCGGCTGATTTCATCATTTATTTATTTCTTTGCTTGTCACAAGGGGCTCTGTAAAGCTGCCCTTGAGGAGACTTAGTGCCGATGCAGTTGGGTTGCTGGTTCGGGGCAGTTTGCCAGGCTAAGGAATAGCTAATGAAGACAGCCAGGCAGTTGGCTGTAGCCCATTAATTAGGCTGTCTAATGGGTTTGGTAAACTGAGGACAAAAGCAGTCCCACTCTGTTATTTTGTGGGAATCCCTGTTCCTTTTTCACCAAAGGGTCTAAAAGCTTGCTTATCAAGATTTCACTTTCTTAGACTACCGTTGAAATTAAATTGCATGTTCATACCATAGCAGCAATAGCTGTGTGAGACTCTGACAGCCAGGAACACATTTAGCTGTACCTTTCTCTGGGAACACCAGTTAGTGTGAAGCATATGCTATCTGTAAAAATAAACTGGTATAAGCTGCATATGCATATATATTATTTTGATTATGAGGTAAGAACCAATGAATAAAACATCAGCTAGATTGTGATCCAGCCAAGTCTTAAGTAAATCCCACTCACGCAGACCTACACCAGCAACCTTCCCGTCTCCTGCAGAGGGACTCAGTGAATAGAGCGGAGCGAGATGTGCACTGGGTGGTGTAATCAGTGCATCCAGGAAGCAGATGTTCATGGACATCTCCTAAACTTCAGACATACAAGTACCTGGTCAACAGATCATTTGAAATGCATTATCCATGCAGACAGCAGTATAATCACTACCTCATCTCAAAATAGGTCTTCATGAGGAAAAATAAGTTTTTGCCAATATTCACTGCAAAATTTTGATTCAGAGCTGGAAGATAGAACGTACTTAAGCAGAAACTGCGTGATGTGCATGCATGAGACGAGCTTGAGGAACTAAGGGAAGTTGTGACTGTTTTTATCATTGTGTATGACAGAATGTATAAAGACAATGGAAGACCCAATCAGTCAGGTATGTACTGACTTTTCTATGGCTTCTAACTGGTGCAGGACATAGGAGAAGGAAGAGGTGGGGAAAAGTTAAGCACGTGCACAGTGACATTCACCTGAAGAGATAGACGATTGAATGGCTCGGTAAATAAGCCTAAAAGTGTTTCTGTACATTCAGAATTAAGGTGACGCAACTGAAGTTAAATTTGGACGCAGTCAGGTTATTATTTATTTGGACAACAACCCAATCTTCTCCACTTTTCAATCATACTGCATAAAATGTGGATGAATTACAGCCATTTTTGTATCTCAATTTAAAATAATTGTTTTAAAAAATAATTGGACAAGCTAACAATGAAATTAATTTTCATTTCAAATTTTTGGTGGCAAATCCTTTGCCTGAAGTCTGGAAGCAACAGAGATCAGCAGTTAATGGTTGATGTACTGCCAGGCCATCACTGAAGCTCTCTCCAGTTCCTGCTTGCTCTTGGGATGTTTATTTTGCCTACAGCATCGTAAAGAAAAGCTCAGTTGGATTGAAGTCAGGCACTGAATTGGACATTACAGAACATTCTACCTGCCTAAAAAAAAGACTTGAGTTGCTTTTGCAGTATTTTTTAAGTCATTTTCCATCTGCCATCCAATGTTTTGGAGATTTTGAAATAGCAAAAGAAAATTCAGAATTATTCTTGCTGCTTACGTCAATAGTCCAATCTTCAGTTAACACAATTAAACCAGATCAAATGGGCCCATAAATATCCATGTCATAATACCACTTTACAGACCACCAAGCTTCACAGATGAGGTGGTACGTTTTCAATCATGGGCAGTATCTTCTCTCCTCCATACTCTTATCTCCCCATAATTCCCTCACAAGTTGATCTTTGCCTCATCTGTACATAGGATGTTGTTCTAGGGCTGGCTTTTGCAATGAATGAACAAGAATGAACAATGAACAAGTGGTGCAAAAGCACCGAAGAGATGCGCACCCGACTTGAAATGTACACTTCGGATTAATGAAAATAAACTAGATATTAAAAGAGCTTGCAAAATTTATACAGTTGTGAACATACACAAAATTCCAAGTAGATCATAAAAAATAATTACAACTGCACACACTTAAGGTAATAAAAGATTTTATTTTACTTGAAGGTACCGTCATAAGAGTGACATGACACTGTCATAACTGCTACATGTGTCATGTAGCAGTTATCACAGAGTCATGTCACTCTTATGACGAAGTTGTCATAATCAAGACAAACCAAACAATGTCAACTTGTCATCTCAAAAACCTAATGACACTTAATGACAACGTTTATGACATTGACATAATGTTTATGACACGTTCATGACTGAGTCATGTCACTCTTATGACGATACCTTCAAGTAAAGTGTTACCAATTTTATAAAATATTTTTGACCTTATTTCACTTTCCTGATTTTTGGCGTATATAATCATAATCTACTCCAGTTTTTATAAACAAACCCCCTATTCTTCTGAATTTTGAGCCTGACCAATGGTTTAGATCTTTTGGTAAACCCTCCGTATCTCCTCTAAAGAAGTTCTCTAAATTACTGATTTCAACACCGATGCAGCTCCCTTCTGGAGGGTGTTTTAATCTCGCCAACCTTTGTGACTGGTCTTCCCCTCACTATTTTTCCTTTATCCACAATTATTTTCCGTGTTCTTCTGGGACCTTTAGTGTTCTTGAGCTCAGCATTTTTTAAAGAATAAAGATGATTTGATCACGTTCTTATTTTTTCTCAAGTGGATTTATATCAGCCTCATGGCTTGCTTGATTGGCAGTGACGACTCTTTGTTTTTCCATGTCGAGAGGTAACAGCAGCAGAATCCAAATGCTAATGCAACACTTGAAATCAACTACAGACCTCTTTCATACTTACTTATGAAATAATGAGGGACTAACTCACCTAACCATGGAAAAGCTGAGCAGCCAATTATCCAATTACTTTTGATACCATAAAAAGTCATTCATCTCAGTTAAATAGATTCTGACACATTGTCTGTACTGATCCGGACGGACAGAGGAATGGACGAGTTCCACTGCAATAATCTCCACTCCACTCTGTGCTGTGGAGAGGGATTTAACCCCTTTGCGCGGAATACAAAATTTTGCCAATTTTTCCTGTTGTGCATGAGCCTATTTAAGCTTTAGAACTCAGGATTTGTGACACAGAGATTTTTGAAAATTATTCAAGTGAAGCTAGACATTTGGAAATTCAATTACAGAATTGTTTAGGAATTAAATTTTGGAATTTACGGACGCCGGCATCTACATCTGCAGAAAGGGGTTAAAAAAAAAAAAAAAAAACATTAAAAAAAATACTTGCCAAAATCATTCTCACTGCAAAAATAACTTAGGAAAAAAAAGTAGTTGAAGTATTCAATGTGCGTTTCCATTCATTTTCAACTTTTTTAAGCTCAGCGTAATGAATAGGGAACTTCGATGGTCACCCATGACTTCCTGTTTCCTTGAGGTATAAATATGAGGTGACAAAAAGGTCACTTTGCCCAAGTCATACTTCACCGTGGTTAAGACAACAGAATACAACAATGATGTGCAGCAGAAAGTTGTAGAGCTTGACAAATATGGAAATGGCTATAAAGAACAGTCGACTATACCTATTTCAACTATCAAGGCAGCAACTGGGACAGGACCTTGAGACAGTTCAAGGCGATGGTAAAAATCCACCTGAAAGAGGATGTGAGCCAATTTTTAAATCAAACACTGTGAGGAGGACCAGGCAAGTGAAAAAGGAAACTCCAAGGATCACGGAACAGCAGACAATCAACAGGAGTGACCTGATATAGCGCAAAACTGTAGTAAATTGGCAGATGAGATGAATGAACAGGATTTCTTGTAAACGTCCGCATTTCCGGTAATAAGACTAGCATCGCTAAGCCAATACATGGATGTTGGAATGCAATGAGCATTGCGCAGCTTCGCAGTAGAATACCATCGTGGATACGCAGATATGAACATGAAAATACTGCAAAATTCAAATAAACGCTACATTCAAGTGAAAGCTGGAGTTCACGTCTTGGAACTAAATGCTATAAAACACAATTATATTAGCTAGCGTTCAACCGCGCGCAGTTATGGGTGGAAGTTCACTTGTCTACATCTTGAACTTTGATCCATCATTATCGACAATCATATCCACCTTACGATGTGTAATATTGTATATCAGGTCACTCCAATTATGTCTTGGCTTCAAAAAGTCTCAAAAACTATGATCAGATGCCACCTACATGTCTGCAAGATGTTTGGGAGGGTTGCCAGTAAAAAAAAACAAAAAAACAAAAAAAAAACTGTTGCCACTATCAGCAAAACGCAAACTCAGGCTTCAGCAGTTTGCCAAATAGTCCAGAAACTTCATTGATTCTAAGGTTAGATGAAACCAAAATAGAGCTCATTGGCAATACATGCCAGAAATGGGCTTGGCATTAGAACAAAGAGCCATTTTGTGAAGAAACCCATCCAAACTGTGAAGAGTAATGGTGGATGTTGGCTTCAAAAAATCTTTTTTTCTTCCAAAGGCCTTGGACAACAATAGTGTTATGGATTTTAACCACATTTTATACAGATATTATATTAATACTTGACTGCGCCTGCTTCAGATAACTTTACCTGGGCCATAGTTGGATCTTCCAATGAGACAACAATCCAAAGCATGCATAAAAAACAACACAGAAATGGTTCACCAATCATTGAATCCAGATTTAACTATGATCATCACAGTCCCCTGTCCTAAACCCAATTAAAATCCTGTTGGAAATGCTGAAGAGAACAGTCCGTTAACCAAGGCCAAAAAATTTGAAGGATCTGGAGAGATTCCGCAATGAGGTATGGTCTCACATCCCTTGCCATGTCTTGTCCAACCTCATTATACGCGGTAAGAGTCAGAGCGCTTATCTTGCCAAATGGTGGCAGTACAAAGAATCAAATGAAGGAGATTTAATAATTATTTTTGTTTGTAACTCCGTCACTGACTAGTTTTTTGTCGTTTTGACCCAAAATAAATCAAATGAACAAAATTTGTTATTTTGGTGTTTGAAGTCCTACGGAAGACCTACACAAAGCTATTTAAATTGTAACTCTGTCCTACTTATTTTTGGAGCTATGATACAAAATACAACTATTTTGTGCCTCCGTTACTGTGTGATCTGGCCCTTTTCCCAATGAAAACAAAAAATAAGTTGCTTGAAAGACTTAACACTGAAGTTATTAACTCATTTTTGTTTTGCTGATCTGGAGTTATTTGTGTTTGCTATTAACCTATTAACTAGCATTTATGAAGGTATTTTTTAATAATAATCTTTGTAAAGTTAAATGTTACTACTATTTCAACTATCTTATCTCATTTTACAAAAATTAAATTAAAAAAGATTTATAAACGCAACTCTGCTGCCAGCCATAAATGTATCACACGAGCATATATCCGATGTATGGTCAACTGTTAGTCGATTTCTTCAGTGTTTGCATGCTTGCATCTAGAGAGGTCAAAGACCTCTTTTAAGCCAAAGCAGTCGATACTTCAACAGTGCTGCCCTGGCAAACCCAAAGGGGTTTCTCCACTGAGCAAAGATTATGGACCGCAGCCAAGATCCTGATGCATCACTACAACATCCAATCCAACCAGGACAGCATTGCCTGTTCTAATCAAAGCTGATCATTACAAGGAGAACTGACAAATATCAGTTCAAAGAAATAAAAAATACCCTGCCACGGGTGGTGATGAGGATAAAGACTGAAGAAGAGGAGGAAGAAAAAGGCTGAACAAATACATGCAGAAAAAAACAAACAGAGGATGGCCACATATTTACGCAAAAAAATCTTCTCTGACCTTGATTTGATTCGCATTTCTTTCCTCTTACTAAATTTGTTTTAGATACAGCGAATGTGGGACAAAGCATTAGGGCATCTGTCACTAAATGCCAGTCAGGATTCTCACAGTCCTGATAATACAGGGGATTATATGGCAGGTGTCCTGAAAAAACCCTACTGCCGGCTCGTCCTTTCTGTCTTTAAACCACATTCCTACATCTTAGCAGATGCAGGAATGGCACTGCAATGAGAGCTGTGTGATTACTTGCCTGCAGGGGGCACATCACAAAGTCTCAATTACAATACCTCCCTTACAGGACAATGACAATCCAAAAATGAATGCTGTGTGTTTCCTCACAGCGATGGTTTCTTTGAATAAGGTCCCAAGACACATTATAACGTTACTAGATCCAGTCATAGTCTCTAACTATAAAAGAGAACCACTGCAAAGCAAATACATCAGCACATAGTGATCTCCTTCACTCCCATAATCCCACGATTCTTAGAATATCCAATGAAAACTCCCATTCAGTATGAGGAAATAAAAAAGCTGGTCAAAGAAACAAACATCACTGCTTCATTGTCTCCTCTGTGCGAAAGGTGTAATGGCAGCCATATTGTAAGCAGATTTCTGCATGAGACAGCCAATTTGGGTTCTCATTATGCGCCTGTGTAGACCCAGGGCACTGAGGTACTGCACTGTGATTGCTGATAGCGGAGGTTTCCCCAGACTGCGGTGTATGATAGCTCTGTATATGTGACAGGACCACAAGGCATGCACAGACTGCTCTCCGCTGTTACCTCTCAATCCCTGCACGTGATGATTCACACCGCATCTAATCCCCAACACCAAACAACTCAGGGCTTCTCAACAATGCAAGCATAGATGGTGTACACTAAATATACCTCACGGAAACCAGCAAAGCCCCCAAAGAACATTCTTGGTAACAATCATCACTTGTTACTAAAAGATAATACCTGAAACTTACAAAGCGCAAGTGCCCACACAACAACAAGCAAATGCATTGAGCTGCGCAGTCCTATTGTAAGCACTGTTTATTATTGTGAATGCACAGCAAAGCATACTTCTTTATAAGGCTTAATTTTGCAAGTTAATACCACAGTGTAGTTTGACAGCATTGCTCCATGCATAGAGGATGAGTAACCTCCCCACACTACATTAATTATGAACAAAGAACCAGCGCAGGACACCCCGGGTACATCCAGAAGTGAATGAGGCAATGCAGTTCCCAAAGGCTAATGACAAATCCCAGAGATAACTGCTCTTTCCCAGAGCCCTCATACACCTGATCAGTCAACAAGGTTGCAGCTGGTACAGACACCTGCCATTAATCTAAAATCTTTTTTAAACTGCTTTGAGGCTCGACGGCAGCATAGAAACCCAAGAAACACAATCAGTCAGCTCCTTCAATAACCCAATGTCCTCATCATAATACATGAGGTTACTGAATACATAACACTGAATAACCTTTGATCACTCACGCCGCTAAAGCCTACATGAGCTACGCAAAAACAAAATTATTACTAAATGCTGAATGATCTGCATTTCTGTTCTCTTTGAGGAAAAAAAGCAACACCTGCTTCAAGTAAAGCAATGCTCAGACTTGCAAGTCACCACAGTCCTGAAAGTGCTCTGCTGAGCAGAGAACAGGCTTGACTGAAGGTGACCAGCATTTTGTCCTTGGAGCCTGTTTAAAAATGCCAATTCTGATGCTCACGCATCGCTCTCCACTAGACATTGATGCGTAAGCCCAGGTCCTGCTCATCAGGACGGTGATATAGGAGCAGCAGTGTCCTTCCTTGCCCTGCCTGCTCTTGCCCCCCTCCCAATCCACAGCTGTCCTGACGCAGTAAAACTACCGAGCTGGAGGTCACTGCCATCCCTGTGGGAGAATAGAATCAATTTCCTTTGTCACTAAAAAAAGGAGAGGGTAAGTCCATAGAAGGAGAACTTTCCCTAATGCAGACTCTTCCCCTAATATCACCCGGGGGCTTGAACAGCCTACCGACGCCGCACTGAGCTGAGCCCCGTCTCACTCAGGCACTAGTAAACAAATTGCATTCTGGTTGAGGCATGTCCACAGGGAGCGGAGAGAGAAAAGCACATTTTAAAAAGGCTATTCTTGCTCTATCCTCCACAATGCCCACCGCAAATGAAATCTCGGTACCCAGAAATGAAAAGACAACAGAGCCGTCCGCTCTTTAGCCATCTCAGAGGAGAGGAGGGAGAGAGGGGGAAAAAAAACGTACCGGTACGCTGCTGCAGACCCACGCGCCCGAGCTTCCCTCCACACCAGCCGCAAGAAGAGGAATATTTTTGGAGGCGTATATGACTGGAGCTGAGACCTAATGCATCCCCAATAGCAGAGCAACATCCACCACAATACAGCGCATTCCCCCTACCGGCTCCTGCATTTCCTCCGCATGCAACAACGCTTCCTACACCCACTCCCCACACCCCCCCCACCCACCCACCCACCCCTCAGCCCAGGCAAAACACCGCAAACACGCACAGCAGACAGGCATCGTCTCTCCTCTTCTCTCTGTTCTGCCTCTCATTCAACCAGAAGACCGGGCGGACGGTAACGAACGAGCCGCAAGGAAACGGAAAAAACAATCAGACAATCAAACTGTCAGACATCTTTTTCCACTCTCGATTACACACGATCGGAGCAAATCATTACTTACTTGACAAAAAGGTATCGCAAATCCCAAAATGATTTCAATTACACAGCGGAGTAATCACTGCTCAGCATCTGTAAAGGCTCGATAAGCTGTGCTAACATTACAGGAGGTGCTGGGGCAGCCTGTACCATGTCAGGAAGCAGCAGGGGGGGTGGGGTGGAGGTGGAGGTGGGGGGGTGTTGGTGGTTGGAGGAGGCGGTGTGGTGTGTGGGGAAGGGGGGGGAGGGGGGGGTACAGGCAGCCCTGCAGGACGTGGGAATGCGGTTCCTGAGTTTAAGAGCTCTCAGACAGCAGTCCAGCTAGATGGCTGTACAAGGCACACATTGTTAGTTCCGAGAGTCTTCGATGATAGTGAGTAATTAGGTGATGTTAAAGGGCAGGGGGTGGGCCATGGATGTGATTACATGCACAAGGGGATGTCATTTCCCATGTCAGCACATTCTCAGGGGAACCAGAGACCACCAGGTACAGAGGAGGTTTCTCCTGAGTGATGCATTTCATTTGGGACTGAGGAGACCTTCAAGGACACGGATTCACCAAATCAACTCTGTCTCTACCACAAACGCACACACGTACACACACTCATGCATATACACACCTAAGTGAACTCTCACACATCCACGTAAATACAGTCACCCTCCCAATCACACACTCACTCACGCATACAGACACAGGCATACAAGCACATATACCAAGAAATTACACACACTTACATAAATTCATACCAATGTCAATTGCCAGCAAACACACATATGCACATTACATGCTCATGCCCATATACAGTGGGCTTCAAAATTACTGGCACCCCTGACTGAACAATTCACAAATGATGGGGGAAAAAATATATATAAGTACAGAGAAACAGAATATAGCACCGTGTGTGAAATACCTCACTTCATTAATGTTTCGATGGAAACAACCAAATTCATAATTATTTAATACATAATACATTTAAACAAAATCAAGATTTCATAACATTTGGCACCCTTCATTTAGTACTCAGTGCAACCACCTCTGGCAAGGATAACAGCATGGAGTTTTTTCCTGTAATTTTTGACAAGGCTAAAGCACACATCTGGGGGGAATTTGGACCATTCCTCGGAGCAGATCCTTTCAAGATCCTTCTCATTCTTTGTTATGTGTTTATCAACTGTCCTCTTCAACTCAGCCCACAGGTTTTCGATTGGATTGAGGTCTGGCAACTGAGATGGCCGCTCTTGTCATGGAACCATTTCTGTGTCCATCTTGAGGTATGCTTTGGGTCATTGTCTTGTTGGAAAGTCGACCTATGGCCAACTCCCAGCCTTCTCGCAAAGGCAAAAAGATTTTCAGCCAAAATATCCTGACTCTTGTTGGAATTCATTATTCCATTAATATTAACCAGTGCCCCTGGACCTCTGGACCCAAAACATGACTGGCCAACCATCATATTTCACCATGGATATGCGGTGCTTCTCCTTGTATGCATCTCTGTTTCAATGCCAAACATACCGATGGTGTATCTGACTGAAACATGCAATTTTGGTGTCATCTGACCAAAGGACCTTGTTCCGGTCATAATTTAAATGACATTTGGCAAACTCCAAGCACTTGCTTCTGTTTCTTCTGGTCAAAAAAGGCTTTCTTCCAGCAACCTTTCCAAAGAACCTTTGTTTGTGGACGTGGCACCTGATGGTGCTTTTTGAAATCTGGCAACCCAATGATGCCACCAACTCCTGCAATTCCTTCACAGCAATTCTTGGGGATTTTGTTTCCTCTCTCACCATCCTCCTCAGTATGCTGACAGAAAAAATGCAGTTGTGTCCTCTACCCTTCAGGTTTTCAACCGCTTCATATCTCTGGAATTTTTAAATAATTGCACTGACAGTGCTCAGTGAATCGTTCTGAATCTTCTTGTAGCCATCACCACATTTATAGAGGTCGATGACCATTTGCCTCTTTTGAATTAGTTGCTTTTATTTTTTCATAGTGCTAGACAAAGGGACATTGCATGTGAGATACCTCATTTTTACACACTAGTGAAACAGGATGTGATGTAATGGTGCTATATATACCGCTCAAAAAAAAATAAATACATAAAGGGAACACTTGGGAGTTATTTATCAGTGTTGTTTAAGTGTTCCCTTTATTTTTTGAACAGTAGTTCTTTAACACTTTGATAACATCCACCAAAATTAAAGTTTTATTTAAAATAATCTTTAATAGTGCCATTAATTGTGAAACCTGGATTTGGAGGAAACTGATTTTAACCTCTTAAGCCCTGAGCCTCTGGTTTGAAAATGGCATGCTACAAAAAAAAAAAAGTGTATCCCGACAACTACTTCATCCATCTAAATAATCTTGGTATCCTAATAAAGGAAAGAGAATTTGGATTTTAGTTGTGGTGTAAAAATCAGTGTATGTGTCACCAAGTCAGAGTAAATGAAGATGGAACACAGTATAAAAGAAATATCTCAATTGTGCATAACAAAGTTCTACTTCTATCCCATGTGAAATTATTTAGTTGCAGTCTGAAATCTCTAAAAACTTACAGCACAGAATCTCATCATTATCTGCAGCAAAGTTTACTCTAATCAAGTAAATCAGAGCGAAATTTGAGAGGAATGTCTAGGTGACCACTCCAAATTGGCAGTTCCAGATTTCTCAAATTGTAAAACTGATTTAATTTCACTTACATGACATTACAGGCATACATTCTATCCAAATACAACCACTTTTTTAATTTCTAAAATTTTATTTTTTTATTATTTCTTCTGTGAATCCTGTATACATTTTCCCATTCAAAGAAAATACATAAACTGCCTCCACTGGAGCAGATTTATAAAAAAAAATAATAATAAAAAAAAAAAAAAGCAAGCAAATAAAAAAAAATATTATACAGCAAATCGAAAGATTTTCTACAAGAATAATGCTTTTACTGCCAAAATAAAAACACCATCCTGGAACTTGAACTCTGGTCTCCCAGACGGAATTACATTGGTCTAACCACTAGGCTACATCAGCCATTTCATTCCCTACTGCACCCCATCATGCACCCCGGCTTAATGTCTGTACTGCCGCCTGCCTTAGTGCTTGTGCATAATGGCACAAGTATTCTCAGCCAGAACAGGCTTCAAAAGCAACTGTATAATGTTTAGCAGATAATCACACCCAAAATACGGCAAAAAAAAACAGTTAGGCGTTTATATTGTCGTGCTCTTTAATTACATGTACATGGCTGTATTGCTGATGGGTAATCATTGTCCCCGGTCCCAGGGCCATTTGGGTTCAAAAGGTTTAATGAAATCAGTAAATGATTTTGGTTGGTTCAATTGGAAAATCAATTTATCAAGAGTTCCTCAATAAATATTTATACCATGGTCTGGGTGAATACCCTTTTCTGATTGGCTAGCAGGTATGGATTAAAACCGTGGACCCGCACAGGTAGTTTGGCCTACGGTAGTTTCACCTTTCGAAATTCATCTGCTGGCCAACCTTTAACAATCGCAACTTTAGAGCACTGGTATTTGGCTGGGTATAACAGAAACCTAGCTACTCATTTATCTCCAGTAAATTTGGTGGCATCAGATAAGTTATGTCCTGCAGGGCGGTTGACAATAGATACTCCAGCAGTAAAGACCGTAAACATTACAACAGCGAAGTAATCACGCTTTATTCATTAAACGATTGTAATTGTGTACAGTTACAAATGAAGCTAACGTGTCCACTTCATGTGTCAGCCACTGCTGACAGTTCGCTAGCTATGTGCTATGCCAAAAGACTGATTTCAGCTCGCTGGCTCTACGAAAACAGTAAAAAGTTCATTGTAATTGCTGGTAGCAAGTTAGCTACAGTCTGCATAGTCGTGCATAATATTGTGTTATGCATGATCTCTGTTTCAGCTGGAATCAGTTACCAAATCATTAGCTGGTGAAACGATGTTAGCTTATGCAAAAAATTCTTTCTCCATGAAGGTAAGCTGAATTAAGTTAGCTGGTTCAGTTTAGCTTGGCCTGTAGTATTGGCCATGAGAAGGCACGGCGCCTATTTAATGATTACGAGCTCATTTTTTAAGTGTAAAACTTTCACCAAAAATTTCTGAATGCTTTGATTTACGGAGGCAACCACCCTTCGCTTTGCGTCAGGTGGTTATTCGCCTCCGCATCCTGCCTTAAAACCGTGTAATGCACACCTACGAGTTGATCATCCCTTATAAATTTTTTTTTAAGTATTTTTTGTGCATTGCCAGTCAGGGGTGCCAGTAATTTTGTAGCCCACCGTACATCTATAAACACGCCCACGCCTACAAAACACACGCACACACACACGCGCACACGCACACACACACAATCTCACACAAACATCAAAACACCTACTTTGACACCACACTTGGAAATGTAATATGCCCCTTACTATTATGCATGATTTGCACATTAACACTGTCGACATGACAAACATACTTGTCTGCAAGTGATTAGCAAGATAAATTTATAGCAGGTCAGCAGTAAAATTTTTGCATTTCACCTTGAAGTGACCTTACGAATAAAATTCATGGCACTATAGCAGATCAACACTAAGAGCACTGACATGTCACATAAGGTTCCGAGTAAAATCTCTTCTGATTTTATTTACAGTAGTCTGAAAAAGTATTTGCCCTCTTTCTAAATTCGGCTCTTTTTGGGTCATATTTCGATGTTTCCATTCATCCAACAAATTTTAACATATAACAAAGACAACAAGTAGCCTATAAACTGAAAACGGAGCTTTAAAATGATCATTTAATTTCTCGAGTTGATCAAAAACTACATCATCCATGGAAAAAATATAAAATTATTGTCCCCCTCAAGCTAAAAACTGGTTGTGCCACCAGTAGCAGCAACAACTGCAATCGAACATTTCTGGAAACTGGTAATGAGTCTTGCAAATTGCTGTGGAGGAACTTTGGCCCACTCTTCTTTACTCTTAATCACTGCAAGATGGACTTATTTGTGTGTCCTGCTGCATAATCTCTGTTTCAGCTGTAGGTCACTGACGGAGAACCGAACATTTTCCTTCAGAATTTTTTGGTTGAGAGCAGAATTCATGGTTCCATCAATTATGGCAAGTCATTCAGCTTCTGAAGCAGTAAAGCAGCCCAAGACCATGACAATATCACCATCATGTTTGACAGTTGGTCTGATGTTCTCATTGAGAAATACTGTGTTAGCGTTACGCCAGATGTCACGAGGCCCATTTCTTCCAAAGAGATCCACTTTTGACTCACCAGTCCACCATAGAATATTATTCCACAAATCATACAGATTATAAAGATGTTTTTTGGCAAATGTGAGATAAGCCTTTGTATTCTTAATGGTCAGAAGAGGTTTTTTCCCAGCAGCCAATGCGCGGATGCCACTCTCACCCAGTCTCAATTCTCATTCTTATTGCTGGAATTGTGAACACTAACCTTAATTAACGTTAGGCCCTTTTTTTTTTTTGGTAAGAAATTGGGCCTTTTGTGAGTTTTTTGTGAGTTTTTTTTTGTGAGCGAATGAGCATGTGCTGTTGGTGGAATCTTGATTGGCTGGCCATGCCTGGAAAGGTTCACCATTGGTCAAAGTTTTCCCCATTTGTAACTAATGGCTTTCACCAAAGTTTGCTGCAGTCCCAAACTTTAGAAATGGCTTTGTGTGTAACGGTGCGTTCAGGAACCTCAAGCGAGTACCGAAATTCCAAAAATCGTAAGCCTTTATTGCCAAATGGGTCAAAACCAGAAAACACAGGAATTGCCAAGCCAAAGTCAAAATCCAAAAATGAAGTCGAACAAAAGGCAGGGGTCAAAAACAAAAGAGCAGATGTGCAATAGAACATAAAACCGTAATCCAAAACTTGTGGTCAAAATCCAAAGGGGAAGGTCATACACACGGCGTCAATAACAAAAATCGTGGTCGTACAGAAAAAGGCTCAGAATCCACAGAATAGTAAACAAGAACAAGGGGTAAGGCAAAAACAAGGTTGTACAAAAAAAATGTCATAGTTAGAAGCAATAATGAAAAGGCATACGAGGATCTCTGCACTAGTGAAAATTGATCAACGTTCTGACAGAGTAAAACCTGCAGTGAAGACCTTAAATAGACAAGAGGGAAGTCACATGCTATGCAGGGCCAGGGGAATTGGGTAAGAAGTTAAAACAAAGGGAAATGCACACGGGGAAGTCCTAAACACAATAATTGGCAGGAGCCAACACATGGACAGGATTCACATCGACAACCTATGACAGATAAACGGCTCCAGTCAAAGAGTGCTACGGGCACAGATCAAGGAGTGCAGGATAGCAATTAAGCAGGTGTGAAAGATTTCGCAGAAACACAGGGAGATACAGGGAAAGTAAAGCAAGGGGCGGAGACTAGAACAAGGCTGAGACTGCGTTAGTAAAAAATTAGTAGCGCTGCAACTTCACAAATTAACCCAAGTGCTCGTTAGTTAGTTAGTTAGTTAGTAGAATATACATAGGTTAGTTGGGTTAGTAAACATAATACAAAATATAAATGTTAGTATATATCGTAATGAAGGGCAGCAGGGCGAAGGAAGTGAACGAGAATTGAAGTAATAATGTGAAACACCAGGAACCACTGAAGCAGGTAAGCACACAGACTAGGAAGATGGACTGTACCGTACTGATCACAAGACAGGGGTGACAAAAGTGCAATGAATACAGAAATGGCATAAACAGAAAAACCAGGATGTATAATAAGCAAAATCAAATAATAGAAGACATGGCAAAACCAGAATCATGACATTGTGAGACTTTCCAGATTAATGGATGTCAACAACTTTGTTTCATAGAGTATCTGTTCTTGAATTTCTTTAGATTGTTGCATTATGTGCTGCCTTTTTCTAACTTCACTCTGCCAGACAGGTTCGGTTAGTGATGCATAGATTCAAGTGGGCTGGCAGCAATCATGCCTGGTGTGTCTATTGAATTTGAAACCAATTATCAATTCAATTAGTTAAATTGGTTGACTTAGTAATTAAAGGGGCAATTACTGTTCCACACAGAGCCAGGTTGGGTCGGATAGCTTTTTTCCTTCGGTCAATGAAATCATCATTTAAGAACTGCATTTTGTCTTTACTTGGTTTACTTTTGTCAAATATTACTATTTTTTTGATGATCTGAAATATCTAAGTGTGTAAAATATGCAAAAATAGAAGAAATCAGGAGGGGGCAAATAATTATTCAGAGCACTGTTGATGTAAAACCACAAAAACCGTATTCAAAATAAGTAAACACAATCTAAAACATCTTACTCAACATTTGGCATGCCTCTCACTAATATACTTATTTTTGGATGGCACTTTGATCTCTCATCTAACATGGCCCTGATCTTTTGACGGGAAACAACTTCCTTGCCACCATTACCATATTAGAGGTCTTTTGGTACTTTCCGTGCAAGAACAGCCAACAGTCTCTCCTCCAAGACAATCTTGTTGAAGGTCCAGCAGGTGCACTGCAGTCTCATGATCGTACACATGCTGGTCTCTCTGCGCCTCTCCATCACATAACACTGATGGGACATTCATTATGTAAGCAACGCGCACACAGACACACTCACTCATATACACGTGTTCACACACTGACACTACTTGCACACTTGGAGTCACACACCCACATCACACCCTTGCACACACAGAAATATCAGTGCCAGCACAAAACCTAGGACACTCCCAAACTAAATAATGCAGACCCTCGCATATTCAAGCACAATAAACCTCGACATACACTCGCTTTTGCTCTTGCAGACCTCTGATATTTATACTTCTTCATGAGGGGAAATTTAAAAAAATGTTGAAGGTGTTTCTCCTTCTCAGAGTTCAGTGTTAAGCCTCGACAGGGCTGGAGCTGAACACCAGCGCACGTTGTGCTCAGGCGCAGCTGTACTGTAGTACAGTTATTTCAGGACGAGAGAGTGTACCCCTGAACTCGGGAGCGGGTGCGAGCAGTTGATGGGGATCAGAGTCAGAGCCTGAATACCAATTGGAGCCGCTCAGAAAGGCAGGTTCTGCAGTGCACCAAAATCAGGTAGCAGAAGCAGCAGAGGCGCCGCACAGCCGCAGCTCCAGTCGAGCTGAACTCAGCAGACTGAGGCATTACCAGTATCATTGTGTCATAAAGCCGTCCTTATTACAGTCCTTATTACAGAGCTAGCCTGGGGATCAGTCGCACTCCAGAATGCCATCGGAGAAGCAGCAAGGATTTACCAGCAGTTTTAATTGTTTGTTCTTTATAAAAATGCCTCGACACGCTGACACTTTTACGACTAAACAACCATGTCACTTTGCCTTTCAGAGTAAATAATGTCCAGAGGTGGTAGCACATGGGGTGAGACGGTGCAAGTCCAGCTGTGTCTCTACCACCCATGAGCTCATGCCAGCTGGTCAATTATTAGTTCTGCTAACTGGGTGAACAATTGTGCGAGGAAACTATCAAGGTGATTGGTGCGAAGTATTGGGGAGGACTTTCTATGCCTAGATTCCCAACCTCGGATTAAGTAAGCGTAGAGGAGGCACAGTGTACTACAGCATGTCCAATTTTAACCAAAAAGAGCCTATTTCATTATAGGTCAATTTAACTCAGCATTTTTGTTCAGTATACTGTAGGCGAAAAAGTCTTTTAAAGTCTTTTCAAAGTCTTAAAAACTCACTATATGACCCACACACTCTGATGTCCCAAGCAAAAAACTCTATTTTCTCTGTCCACATGTGAATAGTGAAAATTGAGTTTTTTAAAATCTTCATCCTAAAAACAATTTCCTGAAAGGTCCGTCCTCAGTGGCTGGAGACACAGTTTACTTGTGAATGAAAGGCCAAAATGCATGGAAAAATGCAAAATTAAAAAGAAAATACGCGTGTACATGAGGAGAGAGCCTTTGAATGCGCTGTTAAAAATAATGGGTAAGTCAGTCCTACATTTTAGAATTTTTTATTTTGAGGTGTATGAGTAATTCACAGACTAATTTAACCTTAATGCAGCACTTAAGAGAATAATGTCAACCAGAGGACCAGCCAAAGGTGACACAAGCCATTTCAGTGATTTCCTTGGCTTGGTGAAATGGCTCACCCAAAAACTCCAGAAAACAGAGCAGTTCAATCCTTAGGTTGTTCAGTGCTGAGTTAGATTAATCCCCATGGTTTTTTAGAGGAAAACCCCCAAAATTCTATTAGAACATGGGGCTTTTGTTTAAGGCTCTCCTACTCTTAGAACTCAGTCAATTTAATTTTCCTTTCGCATGGGCATTTGAACACCCTGTATTAGCTCACAGCCAATGTATTGTGTCTTATAGACCATTGCTTGTAAATCAGTACTGATTAATCATTAACCAAGTGTTAATGTGATCTCAAAGGCTGAAATTCAACATTTTTGCAGCCAACTATCTCCAAAGGCTAACAATGTATAGAATAAAGGCTATGCTCTCCGTTTATCTACCCTTTGGCTAACTACGTAAATTACAAGAAAAAATTCTAGGGCTGCATAAATTATGAGTATAGGTCCAGTTCAAAGTCCGGAGCTTTTGTTACGAAGTTCTGCATATGATCATCACAGTGATGAGTGCAAAAATTTTTTTGAATTATTGGGTTGGTTGTACAAATATATCAAATGGATTTAGAAATCCTATGAAGCCACAAGCAATGCAATGATCTAAAAATTTTGAAAGTAAAAAATGTAACCAGTTATGACACAGCGACATTTGGAAACTCATTGAAATCAGGTACCTTGATTCCCAAGGCTCAAAAACGAAGTTGAAAGCTGATGACAATGTCCTATTTTCTCTCATTATCATTCCAGTTTCAGATCTACATCTACAGGCTGTATTTGGAATAATTTTAACGTTTGAGACAAGAAGCTATTGAAGAGGTATCATCTCATATAGGTGGATATGTCATGCATTTTTTATGACTTATTCATTATTTCTCTTTGCGTTGTTATACTCACTCCAAATTCTGTTATTATCGTCTTTCCCCTGTTAACAAAAGTCACAAGTAGAAGTTGATCTTGTTATCAACTGGGTCACCTCTTTTTCCTTGCAGAATTATATTTGTCCTACAAAACTTTACTAGGATCCACCATGGTCATTTAGTGCGACAACTCAAAAGGCTGCAAATATCTGAATTTATACCTGACATAGCATTGTTTGAGTTTTATGTATTTTTAATCAGTTCAGTCAGGAAAACTCACGTTTCAATAAAACAGGGTATATTGGGTATAAGCATTACATTGTACATTGGCGGCAGTTCTGCTCCGTAGGAATGTCCTACAAAGGCACAGCAAGCAAACAAACATACACTGAACAAAATATAAAGGCCCCATGTGAAATTTTTTTAGTTTTTATTAACAAAAAACTGGAACCGGGATTCGTCTGTGAATAGCACTCTTCTCCAGCGTGCCAAGGGCCATCGAACGTGTCCGTTTGCCCAAGCGAGTTGGTTTTGACGCCGGACAGAGGTGAGATCCAGACCACGGTTAGGACGCTGAGCGTGCAAGTTGGCTTCTCACAGGCGCTTACGGACTGTCTGTGGTGTGATGCGTCTGTTGTGCAGACCAACGGTCTCATCCGCTGTGCGTGTCACTGATCTGAGCCGATCCCGCAGGTGGACGAGCCAGATGTACCGATCTTGTGCTGGTGTGGTCACACGTGGCCGACGTGGATGAGGTCGATTTGCAGTATTGCCCATCTGTCGGAAACAAACTCTCAAATGGCCGATCATCCGATAGTTAACATTCAGCTGCACAGCGACCGCTCTGGTGGACAACCCTGCATCCAGCAGGCCAATGGCACGTTCCCGCACGACCTGAGACATCTGAGGCATGGTAACTTTTGACAAAATTTGACATTTTGGGGTGGCCTTTTATTATCCCCAGTATATGGAGTGTCTGGGTACTGCTCATTCTGTCTGATCACCGTCTGGAAATGCCACACCCATGTACTGAGTGACATCACTGCATCACTGAGCAAATGGTCACTGACAGAGAGATGGATTAAAAATGGTGCACAAATCAAGAGAAATATCCCTGTTGTACAAGTAAAAGTCAGCATATGCTCACTTAGAGTTGTTAACTCCAGGTGGCATCAATATTTGACATTAGGGGGCGTTTATATTTTTGTTTAGTGTAGTTAGTCAAGAACAGAAATCAAAATGTGAGCAGAACGAAACAGGTGGAGGCTGGGGTGGAGGCGGCAAGCAAAAAACCAAAGAGTGTGTTGCATAGCATGAAAGGTCATTGTAAACAGCTGCAGAAGTGAGTGAGCTTGACGTCTTTTAAATAGACCGCTGTATGACCTCATGTGATGTGTATCCTCCAATCGTGTGCCTGCTGATGCTGACGTGCTGGTAGCTTACAGGCTGCTGTCAGTTGATGTAGCTCTTCTCCAGTTTCCTGCCTGAACTAGTTACGCTCATTTACCGGTACCATCGCATTAAAAGATTATTAATATGTCTCTCTTTGAATATGAACTCCCCCGCAATCTGTATTTTTAATCACAAAGTATGTAACTATACAGACAAAAAACAAAGTTCACATATTGTGCAAGTAGGAGGCAAGAATATGATCATTCATAGCAACAAGGTCAACCCCGCCCTGATTCCAAGCTTCAAACTGTAGCTTATTTCTTTGAGAACGTTAATCTCAGCAAATACATTATGATAAACTCTTAATTAAAAACTTAAAACAGCATTAAGGAAACGTGTCAGCTGTAAGATGAGATGCTGCATGAATACAACCACTGATTCTGCTTATTAAGGCTTGCTCGATTCTTATTAAGAAACTGATTAGATTATTAGGTCTTCGAATCAGGTGTCATAGTGCTGAGCTGAAACAAAAGCCTGCACCCGCATCAGCCCTTTTCGCAGAAGGTGAGTTACCGCTGCTGCAGTGTGAGAAAACCTCTAACTGCGTAGGAAGAGAGGGAGCGATAGCTGCTGGCTGTGGAGAAGCCTTGGCTCTCGGGGCAGATCCAACGGCCCTGCTGCCAGGCTTTGCCAACCTCCCTCTCGCCCCCATGCTGAAAGTCACTCCTGTGTTACCTGGGAGATGGGGCCAAGTTACAGGAGTTTCTCGCCAAATCAAAATGCACCCGCCTCCCTTTCCCACCCTCTTTTCCCGGGCCCATTGCTGCAAATCTTGAGACGACTTCCCCTGTAAGCACTGCTTGAGCGTCCGTGGCGGCTCGAAAGGCCACCGCAGGTGCAGGTGCTCGGTTGTGTCATGTCTAATTATCCATATCTGGCAGGTCAAATGCTTCATTTCCCTTACCCCAAAGAAGAATGTAACACGATAATTAACTTTCTCCTTAGAATACATGCACCTGTCAAATGACAAGTGGTTTTTTTCTTCTTAAAGTGGAGGAAGCCAACACAAACCAGGTGTGTCAGGCTTTTCCTAAGTGTGATATACATATTAAACATTTCAGCTCATTATTACCATGTAGTTATAATGTAAAGACAGCACCACGGTACGGCGAGTAAAGAGATATTCCAGTACTGCGAGGCAGGAGTCACTTCCCCGGCTTAAATCTTTTTAAAGGGCAAAGCTCTAGCAGACAACATACCACTTCACCTCTCCCATGAGGTTTATTATCCTTAGGCCTCGGGGCTGTAATGCTGTGTGTATAATGCTTTGATTTATACCATCGGTCTTAATTAAATGATATTCAGTCATGTGACCCATTAGAGACATTACTGTAGCGCGAGCGGGGAAGCTCTCAAAGAGCAAAATGTCTCCTTTCTGGCACTGATTAAAAATGTGCCGGGTAGAGTTACCATAGAAAGTCCAGCCCCACTCAGAGGGTATCCATTAATACAGGCTACACACATTAAAATAAAGAGGTTTAACAGGCCTTTGTTAAGCACATGACACATCTATCCCTTTCTCCATCTCTTTATTGGCCATCCCCTCTACTTTTCTCACCCTCTCTTTTTATATAAGAAAGTAAACCAAACACCAAGAAAATGAAACAGCCCTACTTTCATTAAAACAGGCTATAATGTCACCAAAAGCACACGACCATTACAGGCGATTTCAAAATCTGTCCTTCCTGACATCACCAGGGGGAGCGACCTCCCAGAATAACGAACAAACGGATTATTTGGTTGGCTGTAGTTTATCATTCCTCCTAGCCTCCTGGCGGACATTGCCCCATGTGATGCTGAGAAGAAGCAGATTTTGAAAGGCATGTTATGGCTAATTGGCTGTGTACCTGGTGACATAATGGGGAACCATTACTTGGATGACCCCACTGGAGTCTTTGCATTCAGAATCTAATAGTCAGCTGATAAAAAACACCAGACAAAAATGTAAATGCCCCATGTCAAATTTTTTGAGTTTTTATTAACCAAAAACTGGAACCGGGATTCGTCTGTGAATAGCACTCACAGATCACCGTAAGGAAAAGCCACACCCATGTACTGACTGAAATCACTGCAACTCTAAGCAAATGCTCACTGACAGAGAGATGGATTAAAAATGGTACACATATCAAGAAAATTATCCCCATTATACAAGTAAAAGTCAGCATATGCTCACTTACAGTTGTTAACTCCATGTGGCATCAAAATTTGACATGGGGCATTTCATATTTTTGTTCAGGGCATCTTATGGCAAGATTAGGGTGTATATATCTAGCTACTGGATTGAAAAACAAGTAGTGCATGGGCCGGTCACCATACTACAGGCCACATACGGTTTATATAAACAGCTCAGATTCATTTGCAATATATAAAAAACTATATTCAAAATGATTGCAATAAAAATGAATTCCTAGCAGAGATATACAGAACGGAAGCCTGCCCTAGCCTCTGTATGTTGACAGCACGCTCCAAGGATGTGGAGCTGTTCCTGGGTGATGGACTGCAGCGGTAGCTCTCTCAAGGACAGCCATAAAGCACAGCCCTAATGCACAGCTCCTGACGTGGAACCAGGCTTGAAGGTGCCACTGAAGCAGCTCTCTTTCCCACTTCTCCTAAAGCTTGCTTTCTAATTGGTCCACGAGTAACGAGTGAAGGTGAGTAAAGGTGGGAGGGATTTAGCCCCCAGACCACACCATACACATTCAACCACATACTGGACTGAGCCCCTGGAATGTACAGTCACATGACTGAGGAGTCACATTAGAAAATAGGTGCTTCTGCCAGCTGTTTGGTGACTCTGTCGTCGAAGACGCTGTGCTGAACCTGTGCTGATCAAGTAAAAACTGTGGCCAGTAGCTCCACATAGGGAAATGCAATCTTACAATCTGTGATTGGTTCAGATCTCCCATCTGGATTCTTAAGGTATTTTTAGTTCACACGGTCTGTTTATCATTTCCAGTTGAAAAACAATCTAGACTTTTCAACAAGAGAACGTAGCCTGCATAAAAAACAATGAAAAATCATAAACTGCTCCACGTATATTGATAAAACATCATCACCCAATACACCAATTTACAAACAAAAAATCTGGCATCCCCACACTGTCAGCTGTTGAATAAAAGATGTCTTTATCAACAAAACTTTTCTTTCACGTAAAACATTTACGTGTATTATTAATTCACTCAAGCATAGGGACAATAAACAAATTAGGAAATTGACGTAAGAGTTTATTCATATAAATCTGATAACTTAGGCCAGGCAAGCATTTTAACAAATTTGATAATCCCACATGCACAGTGATTGCCATACCATAATTTTAAGATTTCCCTCCAAGTGAACGCCAACAGGTATGTACGATTTCCAAAATAAAGGAAACGAATGAATGAATTTGGGGTAAAAATTATATTTCAAGCAGATGCTTCCAAAGAGAATTGGTCAGAATTACCTAATATCCCACATTGCTCCCAATGGTGAACAACAGCACCTGAAAGGCTCAGATATCCATTATTTTGGCTTGGTTACAACTACAGCCTGAACCGACTCAAGCCTTTCTGGATGAGGTTGACAACCAATGCAATCTGATTTCAAGAAAGTTGGAACGCTGAGTGTAATGGTTTGCAAATCATTTAAAACCTATATTTATTGAAAATTGTACAAAGACAACATTTAAGAATTTGGAACTAAGAATTTTTTTTTTTTTTTGCTTATTTTAAATTTGATGCCAGAAATGATGACAAAAAAGTTGTAATGGGGCAACGGGATTGAAATTTCTTTAATGTAAGCGAACTATATGCAATGTCATTGCATCTCCAAAATGTAATGATTTACTGTGGAACGTAGAAGTGAAAATTTCCAAAATGTAATGATTTACTGTGGAAGGTAGAAGTGAAAATCTTAGTTAATATTTGCTTTGAAAGAGTTAAGAGATGGATTTAAATAAACAAAAATGCTGTACTGATTCACGACTTCATCGGTACATTGTTGAATATGTGATTTAAAAAAAGAAGTAAAAAAAACACAAAAGGTCCAATATTCACCAGGAAATGACCAAATAGTACCTGTTAAAAATTTCTGGATAACCTCTCACCTTTTCAAGTTTGTATGTTTAGTGTCAAGTCCAGCCATTGAACTATTTGATTCTCACCTCCCTGATTGCATCATTACAGCCTTGCACATTCATAAAACGATGCCTCATTCCTGGTTAGTGATGTCACACAGAATACAGAAAAGTATCCACATTCAAAAGACTGATATCCCTCTATAAATTGAAAAGCATAGCCACTGAAACGGATTCAGCACTGCCCTAGATTCTACTTTTCAAAACAGAGTTCCCAGTATTTCCCTAAATTCCTTTCTCATTCTCTGTAATATGTTTTCATTAAATGGGAATTATCCTACTTCATGCACAGAAAATGTCCCCCCTTGCAATCCCTTTGTCTTGAAATAATTGCCATGAAATGGCTTAAAAATGCACAAACAAAACAAAAACAGCTTTCCCAATAACCGCTCATTGGTATTATGGAAAGAATACAATGTCTAAGCCAAATAGGAGTGTAACTATAAACAAGTCACCACACTTACAGTATCTGATAAATCTGTCACAGCCTGTCCTAGTATGCATAAAATATAAATGCCATATGGAGAGGGTCTAGAAACTGGAACAACATTTAACAGTATTTCAGTATAAAAAATGCCATTAAAGACAATTCAGAAGACAATTAATATTCTTATTCTAAGCATTTATGATGCCATTTTCCCTAGGTTTAGGCTCTAGAAATTGATCGTATTGAATTTTTCAAGGTAATTTCAATGAATTACCTACAGAGAGGGCAAATGGGGTGTTTCGGGGATTGGCAGGATGGAACAGGGCAAACAGCCTGAACGAGCTTCTCATATGAAAGGAAGATTTGCTTAAGAGTTCAGAAGTCAAGGAGACAGAGGAGAATGCAAATGCAGTGCAGCTCATTTAACCTGCATGGGATGATAATCCAGTCAATGAATTGATATTCATGAGCTCTTTTTTTCTTTAATGAAGTAGGGAAATCCATGCTAATCTTCGAAAAAGGCTGAGCCATGGATTACTATTTTGGACAAGGCATGCTTTAATTTCACTTTAGATTTGAAATAGTGTTAATGATAACTCGGTCGCCACAGGGACCGAGTTGTGCATCTCCCCATATTGGATTTGCGAAAATCGGTTTTGATCGTTGTCCTATCAATATCTTCGCCTGTGTGAAATTTGGAGAAACTCCTGTAATAATTGTGGCTTCCAGAGCCCAGAAAAGAAAATCTCTGCAGCAGCGGCCCCGGAACTAAACCATAGTATCTCCAGACTACCGTCGTCGGGGAGAAACAAATATGACTAAATACTATATACAGTAAAATATTATTTCATTAAATATGTAAATTCACGAAATAAAACACTGATTACTGACTTGTACTGTTTTTGACATCGTAGAGGGTGAATATATTTCTTCAAATCTGTCCTCATTAAACTTATTTAAACTTTTCATGAAATGCAAACTTATTCAAAATTGCGGTTCTAGTCCTCAACATGTAAACTCAGTTTATATGTGTGAAGTTTATCTTCAGATAAAATATACTAACTATCCTTAAAAATACCACATGAAAACAACTACTAAAGAGCTCAGCAGATGCAGCTTTAAACTTGCAGTATTTAAGCTGACCAGGAGTATTAATTTTATTTTTCGTTTCGCTTCTGAGTCTGGACACAAATAGATCAACTTGAATAAAAAAGTAACATCATTGTCCTTAAAGAAAAGTTTACCAGAACTACAACATCATATCGATAGCCTCTTAGCATAACTGTCCATCTCATTTTTTAAGGTTTTTAAAAAATTTATTTGTTATTGTTATTTGAGAGCATGAATTTTTATTTTTTGAGAAAAAGGAAAAAAAAAAAACCTCTTTTCACTGACACAAATGAACAGGCACCCAATATCTCAATTTGACTAAAATTTGACTGAGGCAATTATGCTGTGAGGATGAGGATATGAAAGGTAGGGGTGCAAACGAGTACTGAAATAAACTAGCAAATCATAACCAATTACAAAAAATTGATAATTGTATTGAAGTCCTATATTTTTTCTATATTTTATCCCTGGAGGTTTCTGTGATATGTAAGCCTACATTTGAAAGTATCATGATAGTTGCTTTGTTTCAAGCTCTTCAACCTCGACTCCTGGTGATGCTGGTGTAATGGGATTTTCAGTTGAGTGCCATCAGATAGAAGCCTTTTTTCCTTTTATGCATTACCATTTGCCATTTGAGATCACCTGATTAACAATCAAACTATTAATCTACTTAATTACCAAGACCAATACATGAGCACATAATGATTAAGGAATTATTAAATAGAAAATTACCAAGTGACCATCAATAGGCTAAATTGGGATGTACATAAAATGTACATAAAATACACACAGTATTAAAAGGTTGAAAATTATGGATGTAATTAATTAATCCATAACTTTCTATGAAACATTGGTGCAGAATGGCATCACTCATGAGCTTAGCTATTATGTGCCGTTTTATGAGCTACAGAATGTGATCATCCCGAAAAATAATTATTAAAAAAAGTTTTCTTTCAATTAATATCAACTCTCTTCAATGAATGTAGCTTGTCAGTTTTGTCAGCATGAATGCATGCAGGCAGCGGGCTAAACCAATAAAAGGCATAAAACAATGGTGTTATGGCCAACACTTGTGCCCCTGGGGATCATCAACAGGATTCTTAAAATGCCTCCAAACTGATGAATTTCTTTGAAGGTATGAAACCCCCGTTGTGATGGAGCACCCAACACAAAGAGAATGCAGATACATATGATCTTTTTTGTAAGGACTCGAGTATTCTCTTACAATAGTGCTACAGCTGAAATGTTAAAATTGCTGAAATTTGTGTTAAAAACAAAACTGAAATTTATGGTTCAGTTGGATTTCAGCTAGTCTGCCCCATTAACCCTTTAAAGTGACCTGTTCTGAGAAATTTTCCTCCCGAACTAAAATGCTTACTGTTCTTGAACCACTTTGACTAAAGGCATAAACGTAGTCTCAGTTGAAATGTGACACAGTAAATTGCTCTCAAATAGCCAGAATTGCTGTCAATATTACCCAAATCGAGTGGCAATACTGGAAATACAAATGATCACGTTGTGGTGAAATGACGAATTAAAAATTCAAAACGATCTTAGAAACAAAGCACTGGAAAAATATTCAAAAACATTGAATATATAAAATATTACAATATCTAATATTATATGTATTATTATAAATATAATAATATAGAATATATAAAATATACAAAAATGCAAAATTTTGACGTGTTTTGGACTTGTGGTCTTCAAATTTTGACCAGCAGAGAAAAGACCTCATATTGTCCCCTGTGGCACAATGAGCAGGCCTCATCAGCACAGCAAAACACTTCAGCCACAGCCACATGCCTAAACAATAGCAGGTATGATTCTGAAACTTTAAATGAATATTTTACAGATTTTTATCGGGGTTTTGTTAGCGCATGTTTCAGCAAACAATTTTAGAGTCAAAATTTCCCTGTGCTCCTCGCCACAGTCACGGTTGCCATGACAACAGTTTTACAACTTCCTAAATTAAAGAGTTTTCCCCCAAATGTAGCTAAATTTTCACTCCGGTAAACCCTTTACAGTGGAAGTCACAAAGACCCGCTGCTACTACCTCTGTGTCAAAGTCGATTTTGCGACGTTTGTCCAAGCTTGCTTGTTTTGCGGACCAAAATTTATAACAGGTTTTTATCTCTGGACCATTACCAAGGTAAGAACATTAATTTCAACATATTTGGACAAGTCTGAACAAAACCATGGAACTAAACCTATGGGACTGGATAGTCTGGCTGACACAGTTGTGTTATGACACAATTTTAAATACTATTTTCACAATTGCATTTGCATCAAAAATGGCTTATGCAGTTAGAATGCTGAGTCCCCAAACTTTCAAACAATATATACTTCTACAATGTAGCACAAATATTTGCCGGTTCAAAAATGAAATTATCCATAGCGGCCAGTCCTCAACCTGATGCTTGTGAAAGTATTAATACATCTGCGTGCGCACGGCTGGCAGGAGAGCAGTTTTTGACAGCAGATTTGAATATTCAGATTTGAAACTTAATTTGCATTATTTTGTTAGAAAAAAACAAACATATTGTGAATTTTGGAAATGATTACATCTATCATTTTCCAATCAACTTTTGGAATTTGGACTTTAAGCTATAACACTCTCACTGGAAATGTGAGAATTATAAGAGCCGGAAACTATTCCACCCAGCCACCACAGGAATCTACTTCAACAAAAAGTATAATACTGATAATATTTGTATAGCCTAATCTTTGCCTAAAAAAGTGAAGAAATACTGGGTTTAAACTCAAGTACTGAGTTTAAATTGAAAGAATACATGAAAAAAAGAAAGAAAAACTGCAGCATATTGATATAGAATTTGATTGCTGAGGGGAAAGGGCACAAACTATTTTGAACAGCCCAAATTTCAGAATAGACCTATAAGTAACACCGTAAACAACAGCTTAATGCTGCTCACAATCATTCCAGTCTGTATGGCAGGACTGAGACAAGTAGATTTAAGTTCAAGCAAACTGGTTGAAAGTCAGTCATGACCTATGTGAGAAGTCCTGAGAGTTATTTAACAGCTCTGCCTGCTCAGTGCTGCTCTGAAAGAGACCCTCAGCATGGCATCTAATACTCACAACGAGGTATCTGAAATCATGCCAAAATCATGTTGCTCAAATATGCCATTCTTCTCTTAAAATATTCCTGAAAGATGTCTAAAAGCAAGTCTGCTCTTTGGAATGGTGAAGATATTCCTGAATCAATGATTCAGTCACTGCTACAATTAATTTAGAGAACAATTGTCCATTTGACCCAAGAGAATAAAATATGCACCACAGGAGTGGACCAATCTGTAATTCAGTGCAAATTTAAATGCAGTGACGAGATGACAATTTGAAAACAGCATATGGGAAAACCAGCATACCTGCCAGAATTGTCTCCTCTGTTCAAGCTATTCTTTCTCTTTAGAGCTGACCATGAGAAGAATGAGAAAATGATTTCATGTGTTGCTTCAATATTCCCTGAAATAATCTCTTACGAGCCATCGAGTGGAGTAAACACCTCCCCTCCTGTCCTCACAGCAAATCTCAATGTCACGAACATTGTGGACGAATGGTTGATTTGTTAAACAGGGTAAATGGAAACTTTCTGTTTCGTAATTCTGGAATTACCACATGAACCTAGTCAAATATATTCATTTGGCCACTTCCTATCATAGTAAACATTTAAATATTAACAAAAATGAACACAATATAGGTTACTTGTCGTTATAAAAGCATGTAAGAATTTTAGTTTGTTGCACATTCCCTTAAATGAATACTTTTGGAAGAACATGAGTGATTTTGACCCTTTAGTTAATCTCAGACACGGACAGAGTTGGTTAAGATTCCATTTGCTTTGTTCAGATGTGGACATAATGGTAAGTGATTATTTCTTAAATTCCACGAGCCCATTTAAAAGCAATGGAAAGTCAAAATCAAATTGTAAATATAATTAAATTGTTATTCCCATTGAAATGTGAAGTAATTAAAACACAATTCGCTTCTCAGTACTGTATCCCCATCCTGAATCTTACTGAATCTGACTCTTACTTTTTATAAAACTATCAGTATTTTTAAGTTTTAGGTTAATTCTCTATGTTTGACTTCTCAAAGCT
The DNA here is from genome assembly GCA_029721435.1 of Gymnothorax reevesii. Lineage (NCBI taxonomy): Eukaryota > Metazoa > Chordata > Actinopteri > Anguilliformes > Muraenidae > Gymnothorax > Gymnothorax reevesii. Next base: position 4,537,639 of record CM056581.1, read on the forward strand.
TTTTCCTGACGTAAAATCTATGTTCGGTATTCTTGTATAAGTCTGTTAAACCATCCGCATGCATACTAAAACAGCCTTTCTCAAACTGCGGCCGTAAATCACATTCTGCCCAATTGATGACAAATTGTTGAATATTTTAGTTTGGAGAAACAAGGCAATAGCTCATTTATTATTCTCAACATGTACAACACAGTTTAGTAACCAGGCAAGATGTTGGACGGGAGTCATGTGTGTATGTTTGCCGAGGCAGGTCCTTTTGAGCAGCGGTTCCCAACCCAGTCCTCAGGACCCCCTGCCCTGCAGGTTCTTACTCTACTTTTTCACACCTGATCCATTTGAGCACTTCATGCTGATTGGTTGAAAAAGATCTACCTGAACAGGGTGTGCATGAAGGTGCTTTGGGTCTTAAGTGGATCAGGTGTGCTAAAGTAAAGCTGCAACAAAAACCTGCCGGATGGGGGGGTCCTGAGGACTGGGTTGGGAACCACTGCTTTTGAGGTGCATATTCCTGATGCAGGTTCCATAAAATTATAGGTTAATATCACAGCTGAGAATGTGAATGACTGGCGCAGCTCTGAAGCACAATAACACTGAAATGTTGATCCTCATCCGCTTTTATGCTTTATTTATGGTGCTTGTGGCCTGTGGTATAAAATAACGGGTTTGCATAGAGGATTAGAAATTTGGTCGATCAAAGATTATTTGTAATTGTGCTCGAGAACACCAAAAACTTGCTGGAATGGGATGGATGGAATGGAATGTTTGCCAAGTCATAATTCACTCTAAGATACGAGTATCTACTTGTGAATGTAATGCACTCTAAAATCATGTTAAGCCCACCACACAGGCTGAAAGTGGGCAGCTGGCCACCAATGCCACACAGTATCTTGTGGTGTCTTTTCACTCAACAGGAAGGTGAATTTCAAAGCATGTGATCCTTGAGATAACATCTGATGCACAGTCTGGAGACTTTCAAGCAAATATAACCTGCACTCAAACACACTCTCAAAAACACAAACGCCTGACAGTACTCCAGCCTCACATTAGATACAGGGTTCCCGCTGCCGCTCGTCATTTTCGTCATTAACGAAAATAATTCATCGGTGACGAGGAGAAAATTAAGAGCAGTCGTCACAGTGGCAAATATTTTTGTTTATTACGAATAAAATTTCAATGGCAAATAGTGGCTTCATCTGCCCAAAGCATTTGAGGCTGTTGCTCAAGGATTTTTCTTTAGCCCCATATAGTTTATATGAATGCATACATACATACAAAATAAATAAATAGTTCTTCACTTTGGGCAGTTTACTACGGAACTGAATGTCTATAAAACAGGACAGCACTTTTATATTGTTTTATCTTCAATGAACAGAGCCAAGAAAGATCAATCAGGGAGGGGTTTTACGGGAAAATACATCCAAATGCTGTCTTATTATGGAGTTACATTAGGGTCAAAAGTTTTGTACTTGAAATAATAAAATTTGAAACTGAAAATTCATGTGTTGATGTTGAATTTTGAAAAATATAACAATGTATTTAAAGTACAAATTAGTGTATGAATCGTTTTTTCAGGTGAAATATAATTTTGATTCACTTTGGTAATTCTTTTGAATAAAGTATTTATTTTCACTTTTTCACTTCAATTCCATGTTTTATCTTTTCAGATTCAGATCTTAATTTTTCAGTTTCAAATCTTTTTTCACTTTCAGATCTTTTTTTTTTTTCAGTTTCAAATCTGTTTTTTGAGTTTCAGACTTTTGACCCTGATGCGGCGTGGGGGGCGTGGTATTCGCACAAATTTTCAGTTTCAAATTTTATTTTTTCAAGTACAAAACTTTTGATCCTAATGTAACTCCATATCTTATTGGCTGACAGGTCTCCGTGGGGCTGAAAAGCAGAATGATGTTATCAGGCTGTCAGTCACGTGAGGGAATGAATACTCGCGGATTTTACTCTTACCTGTAAAACGGTGGATGCTGCCATCCCCTCAAAATGAACCTAATGAAACATAATGAAAAAAGGGGTGTAAATTTCTACATGAGTCCCTAGTTCCGTAAACGTAATTGATATGAGCAGATATGGCGCATCTTTACACGGCATATATTAGTTTGATTAGTCTTCGACATGACTGTACGCACCAAGCGACTGTTATGTCATTTGTTGCCATGTTTTCTACCACAGTATGACTGGCGATTTCTGAGCAAACGTTATGCAAAACATGACACTTCTAAGTTAGCTTTAAAGGCACAAGACAGTGGTATACATTATCTGATTCATCACCAATAATGATCAGAACTTCGTATTGACAACAAACCGTTCCTACACGGCTGTGTTGGTTGTCTGTGAACTCATCGCTGTTTAAATATGTTCAGGCCAGTGCGATGGTTAGCCAGTAAGGTCATTTGCTGAAGCCTAACTCAACAGTTCACACACTTGGTTCTGGGGTGAACGCAGCGTGCGATGCTTTTTGCTCCAACTGGAATTGCTATCGCAGAATTTTAACGAGATCCAAGCAATTATTTTTCTTAACGAGTGAATGTTAGAGGGGTATTTCACTCTTTTCAACTCTATTATGACCAAAATGTCTATGTATTCATCCATCCATCCATTTTCTATACCCGCTTATTCCTCACTAGGGTCACAGGGCGAGCTGGAGCCTATCCCAGCTGACTACAGGCAAAGGCAGGGACCCACCCTGAACAGCTTGCCAATCCATTGCAGGGCGCACACACCATTCACACACCATTGACTCTCACACTCATACCTATGGGCAATTTGGTGTCTCCAATTAGCCTGATATACATGTCTTTGGACTGTGGGAGGAAACCGGAGTACCCAGCGAAAACACGGGGAGAACATGCAAACTCCACACAGAAAGGCCCCAGATTCGAACCCACGACCTTCTTGCTGTGAGGCAGCAATGCCAACAAATAAATGACAAATAACAAAACGTATTAATCTGCTAGGCGTGGTGTTGTAATTATGACTGAATTATGTAAATCCCGTGGCGCTTGCTACCGCTGGGGGGCTTTGGGTTGACCAGTTTAGCATCACATGGCGGTTTCAGACAGGACATTAACCTGAAAGCACTCCCTACAGAGGAGTGGATGAGGTGCCAGCACTGAGACTTCAGCATTAGTGATTATCTGAGATGTTTAACACTTGAAACTCCAAACATTTGAGATTTACATTAAGGATTCCAATAAACTGTGTACAAAACATTGAACTCACCAAAAGTTCAATTTGGAATCAGTTCATGGAAATCTTAAAAGTTTTACATTTTAAATTAAAAAGTAACGTTTAATTTTAATTTTCAGTAAAAAAAAATTAACATTTTAAATAAACATTTGACAATTCCACTAAATCTGATTCCAACAGCACAAAATTTCGAGGTCACCCCATGTGCAATTTAGCATGTCAGTCAGGCTTCTCTATTGCCCTTAAAGGGTGTGTCCCTTTTTGGGATGCCAAAAATGTCTGCATTGATAAAAATGTTAAGGAAAAAAATAATAAATTAAGGGTTTAAAGGGATTTCTATTGCCAGTCTTTTGAATAAATTCCATGCTAAATGCTCAAGAAGTTTTAATTTTGTTTTTATGGTCCACAGGGTCCCCATTATTAGAGGTTTGACTTGAATGGACCCAAAATAATGTATACAATCGTAAGTATGATGGAGAGAGCTGTTATAACGTAAATATTTGAGGTTTGACCTTGTTCATGCTGCATGTCCGGTTTGAAGGCTTTTCAAAGTTTTATAAAGTCCATGAGTAACTGATAAAAAATGACGACTATGAGAAAGTGAAGAATATATTTTTTTTAAACTATATTTCTCGAGGGAGAAAGTGAACAATATTTTTCAGAACCCAGGGGCAACCCTGACTGGATAATACAACAAACCACAGCAGAGGAACCTCTCCAAATCTGGGCTGCCAGCACTATAATTACTGCCCAGGGTCACAGGACTGCTTGTGAACCAAGAAATGTGATATAGCGTCTCAAAGAATTAATTTTGCCATATATCTCTGACTCACATACTGTAATCACGCCATCATATGGTGAGAAACAAGCAAATAAATATTGCAATGTTTTTGGGTAACATCTCAGCAATTGAGGCATAGAGTAAAAATTCTGATGTTTTAAAATTCAGTGCATGATGCTGGAGAGAGTGAAATAGGCCACAGTAATATGTATAATTCATTTTTTCCCACCGTTGTATATATTTTGTTGGATGCCCCTTTGACTCCCTATTCTACAAATGAATGGATTCACAGTGAAACAAGACATATCCCAAAAACCACTTTTGAGAAAATTTACATTCTTATCCTCCTCAATCATATGTTTTACTGCGCTTAGTTTATGCTCTGTCTGGTTAATTTAACCTTCATTTCATTGAATGTGGGTGATGCAAAAATTCTATCACGTGCACCATTAGGTCAGGCTCGTGGTAAGAAACTCTGTTTTAGAATCAATAATGGCCTTCCCTTGAATCAAAAATTTGCAAATATTTAGGAAAATTTTCCTTAGAAAACTAGTACCTGGATGTTAGGCATATCATCACAAAATCAGGCTTGAAAGAATCTTGGGATACTATATCTAAATAATTCAGAAAAAATATTGACTTCTCAAAAAAGTATGGCAGCCACAAGTCGGTCAAATAATGTGGGTGCAGCCAATTTTGAGCTGCAATAACTTGTGAACTTTTCGTCAAAAGTTGAGAAAATTTCGCTCATTTATACTTGACCTATACATGTTAATTTTGGTAATTCTGTCACAATAGGTGGTGCTATGGACAGCAAAAATGTTTTTAAGGCTGGAGGTAAATGTCAAAAGGCACATCAACACAATAGACTGTATGCATGTATTAAATTTTGTTGAGAAATATTGAACAGTTTAGGAGTTCGGGCCCAGAAAAGAATGGGACGGCTGATATCTGGTCTGGAAAGAAAGCGAGTTGGAGGAATGGACAGACTGCCACAAGGACAGACTTAAGTATGAAAAGTCAGATCAACATCATAAGATCTATCCATGTAAAGGATTTCGTTCAGGAATACTGAACAGTTCGCTTCTGGCCTTGAAAACAATCATGACGGACGGACACATGGAAGGACGCTGCTCATTCCTTTATCCCCGTCCACATCATGGTGGGGGACAATAAAATGCTTCATTGCTCAAGCTGGACTCCAGTAATAACTAGATAATAGTAAGAACAACTTATGATTTTAACCTCTAGGTTGCAATGGACATTGGCAAGTTTTTTTGTGTGCAGTCATGGGTTACGCACATCTCTATTAGTGTATCCTGCGTACGATAGTATCTGATTAGCGATTGTTTCGTGTCCGCCGCAGAGATTTCCTTGTTACCACTCGAGGTGTAAGGGTTTGTCTCTTAGCACTGATGTTGTACACAGAGATCAAGGATTGTGGACTGGACTCAGGAGCGAAGAAGTTTTCTGTATGCATTTCCTTTGAATATCTTGACAGCCGTTCATTTGATCGAATTTTAATTTGGTTGCTGTATTGTAGAAGACCCAAGGAAACGCATTCTCAAGTTTGATGTTATTTGGCTGAGTGGTTCCTGAGAAATCAAGGAAGCTGTAAGCGGGTGGCTCGAACAGCAGCTAAATGGGCTCTATACCACACAATTAGTTTTCAACTGAAACTGGAGGATTCAAAGTGCTATTTTAGCGCTTTAGCGGAGGGATATGATGAATGAAAGCTCGTCTGCCGTAGCCAATAATCATACAAGAGGAAAAATACCTTCTTATTCTTATTCTATGATTATGGTGGTTTGCAAACTAGCTTGCATTCTTCATACCCTTCAGCGCTAAAATAGCTCTTTGTATCCTCAAATTTCTGTAGAAAATGCCTTAATATAAAAAGCATAATGCCTGAGTGACTAAAATATATAAATGCAAAACAAAACGATGACAGATTTGTTAGGAGGGGAATAGATTTTGACTTGAGCGGATTTACTTTGTTCAAAGTTAAACACCTGCGCAGAAGTTGTGACACAGCTACTCTAAGTTGAAATATACTGGTTAATTATGCGTCGCTGAATTCATTTTTAAGTGCAAATGACTAATCAATGATTCTGCACCAAACATGTCTAAAGCCACTGGGTTACATTTTGCGTAACATTCCAGAAACCTGACAGACTAGAAAACATTCAGCTTCCTTCCACTTCATGAGAGATTTGTTTTTGTTTCCCTCCTCTTGCATTTAAATGCTCATCCACTGCAGTTATTGGTCAACAAGTTTGAAAAAATGCCAGTTGGACTTCAACCACTCGAGTGCAAAATGTTTTTTAAGTTGGGGAGGCCATCCTCCATATACTTGACCTTCATTGACCTTGCTTGTAAAAAAAAAAAGGTTAACTCTTCAATCCGCGGCTCACTGCCAACAGTTTGTAAATCTCGCTGGATAGGGCAGTGAGCATTTTTTTTTTTAAGTGATGGAAACTTCACACTTTTTATTTATTGGGGAGAGAGCAGGAGGAGAGACTGCAGGGAAGCTTCCGGATGGTGGCTTTGTCGTGTCTGCAGAAATATCCTGACCTTGCAGCTGCAGAGAGAGATAGGGGCGGAGGAGATGAGCACCGCTGCTGGTCCCCGCTTTATCTGACTCCGCAATGGGAACTGAAGCGCCAGCCAAATTAGTCAGCTCTGCTCACAGGTGACAGCAGCTTCAGTGAGATGCCAGCCACTCAGACACCAGCGTGACAGCCCAAAAAAAAATGACACCCCAATTTTACTTTTTTCATCAAGAAGCACATACTCTCTGCTATTGCTGCCACAGTGAAAAGCCGCCAAAATATCTGGCAAATTGGCCGGGTAAAAAAAAAAAAGAAACAACCCTGTTTGTCCAACATGGTATTAGTACTGAAAATTATTCAAAATATAATACACCACTTTTAGTGATAAGAACATACTTAGAGTCTAATGTTTTTACAGTGTGAAAAACAATCCTCATTTAATGGTTCTGCACAGAATTATGTTCAGGCAAAATGATGAGATAAAAGCCTGGATTTAACTGCTTTTTAATCACGCTAACTATTTGACATGGAGGTAACGTTTCCTGAAACAGGTCCTGTTTCCTCAGCCAGTGAAAATCCTCAGGATCCCAGGGCTCCTCAGTTGCACTATTGCATAATTCAGTTTTGAGACATACTGTAGGCTGTTTTTAAGCACAAAAATCATCTGTCACAAACTGCAATCCCTACTGCTTACATCTTCATCCTACTGCAGCACATTCCCTACAGCAGCCCTCATCGCCGTTTCCCCCTCCCCCACAGTCATTTTTCCATCTGTCCATCTCCTTGTGTGTCCTGGTCCAACATTCAAGGGGGGGCGGAGGTGTAACTTTGATTTATGGTATACACTGATCCACACATTGTCACCATGGTGATACTGGAAAAGGTTTGTCAAAACAAGGGTCAAAGGGGTCAAACAAGAATCTGCAGCCAGATGTGTCCAGAGGCAGCGGCGAACAGAACCAGGCCCATATCTTGGATTAAAGCTCCTCTGCACTGGCCCAGATACGGAACAGAAATCTTGTAGGTTCATTTTTCACATTTGAATTTGCTTTCTGCCTAGCAACCCTTATTCTTAGTACTGCATCTGCCGTCCATGCTGTGGTCAGGCACTCGATTGACTCTGATTGGTCATCTGTCTCAGGGGCGTAATCTAACTGGTGATGGAAAAGAAATGTGCCGTTGTTAGATTAGAAAACAACAAACATGGTCACTCAAGTGGAGCTTTCTATTGATAAAGCAATTTACCCTGTTTTTAATAGAATTTGACAGTGAGATAAAGGAATAAAAATCTCCATTAAATCAATTACATTTTTTTCCTTTATTTTTATTTTTTGCTTTATTTTTCCAAAATTCTATGTTTTCCATCTGATTTTTTCTGAATTTTGTGTTTAATGATTTAAACACATTTTGTGGTGTATGAATAAAATTTCAGCTTCAAAGGAATAAAAGGTTCAAAATTTGATGAATACTAATAAAGGAGGCGTATTTACCAACAAACCTAATTTGAACCATCTTCTGGTTATATGTACCTACTTGGGGACTGTCCAGAAAATAGATTTGAAATATGAAATTTATATGCAGGAGGTAAACTGTGTATTTAGTGATATCAAGATTTTTGCTGGGCAAGGCGTCGAAAAGTCCATATTTAAACCTATAAATGATTGTTTTGAAAAACTAGATGATTTCTAATGGCTACACAACAACATGACAGACATTTTTATACCAAACATAAGTATATATGTAAGTTTCAGACAATTTTCCATTGAAAAATGCATCTATCTTGACCAAAATTGATGCAAAACGTAAAGTTCATCTTGAAAAACAAACAGGTTCCTAGGAAAACATACCCAAGATATTTTCACAAAAGTTGCCTTTTATGCAAAACCCAAAACCAGTGAAGTTGGCACATTATGTAAATCGTAGATAAAAACAGAATACAATGATTTGCAAATCCTTTTCAACTTATATTCAGTTGAACACACTGCAAAGACAAGATGTTTAATGTTCAAACTGAGAAACTTTTTTTTTTTTTTGCAAATAATAATTAACTTAGAATTTAAAGGCAGCAACACATTGCAAAAAAGTTGGCACAGGGGCCTTTTTACCACTGTGTGACATCGCCTTTCCTTTTAACGACACTCATTAAACGTTTAGGAACTGAGGAGACCAATTTTTGAAGCTTTTCAGGTGGAACTCTTACCCATTCTTGCTTGATGTACAGCTTAAGTTGTTCAACAATCCGGGGTCTCCGTTGTCGTATTTGACGCTTCATAATGCGCCACACATTTTCAATGGGAGACAGGTCTGCACTACAGGCAGGCCAGTCTAGTACCCGCACTCTTAATGCGGAGCCATGCTGTTGTAACACGTGCAGAATGTGGCTTGGCATTGTCTTGCTGAAATAAGCAGGGGCGTCCATGAAAAAGTCGTTGCTTGGATGGCAACATATGTTACTCCAAAACCTGTATGTACCTTTCAGCATTAATGGTGCCTTCACATATGTGTAAGTCGCACATGCCTTGGGCACTAATACACCCCCATACCATCACAGATGCTGGCTTTTGAACTTTGCGCCCATAACAGTCCGGATGGTTCTTTTCCTCTTTGGTCCGGAGGACACGACGTCCACAGTTTCCAAAAACAATTTGAAATGTGGACTCGTCAGACCACAGAACACTTTTCCACTTTGCATCAGTCCATCTTAGATGAGCTTGGGCCCAGCGAAGCCGGCGGCATTTCTGGGTGCTGTTGATAAATGGCTTTCGCTTTGCATTGTAGAGTTTTAACTTGCACTTGCAGATGTAGCGACGAACTGTAGTTACTGACAGTGATTTTCTGAAGTGTTCCTGAGCCCATGTGGTGATGTCCTTTACACACTGATGTTGGTTTTTGATGCAGTACCGCCTGAGGGATCGAAGGTCACGGGCATTCAATGTTAGTTTTTGGCCTTGTCGCTTAAATGCAGTGATTTCTCCAGATTCTCTGAACCTTTTGATGATATTACGGACCGTAGATGATGAAATCCCTAAATTTCTTGCAATAGCTCGTTGAGGAATGTTGTTTTTAATCTGCTCGACAATCAGCTCACGCATTTGTTCACTAAGTGGTGACCCTCGCCCCATCCTTGTTTGTGAATGACTGAGCATTTCAGGGAAGCTGCTTTTATACCCAGTCATGGCACCCACCTGTTCCCAATTAGCCCGTTCACCTGTCGGATGTTCCAAATAAGTGTTTGATGAGCATTCCTCAACTCTCTCAGTCTTTTTTGCCACTTGTACCAGCTTTTTTGAAACATGTTGCAGGCATGAAATTCCAAATGAGCTAATATTTGCAAAAATTACAAAGTTTACCTGTTCGAACATTAAGTAACTTGTCTTTGCAGTGTATTCAATTGAATATAGGTTGAAAAGGATTTGCAAATCATTGTATTCTGTTTTTATTTACGATTTACACAACGTGCCAACTTCACTGGTTTTGGGTTTTGTAGTTGGCTAAATAATGTGCGAGTGTTTTTAAATTTCGAGACCGGTAACATGGATCCGGATTGCAAAAATTGGAACCATCCCAGTATTTAGAAATTATTACTATCTCCTTTGGGTGTCAAAATAGGTCATTAAATAATGAACATGGAATGCTTGTTATAGATACCTATCCAAATTAAGAGTCTTAAAGTATATGTACATGATTGACGAGACCTTGGCCTTCCGGATCATTCTGGATCATAACTACCATACATCTGAAACACATATGTCATTTTAAGATTAGACAAATAAAGATTGTTACTTCATATAGTACACAGTTGTATGTTAATTTATTAGGATATAATAACACTTTCAGGATCACCTGTAATTGTGATAAGATCAGCTAACAGTGGTGAATTCAAGCCATTTTTATTATATACCACATATTTCTCAGAAAAGCCCTTTAGATGTTTTCATATACTGTTGTACATTGTACAGATTCTATATCTCCCAGGCCTTGTTTTTACTCCACTGAGCAAACCGTAGTCCGCGCTTGTGGTCACGCTTCAATGATTTAGTGAACCACAAAGAATTCAACATTACTGTCTGCCAGGGGTAGGAAACCTTCTCCAGAAAGAGCCACTGAGGGGGCAGGATTTCATACCAACCAGGCTGCTACACTTGATTCTACAAATCAAGGCCCTTAACAAACATCCCAGGGGTTGATTAGTAGCATCAGGTGTGTAGCAGCCTGGTTGGTATGAAAGCTGCACCCACAGAGGCTCTTTCTGGAGAAGGTTCTCCACCCCTGTTATGCTCATGCTTTACATCAGGGGTCCCCAATCTTTCCCAGTAAGGGCCAGTGTGGGTGCAGGCTTTCATTGCAACCAAGTACTTACACACCTGATACTACTAATCAACCCCTAGACTCATTGCTAATAAGCTTGATTAGTAGCATCAGGTGCGTAGCTGCTTGGTTGCAATGAAAGCTGCACCCACACCGGCCCTTTCTGGGAAAAATTGAAGACCCCTGCTTAACATACTGCTGCTGTTTCATGCGATACATTATATAAATCATATCTACAGTGAATTTGGATAGCAGAAACATAATCATGCAAAATAAATGTGCGATTAACAATTGCACTACAAGGTTCAGAGATAGTGCAAAGTGTAGTAAGGGTGCTCGTAACCTAAATGGACAACAAAATCAATGGCTGTACTCACTGTTGGTGATTGAGAGGATGACAGTACAAGAAGGTGACAAGATATGCAGCAAATCTTATTTCAAATGTGTCAAAAAACGACCAAAACCAGAAACGGACGATGACAATGACACAATAGATGATGTTACTACATCAAACAATGACATTGATGAAACAGAGACTGAGTTTCTTCAGGAAATCTTGGCAGATGAGGAAGACCTTATCCAAGGAAATCCTCTCAATGTATCCTGTCAAACTGTTGATTTAATGTATGGAACATCATCACATCGAAGGTGTTCCATTTGTAAACAATGCAATGATGCTTAACAATACCAAAGCTAGCTCGACATTCAGTTAATCTTTAACAAAGCGTCAATATATAACTTGTTAGTTTAGGCCATTTTTTAGTCTGTTATTGCAGCTAATCGGCTGGTCTGCTTGACTTTTTATCAAGAATGTATTTCGTAAAATAGAGTTTATCAGATTGTCAATTGTGGCCTGTGGAATGTTGGTCCACTCGTCTTCAATGGCTGTGCGAAGTTGCTGGATATTAGTGGGAACTGGTACGCGCTGTCGTATACGCCGGTCAAGCACATCCCAAACATGCTCAATGGGTGACATGTCCGGTGAGTATGCTGGCCATGCAGGAACTGGGACATTTTCAGCTTCCAAGAATTGTGTACAGATCCTTGCAACATGGGGCCGTGCATTATCTTGCTGAAACATGAGGTGATGTTCATGGATGTATGGCACAACAATGGGCCTCAGGATCTCATCACGGTATCTCTGTGCATTCAAAATGCCATCAATAAAATGCTGCATGAGGCAAATGGTGGTCACACCAGATACTGACTGGTTCTTAGTCCCCAGACCCCCAATAAAGCAAAAACTGCACATTTCAGGGTGGCCTTTTATTGCGGACAGTCTAAGGTACACCTGTGCACTAATCATGGTGTCTGATGAGCATCTTGATGTGGCACACCTGTGAGGTGGGATGGATTGTCTCAGCAATGCAAAGGTGCCCACTATCACACATTTAGACAGATTTGTGAACAATTTTTGAGAGAAATGGTAATATTGTGTATCTGAATTTTAGATCTTTGAGTCCATCTCATGACAAATGGGAGCAAAAACAAAAAAGTGTTGCGTTTATATTTTTGTTGAGTGTACCTTATGCATTGAGCTAAGACACTCAAAATTTTATGGGAGGTGCAAGGGATGACTCTTTATCCCATATCAAATGGGTTTTTGATTTGATCTAATTTTGACCATTTTCTAGGTCAAATGGTGTCAAGTGAGCCAATCGCTGTACCGTACGTCCTTTCCTTTCATAAAACTGTCATTTCAAAATGAAGAGAAATTTATGCCTTCAACAGACACTCAAAAAAGTACCTTATCCAACTACCCAACTATATCACATTGCTATAACTCTGATCAGTGTCAGTGCTCTGTCACTGCAACAAGCAGATTATCATTTGTACAGCAGACTGCCAGTTCAGTGAATTGCCCTCTGACACATTACAACTACTCCCTTAACATTCGTTGCGGAGCGTGGAGATTTTCGATGGTGCGCCATCGATATATATGTCTAGTTTGAGATATTATAAAGTCTCGTAACACCATGCTACTTCTGCATCACTGATACATAAAGATGATCACAACCTTTCACAAGACAACCAAAGGACAAACATATCTTACCACAGTGAATTTCCTGCCAAATATCAGAACAAACGCCCCTCAACGCCACTCTACAATGTGTTCATGCACTCAGATATAGTACAGAATGAATTACACCTCAGCAAGACTCAATTACTTACTCCAAGTCAGCAATAAATTGTGCTGTTTTTTTACATGAGAAAAGCAAGGTATTCAGACCACACTAATAAAGGACAAACTCATTCTGGCCCCTAAAGCTTCAGTGTTAATACCTTCTTCTATTAACACGCACCACTTCACAAGGATTCTACTGCACCCTATCAATGTGGCGAATTCCACCCATGCAAAGCCTGTTATTTGCAATGATCACAATGCGGACTGCTGAGTACATTTCCCAGAATGTCTTGGCAGCAAGAGTGCAGATATCACACGGAGGGGACAGAGGCGACACTGTCTGTGATGTGGTCAAAGCCAAGCAAACAACAACATTAACTTCCCCTGACACAGCCACACTCCCGAACAAGAAAGTTTTAATTGAAGTGCACTCCCTCAGATGGAAAGCTTGATAAATCTGAGTGCTGAAAAATTATGCAGAGCTGAAGGCTTTTCAAAGGTCATGAAAAACTGAATATATTAGACAGCATTTTTTATGAAATCCAAAGGAAAAAACAATTGCAACCATCAGTACAATTGGAACAAGACAGATGCCTAACTGCAATCTCATATGCTGATCTCGTAATAAATATCAGGGCAATGATATTATTTTTCACTGACAGATTGAGCAGACCTGTTTCTTTAACTCCAGCCAGGTGGAATTAATTGGCCAGAGAAAACATCTGTAAAACGGTGCATGAGTTTCTGTAGCCTCATTAGTATTGCTTCTGCATGCATGGAATGCTCTTTTTTTTATATCTCCAATGTATGGTGTAATCCATGATTCAAGATGTTTTGCAATGTTCTCTGACATATGAATTTCTCATAGCAGAGTAAGGACCCTACTAATATGCTAGAAACACATTCGGGTTTATAACCAAGAGGAACAATAACATTACCCAGCCATCTAAGTAAACATATGTGGACTCACGGAAAATATTAAATGCTGTGAACAGGGAAATAACTATCGAGCAGGACAGTCACTAACACTGCGTCAAATCAGGACTTCCATCAAAACTGTGTGCCTCCACAACATTACTTACTGTAACAAGCTCTTGTGCAGACGAGTATAGAAATACTTCCCTGTACTCACAGCGATAGGCTATCACTTTTGCTGAGTTCCATCTTTGACTCGTTCATCTGATGAAACCCAAACTGTAGTAGATTGCATTGCAAATGTTCACGTTCATTTTAACGCTTCAACAAAAATCTCCTTCTTTATAGTAAAAGTATATGTTCATATTCAGTTGCCGAGCAGATGTAAACAGAAAAAATTTGGATGCTGGACATAGTTATTTCTTCAGAAATTATGCTTATGTTTATTGTTGGTCATCTGTTGATTTTTGGTCATATTGACTACAATAATCATGAGACTACTGTGCTCAGAAACGGCATGTTACCGCTACAAATACTAAACTATATGAGTCCTGGTTTGCAACGCAACGAACATTTTCACAGGGCGCTGGGGAACTCACCACACAAATCAGCATTTCAGATGAAAAAAAAACTGAAAGCAGAGAAAGTCTGGTACCGTATACAGACTGGACTGAATTTTTGACATATTATACATGCATAATAGTCCTAATGTACAGGCTGAGTTATTTTCTACATTCAAACAAACTAAAAGGATGATCAGATCCCCTAGACATGAGACTAAAATAAAATCAATCAATTTTTTACACCATCACTGGAGACACAAGTGCACTATATCAAATTATTAGATAAATAGGGTCCACCACCACAGTACAGAATACGCAAGAAAAATGAGTGCATGCCATTTTGCAGGCACAGAATGGGGAAACTTACAGCAATAAACACCCCCTATCTGAAGTCTGTAAATGCTGGAGCCTACTGGGGTCTCCAAAGTTACCACAATCAAATCTCTTACAGAACTGGGGCCATACAGAGGCTGGGGATGGTAGCAGGGCTCTGAGTTTTAGGGCCTGTTAAGCCTCCAGAAAGTCATACAATTGTACAGGCAAGAAAATCAAACAAGCACTTGCATCAAAATACAGCTGCTGTTTGACCACAACATGGGTACAGATTAGTCGCGGTTTGAATAGTCTTGAAATTGCAAATCCCCCTGATGACTTAATCACAAAATATCACAAAACAAAAGCCTATTATCACCTCTTGAGAAGCAGCACCTTCTTTTACCATTGCACAATAGTTTAGACGGCAAAAAGTAGTTCTGTGCAAAAACTATCTGCAAATGGCCTTTTTTTTGGGTTGCAAGCCTCCCTACAATAATGCCAAACAAGTCATCCAGCAGACAATGTTCGAAGAATAAAGGGAAAATTCTTGGTCCAAGCAACATTGATGAAAATTAAACATCATTAATTTGGATCTTCTAACCACATTATAATTAAACAAAGGCGGCAGAAAATTGGCAAAGCATGCCTTTAAATGTTTCAGATCAAACTTAATGAAATATTACGCAAAGATAACTTGCGTAAAATCAAAATTCAGTTTTTAAATGATTTTATTTATTGAAGGAAAAAAGCTAACCAACCCTACTTCGCCTGATGTGAAATAATAGTTGCCCCCTGAGTTACTTAACTAATTTAAAAAATTTCATTGAGACATGGGTTCAATTTCATGAGATACACCCAAGTATGACTACTGCTAGCCTTGCTGAATTTAAACATCGATTCGATAGAACCTGCCTGGCAATGTGAAGTTTGAAGATGCCACAATCTAACGAAATTAAAGAAAAGATGCAAAACAAAGTCTTTAACATCCATCAGTTTGGAGAGAGGTACAAAGCTATTTCTAAGGCTCTGGGACTCCAGCATATCATGAAAGAGCTGTAATCTATAATTCGAGAAAACTGGAACCTTCTCGGGAGTGGCTGGCCTACCAAAATTCCTTCAACAGCGCATCAACTTATCTAGGAGGTCACAAAAGAACCCAGACTAACATCTAAAGAGCTTCAAATTTCACTTATTTCAGTTAAGGTCAGAGTTACCGATTCCACAATTAGAAAAACTGGACAAAAATGGCATCCACAGGAGAACTCATGGCAAAACCCACTGCTGACCAAAAAGAACATCTTGTTGACCTCAAGGATTTTTGTGGTCATACTTTTTGGAAAAAAGTGGAATTTTTTGGTAGATATGGGTCCAGTTAGAACAAGCGTAAAGCCAACACAGCATTTTACGATCAGAACATACAAAAAAAATCAAACACGGCGGAAGCAGTGTGGTGGTCTCGGGCTGCTATGGTGCTTCAGGACCAAGGCGACTTGCCATAAGTCTGGTGTCGATCATAAAATCCTGCTCGAAAATGTCAAAGTCCTGACTTGAATCCAACTGAGATGCTGACCTGCCTGTTAAGATGTACTTACTTATTCGCATCCAAGGATTTGCATGTCATTCGCTAATGATTATAACCCTTTCAAATTTGTGGTAACAGAACAATCCAGTGACTCAGTTTATTATATGAAGCTGTTGCTCTCTCTGTGAATGGTGAAATGCACAGCATTCAGCAATGTTTTTGCTTGACCTCCAAGCCTCAAAATAGGATTTTTGTGATAGAGTAAGCCTACTTTGCATGAGGAACCATCACCTATGCATGGAGCCCGTAATCATTAGCATTGACATAATGCTTGTTACAGAGTAGATTTACGCAATGTTCCATTGAATTTTCCGGCAAATAAACGCCCACAAGTTTTTTCCCTTAAAAACAAAATTGTGAATAATTGATATATTTACCTAGAGAGGTCAACAGACTTGGAAGACGCTGCATGACTGAAGACAACTGTAACTGTAAATAACAAGTATAGCAATAAAACTGTAGATCCATTATAGGTGAAAGCCCATATAACAGGCAGTATTGATGCTCTCAGCTTCAGGGCTTCATCAACTGCGGTTTGGAAACAGATTGTGTTTAACTTAATGTTAAACAAGATCTTAAATCTCAACTGTCAAGCTATGAAAGGATTCATTTCATTCAGATAGAACTGTTCAAGTCACGATGTGAAATAGGGCAAGAGTCCTTGATCTTATCCAAAAGGGCCTGATGTGTGATTCTTCGGAACAAAACCTTGCACTCCATAACGGCCTTTTCTAGATTACTTTGTAAACCCCTGAAAAGAAAAATATGTTTACCAAGAATTTTCCCATAATATTACATATCCTTGCATATCTTAAATGCCTTCGGACTGCCATCATAGTTCTGAGGAGGGTATACCGTGGAAAAACAACATCCTCAATGGGAATTTCTGCAACACCCCGTAGCAGTGTAACAAAACCATAAGTGATGAGTTGGCAATATCAAGTCCAGCAAGACACAGACTTCACCCTCATGGCAGCCTGGCACAGCTAGCCATCCTCCAGTATGAATGCTCAACCTACAGAAGACAACGACTTAATGACCTTGCTAACCTTTATAAATCCCCCAAATTTGCCAATTCATCAGCACAAGAGGTTATGAAGGAAGCCGTGTACCAGCGCGGCACGGCAGAACCGCAGTTGTGGCTGAAGACCGTTTCTGTCCTGACCCTCTGTTAAACCCTCTGTACAAACAGCATGACCATTGTATCCAGTTCACTAAGGGGTCATAAGGTTACATCGATACACCTCAAAGTGTTTTTGAGTTGGCGGGGCGTTTCATCGCCGGCCCTTAACATCTCACTGTTTGACACATTCTGCTAGAAAAAAGCAGACTCCCCGCACTCAAAAGTTCTGGTTGCTATGCAACAAACCAGCCCTGAGACTCGAACAGCACTTGTGGCATAACGCTGGGTCAGTTTCAGAGAGCTGACAGCTCGGTTGAGGAGATGAGGAGCCCGTCACGCCATCCCTGATTATTTGCCCAGTGACCTTTGCAAGACGAAAAATTTTAATGTCATAATTTTCCTCATATACTCTTGCTTAGTGTCAGCGCAGGGACGACGGGGTCCTCAGAGATGACATGGTGAGACGGCAGGACAATTTCTCTGCATCCTCACGCGCTGCAGCATTAACTGGAGGAGGAGGGGAGGGCTGCTGTTTGATTCAAAAAGTTGCTTCAATCTCCAGAATCGAGGGCGGGGTGCTGGGAGGGCTGGTGATTGTAATTATTCTTGATATCTCATGCAAAGCAGTATCGGCACAAATAAGCGTGTCCTTCACATGTCCTTTAGACTTCAGCGCTGGTAACAATAACCATGTGCTCCTGAGGCAGACGGAGTAAAACATGTTTTATCAAAACTTTAAAATTTGCTTCCGTTCCATCATAGTCACCACAGACTGAAAGGGCAGGACCCTGCATGTGCAACCAGATGGTCTTGTAACCATATCCTACAGAGTAAAATATCAAAACATGAATATATCTGAGGTAAAGATTAAGCGAAGAGAAAACAAAACACAGGCCGTGCATCACGAGCGATCCTCACTGAGTAACGAGGGTAGGAAGCCCTTTGACCCCACAGTATACACAGGTGAAGGGAGACGGTGACGCTGGGCCTGGGAACACAGAATTAAATCCTCCTTTAGGCTCTTGATCCCCATTACATTTGTACAGACCTGAATGTAGCATTTTCGCCTAATTTCAACATCGTATGGAAGTTCTGTATTCATGGCTACGATGTTCCTGCAGACGAAGTATCAGAGCAGACTCAGACCTTTTCAAAACTCAGCCATTTAATTCCTGTCGGTTAAACCATATCTAATGTTTAAATATACTGCAGTATCTTCAGGACAGGACACACAGTATGGCTACATCCATCTCCTCAAGTTCTGTTTGGGCCAAGGCAACTGTCGGCTACCAAAATTTAAGGCAATTTGATGTGGCTTTCCGGCGCGAGTGAAAAGATTAGCTTTGCTCCTGTCGATTTTAGCAGAATTAGCAGACATTAAATCCCAAAGATGTCAAGTGAAATCTGGGAAGGTGCGAGTCAAGCAGAATGCTGCATGGTGGGAGGGGGGGGGGGATATATGCTGTATGCCGCATCACTGCAGAAGGCCGAGGGAAGCACTCTCCACCGCACTTCTGTCTGACTTATCAGGACACAAGTCGGTAACATCTCCAGCAGACATCTTTTTCTCCTCCCTCTGAGAGAAATTTCACAGATAAGCACTGAAGGATCCCCAAAAGGATCCATTTTGAAATGCCTCTCAGATGCAGCTTGACTTCAAATAAAATGTCCTGCAGTTTGACAAAGTAAAATACACACCTGTATGTACGTTGTATTTGTATGCAATCAGTAGCTTACATGCAAAGTAGGGATGGGTGGAAAGGAATTAACAGATATTACTGAATGAATCTTCAGCCCAAAATTAACTGGATTAGCCTGTCGAATATAAAGATTTGAGTCTGACTCTCTCCCATTGGTCAATAAAAGTATCCCAACTATGATTTTTGGTATCTGGGGCCGTCTCTTGTGGCAACGATTTAATTGGCAAGGACTGTCTAATAACATTGTTGAAGGACAACAAATGAACGGTCCTCCCAGCTCGACATCCACACCCGAATTCACAAGAGGACTAATCCTTGCCTCCAAGTTACATTATTTTAAGCTTCCATGGCCTACATATAAGTACAATACCGAATTGATGCATATAAATGACTGTGACAGCGCTAGCTTCCCTGTGGCTATGGAACAACGGCCATATTTTGAAAAAAAGATCAAAACTCGAAAGGCTTGGTACTGTCTCATGCATCACCTTGAAAAATCTGGTTTTTCAAAAGAATCCGTCCACCCAACATAAACGTAATGCATTTCAGTTCTATTCAAGTGTGTCTGACTATTGATATCATGCAAGTGAATGCAGTGCAAGGAGGGGGTACAGTTCCTGATCTTTTTGGTTTGTTTTCTTAAGGGTGGGGCGGGAAGGCTGGTGTTTTTTATTCATCCTTCACCAAATAGTTTAGTACTGCTTCCAATTATTTGCTACCAAATTGGCTGCTAATTCAAGGAAGCCACAGGATCTGGGTACAGATGCTGCAGACATCCAGGACTGAGTCAGGGTCCCCATATGCATCATAATGCTGAGACAGTCTGCATGTGATCCTGAGACAGCAGTCAGGCATGCACACACGCACACTAACTGACTGAATGACTGAATTATTGATATAAGCAACCCAAACCCCCAATCTCCCATAGCAGAGGCAGATAAACCAGGTTCAGAAAGAGAGAGCAGCGTTCTAATCATGCTAATTATCCCAAGGCATAACTATTCACTAATTAGTGAAATCAGCTGGCTGAGTTAATTGGCGCGAGAAACACATGGCACGACACTTTTACATCCTGACCTCTGTTTAAAACTGGCATTGTCCTCTCTATTCACATTGAAATTGAACACCTGTTCAGTTCTTTATATAAAAAAAATAAAACCAGTTGGATTATAGTGTAAATTAGGACTTACTGAATTTGTAAATTAAAACTTTGTTTTTTTAAATGTGTGATATTCAGATGAAACTAATTAATTCTGTTGCAAAAGATAATTGATGACATGTCCATAAACGATAATAAAATTTATCAGAATCGATCAATGTCCAAAAAGTGGCAGCTACAGGAACACACGCGCGCGCGCACACGCACGCACACGCACACGCACGCACACACACACACACACACACACACACACACACGCACGCACGCACACACGCACGCACGCACACACGCACGCACACACGCACGCACACACACACGCACGCACACACACACGCACACACACACACGCACGCACACATGCGCGCGCACACACACACACACACACACACGCACAGACAAACTCAAACTAACACAACTATCCCAAAGACGCACATCCTCCTCACTCAACAGGTTTTCAACATGAATACAATCCCCTCAACAAGTAATTACATTTTTCACCCAATTAAAAAAAAAAACTGAAACAAGAATGAGGAATGACTGGAGAGGAAAAGTTTGCATTTCTTTGGGGTTATTTATTTGATGTCTATATCAGTCAACCTCCCTGTAAATCACTGGCGTCATTTGTGCTCATTCTGAAGGCAGCGGGCTGCATTGGAAAGTGTTGAGGGTGAGCAAATCTCAGCTTTCCCAAATGCACCAGTGAGCAGCGATAAATGACCGTTCAGTTTGTTGTGTTAAGAATTTAACACACAAGTGACCTTGCATTTCAGATGCTTCATCCTGCTGATATGAGCCTACTTCGTCTCAACACCCCCGCATGCAGGTGCCAGTGTGGAGTCTCCCTGTTCGATCAAATTGGATGTACAATAGCTCAGAAAGCCCCACAGAATTACAATGAAGGGGAAGTCAAAATGTTTGTACGGCGCATCTTAGGCGATTCTGGAACACACTTGCATCAAATAAACTGACTGTACAGCATTTGCACGCACCAGCGTTTGCACGTTTGTATGTGCGCGCACGGGCGCATTGTTCCCTACAAAGGAGTGGTGCGACAAGTCCTGGCGTCGCCGAGTCGCGATTCAACGACAGGTGAGGGTGGGAGCACGGCATGGGCGTGGCTAAAATGACGACGCAGTGTATGATTAAAAAGCCAGCTGATGAGGCGCTGCGCTGCACACTAACCAGGGCACTCCAGCCCAGCCCGTGCCCTGTCACACACCGCCCCATCAGACTCCTGCAGCATGGCTACACCACCACCCACGGTCACTCCAAGGGCATTCTCCTCTGAGCATGCTCAGTGAGCGGCTGCAGAGCCCTCCCCTTCTCTGCATATACTCTATATTCCAGGGATGGGGAGACAGAGAATAGGGGGGGCAGAGAGGGGTGACAGAAGAGAAGGAGAGAGAGAAAGAGAGAAGCAACAACAGAGAGGGTGACAGAGTGATAAAGATAGCAGGAAAGGGAGAGCAGAGAGAGGGAGAGAAGGGGTGACAGAGCTCAAAAGAGAGTGGAAAAGAGAGAAGGCAAGACTCAGAGAAGGAGAGAGTGAGGGGTGGAGAGAGGGAGAAGAGAGATGTGAGCGGTGAATTATGCATGCGGTGGTATTAATCTCATTTTTTCCTGCCGCCAGTACAGTGCTGCAGTGCTCAGCTTTAACTGCAAAAAGAGGGCAGACAGATGGAAACTGATAATGCGATGCGTCACAAAGAACTGCACGGCTCTGCTGCTACGCTGACTCCATTATGATCACAGTCATCTTTAACATTACAAGCTCATTCTGAAAGACTAAAGCACAAGGCTGCCATTGTCACATTCGCGGCATAATTGTAGTATATCTTAGAGGATATGAATTCTTCCATATCAACATCTAGATAAATGAAGTCATGATAAAGAAAAATGCCATAGAGCACGAGGCTCATCATTTCAAACTTGTATCTATTAACAAATTTATTCAGGCATGACAATTTTGCATTATTTTCCAATAATAGTTAAAATGTGATATGGATGAATTTATTGATTGCTGTTTAATATGAGTATTATTAATAATAAGCACCATATCTTTTGTCAGATGTGATAATAGGTTTCCCATGGCAAGAAAGACTTTGCATAGCCCATTTCTAAAGGAATTACCCATTTTGTGTTTTCTGTCGCTTTATTACTTTATTCATCAGGCTGGATATTGGTGCTTCAGAATCTGCAGACAATATTACCATTCTCATCATGAGGAGAAACTCAATATACATACAACACCTTGAAGGATGCTTTCTTATCCCCATGAATGTCAAAAAGAGAACAAGTATGCAGTTCATGCAATTGGATTCTCATTACTACATGGTCATTGTTTGGACAACATTTTTCACAGAGAACCCGTGTCCTTGAAGTGAGACCTCTGCAGTGAGCTCTCAAAACATGATGAATGACATACGAAGAGATTTTTCCAGCATTAATTACAGAACAGCTGCACTGCTAATCATTAAAACAGAAGCAAAAATGCATTTTCATTCCAACCATGGCACAACTTATCAAGAATTCTAAAGCGGTTTTAACAACATGTCTCATCTGTTCTTAGAGAATATTTAATGGAATAGAAATTGAATATTCAAATATTATTGAATTTCAAAACACAAATACTGGCAGTGGGCATAACCATGATGCAGTGAGAAGCACTATCGCCTCACAGAAAGAAAACTCCGGATTCAAATCTGGCCTGGGGCCTTTTGTGTGGAGTTTGCATGATCCAGCATTCCAATGAGTTCTCTCAGTACTTTGGTTCCTCTCCACAGTCCAAAGACGTGCATTCAAGGCAAACCAAGTAAGATGCTCGATGAATAGAAAAATTGACACCATTGTACTTGAAATTATACTAATTTTCAAACAATTAAAGGGGTGGACAGTTTCTGAACTGTCCTAATGAGCTTGAGTTGTTCATGTCTCCAATTAGCTTCTTCACTGCTTTCGACCAGAATGATGAAAACACAGAATGGCCGATAGCGTGCTGTGCATTTCACGACTAATCCCACTCTGGCTCAATATTTTACATACTTGAATGAATAATGGGAATTTTTTGCACATTGGTTATATTTAATTTACAGTATGAATTTGAAAAACTTTTAAATTAAAGGTTGCATCAGCGATTCTGCGCCAAAACATAATCTGCCAGGTACAGGAGATTTTTCCTCACGAACTGTTAGCAGCTCCTCTCACGAGTGGGCGGTGAAAAACTCCGGTCTTTGAAGGCCACCTACAGCCAGGTAGGCACTGAAAAAGATACACAAACTTGTGGGGACTGACCTGAGTTCCCAAACATCAACAAAAGTGTTCCAACGAATCGGAGGGCCGGGGTGGGTCTTCTGCGCCAGTTCCGTGCTCGCGCACGACAACGAGCAAACTGGCAGCGGCAAGACCGATGCGGCCGATTGAAGCATGGTGGAATCGAAAAAGAAACGCTCGAGCAAGTGCATGTCGCGGAATAAATAATGCGATCGCAGCTATGCGAAGTCCCAATAAACATAGAGGGAAAGCATACCAACGTTGGAGAGAATTCCGGAAGTTCAATGGTTTAAATTCTGACGCCCAGGTTGCTCTGCTACTACTGCGCAGGTTAGTAGAGTTGGTCCTTACTCGGTTGGATGTGGATTGTAAACTATCAATCCGAGCAAAATTGGGGAAAGCTTGTCTATTGTTTTTATGAGGGTATTTTGCATAGATCATGCTGGTCAGAATGAATCAATCGGGAGAGAGATCGATATTTCCCCTTTGGAGCGAATTAGCAACCTTTGCTAACTCTCGGTTGGCAAGCTAATGAGTTTGCTAATTCCGTCAGATCAAACCAGAGTTCGTGTTCGTGTAACAACATTTTTTCTCTGGTAAGTACTCAGAGTTGAAATTCGTCGATGAATGTACAACTGCGTGAGAAGTTTAGCTATAAGTGGTGATCCATGTTACGTTGTCAATACTCATTTGTAATGCCGAGCTAAACAACTTGTCAGATACCTTGTAGCAAGCACTAATAGTGTAAATTCCTCATCTGGCAAAGGTCGTCTTTGCTGCTACCGGGCATTTATCACAAAGAGCTGTACACGGCCATTTCTATGATTCTATGATTCAGATTTTTTGTTATTTTTGTTGAAGTTTTGTTAGTTTTTCTATCATATACCTGTTTTGCCACAGCAGTAATCAGCTGAGTGAGCCATAACTCAGAGGTTTCACTAAGAAAAGCGCGTTCATGTTCCAAGCTCCTGAAGGGGAGGGGCGAGCGGCTCTGTTGTGTTTTGAGAACGGTTCTACTGTCAGCAATAGTGACGTCATATCGCTGATGCAGCCTTTAGCAGGTAAATTTTATCTCCTGGTGAAATATTCTGCAGGTTTGATCCACACCATAGGTGTGGAATCATTTATAATTATAAAAAATAGATGATTACAAGCCAATCAGGCAAGAAAACTAAGGAAGTTTTAAAATGGTCCTTTAGATCATTTCAAAAATCACACAAATCATGTAAATAAAATAATTTTGTGGGCAATATAATTTTTCAATCATCCAGAGGTCCATGCAGCTACCAAGAAAGCTGTAAGACCGAGTCTTTAGCCAGCATCTAAATAGCCATGTGTGAAAGTCTCAGCGCATTTCCTCATAGCGTGATACCCAGATACAGTATTACACATGCACTTTTATGAATCATTTCATTCAGGAGACATGGGGAATGAGAGAGTGACTTTCACACTTACATAAAAACATTATTCTGCTCCTCGCACTTCTAAGAGTCAAATATTAGGCAAATATCATGGAAATTCATAAATTGCTGAAACCCTAGCTTTAGGGTTGGACAAAATTGGGTATAAAGGCCCCAAAGTAGTCCCATTTCATTTAGGCATGTGGTCAAAGACATTACTTAAAGAAGTGTCTTACAAGCACTGGCACTCCTTGGAATTAAATTTTGGATTGTGTGAAATCTCATGAAGAGGTTGCAAATTGAACAGAGATGACAAAACAATAGAACCATGCTTCTCCTGAAGAGCACAAAGAATGACAAAAAAAAAGTAAGTGTAAAGAAAAAGTGTTGCGATCCCCTCGATGCCCAACAACACAATTGCAATTTGCATGTGCGTATTGTGGAATCAGCATGAAAGCTGGGCTCTGCTTTCGAAGGGAGTCGACATAGCAATTCTCAATTACAAGCCCACTCCCCTCCCCCTGCCCCTCTGAGCAGTGCGATGGCAGTTGTGCCCCATGGTTCCAGTTAATTACAAACATACTGGTGCCCACACAACACACTCTACGGTGACTCATCGTTATATTGCTTGAGAGATATCTATTCTGATCAAATTATGGGCTCCATTTATACTTTGCATTAACATGCAATCTCTGCATTGAGATACACTATGCTGGTCATCATTGGGTGGTTTCCCTCATAATAATAGCAAATAAAGAGATAAAATAAAACTCGAGAGCGCTTTCGCTGACTGCGGCGGACAAGCCATAACTGTGTTAATGAGTAGGGTGAATTGGTAACTAAGTTACCGATTTAAATTAAAGAATAAAAAAAAAAGTTTCACACAGCTAATGGCATGACAAGGTGTGGTGACGTTTTCAAGTCGTAAAAGAGGGTTTTATCCTTCTCATACGTCTCCAGTGTGGCAGTATTTATTCACACCCTACAGTGCAACCTGGTTACCTGAGACTCTATGTAACACTCCTACCCAATATTGCTCAGGTGTGTACAAGTCCATGACTGCTTTGTTACTTTGCTCATTTATAAAATTTTTGTGAAAGCTCAGACTCATAAGATCTAACGCTGAGGGATGTCCCACAGCATGTATTTCTTCAGACACTGAGCATCACACGAGTACAAGCATTCAAAATGAAGGCAGGCCTCACAGCCTTGACCTATAACATCTGCAGTTCACACCTAATCAAGCTATTTAGGTGACCATGTTTATGCAGCATATAGAATAGCAATGCCTGCATGAACTCACACAGACACACGCACGCACACAGACACACATATAAACACAGGCACTGACCCACTTCCCTTACATACAGATGCTTTCACTTTCACTGACGTTTAAGCATGCATATGCTGTACACACACACGCGCGCGCACACACACACACACACACAAAATTCATGAAACATTAACTATTCATTTTTGTAATACATACTGTAAAAAAGGCATAAAAATGTGACTAAATAGCCCATGCAAATCCTATTCTGCAAAACTGTACCAGGGTAGTAATGTGAACTGATAGCCACTGTGCCAGCAAGCTGTGGGTTTGCAAATACCACAAGATATCCAGCTCAAATTGATCTAACAATTAATCACAGCCCACAAAAGAGTATGTAGAAGCAGATTTTTGTAAAAATATGAATATGGCAGAGACAGCACTGTCAGTATTGTCTGAGGAATACAACTGCTATAGGTTTGTGACAAGTGTTACATTTTTATATGTAAAAAAAGACCAACTGGGTATATTAAAACATGCTAGTCATCATTGTTTTTTTTCTTCCTCCAAGTGATTGACTGTTGCTCATACAGTAGATCTTAAATTATATGATAATTATATGGTATACTGGTGATATATTGTTAATAAAAAGTTTGTACATTTGGTTTGAAAAGGGCTAAAGCTAGTTTGGACTAACTAAACACTTAAGAAAGTATTTGTACTCAAAATGTAAGATTCATACACAAATTCACATTCACATTCATACATACGTGTACATATATATGTATGTATGTATGTATGTATGCATATATATATATATATATATATATATATATATATATATAAGTAAAAGTTCTAATGGCCAGAGTGAAATTAGTGGAGTTAGTCTGAACCCCTTATATTCTTTCTCTAGTCTAGAGAAGGGCATTTTTTGAGCTGTTAATAGTAAGACTGTTTTGACTGGGATTCGGTCAGTGATTAATCACAAGTCATAGTTCATATGGCAGCACAGTTTCCCTGGAGGTGTGTCTTAAAGCAGGGATCACCCAATACAAACCTTGAATTTAAATCTCCCAGGAAAATAACTGATCCATCAGTGAGCCTGTCTGGCCAGACTGTCTTCACAACAGACTTTCAGGTGAGGGGAAGGTAAAAAACCAACAAGTTTTTGACCTTGAGGACCATTATTTGATATTTGCTTTATAGGAGTATGACAAAATTTTGAGAGAAATACCCTTTTTCCAACTTCCCCAGACTTAGACAAGATGTTTGCTTCCACGTTCACCTCTGTACATCCAAATATTTGGTTCCATTGGGTAGTCTTCCTTGTTCGCATAATAAACACTTGGAGTCATGAACCAAGCTCTGTCAAAGCCTTACAGTAACTCCAAAGGTCTTATTTTTGCAATATATCGTGTATTTAAAATGCATACCTTGGGGTTTTCTTCATTTACAAGGTTTATTTTTTTCCTCTGTAAGGTTTATTTATTTATTTTTTTCAATTTTATGGAGCTAGGCTAAGGACCCCTGTAGACCCCAAGCATTACTGCTAAGCTAATATGAAATGCTACCCACAGGAACCAAATCTTTGGATGTACAGAATGGGAAAATGGTATTGAACATCTTATCTCACTCTAGTCAGAAAAAGGGTATTTTTCCCCAAAATGGAGTTTTCCTTTAAACCTACATTATTCTGTTGTATGCGAGAAAAAAAATGCCTGTCAGAACCAAACATAACATATGCAAATATCATAGTGTTTCCATAAAATAAGCAGCAAAACAAATTCAATCATTTCCATAAAATCTTCACAGCATGACCTTCTGAGATACACCGTCATGACTGTCAATGACCTATAACATCAGGCTTTATAATTAATGGTACATTGTTCTGGTAAAGATTTAATTGTCCATTTGTTCATTGGCAAAGGCTGCGCTGAGAAGTGCCACTCTGGTCGCGCTTGTCATGCCATATTTATGATCCTGATGAGTCAAATAAAAGGAGATTTACCATCACCAACTGGCCAAGGAGAAATGTAATCTGTCATTGAGAGGTGAATTGGCTCAGCTCCTGAGGCACTGATGGTACTTTGGTTCAGAAGCTTCTAATTATAATGCTCTGAAAATTTTGAACACAGCTACAATGCAGATTCTTTAGTTTTCTTCCCAAGACTAAAGCCAAATAGGACATTTGTGAGCAATAGTACATCCATTCATTGGATCCGGTGTGTTCCCTGCCCAGAATTCCACCATAAGGAAGCCTGCTGCTCCAGGTAAGCAGAGAAATTCTTCATATGACAATGCAATTAAAGCTCAGCTTTCCCCGCCGTTAAGTTTATTCAAAAGGCAGCAAATGTTTTTATACATTGGAAAAAAATGTTTTTTTTTTTTTTTTTACATTATTTTCCTAACTGACAATAATTAATGGAGCATATGATAACCAAGGAGACATTCACAGTAAATACTCTTCTGAACGGGTATTTTGCATCTCAGCAGAAAGCTGAATCGTCTGCAGAACAGGTAGGCAGCAGTGCTGATACCAGCAGGACTGAGCAAGCCCACTATAAAACACACCCCAGCTCATTTCCAGAGGTAAAGCAGCATGCAATTTATCTCCTGAAAAACAAAGCCTGTTCCCTTTAAGGTGGGTTTGCCTCACTGCCAAATTGGTTATATAAGGAGACGAAGAGGGCTTACCTGTTTATGATGAGCACAGATGGCTTAATTTTAGAAGCAGACTGTGTTAACTCATCTTAGGCCCTGTGAAAGGAAAATCAAAACTTCACTCTTAATCCATGTAATAACACTAAAAATAAAAAAAGTGACATGAAAAGTAACTTTCACATTTCTCATGAATATGGTCATAAAGATGTTACTGTACACTTAATCTATTTCAAAAATGCAAACTGTGTTTATATCATGACAATTATGCTAAACACGTTGGCACAGCATGATGGAAAATTAGTCGCACTCGCCAGTTGAATAATAAATACGTCCAGATAACGCTTATATGAACAAAATTTCATTACAATATAAATATAATTTTTTGACTGCTCAAAGTGGGTTTGAGCACATACTAAGATGAACAGTAAGTGCTCTGGAGCAGGTCAGTTCTGCAGCTTAAGTCTCCATGGTGATTTAGACTGATGGAGAGCAACTTTCATGACACCAGGAACTTAAGATTAAGCCCTAGCTGAGCCAGCTAACCCTTTTACCCTGCTTCAGGATATAGATTCCAGTTTACACAAAAACCTTCATTTGCATTTTAACGCTGCTCAGCACCTAGACAAAATCACAATAACCCAGGCTATGAAATGGAATGCTAATATACTGCGGACCAATTCCCAGAGACGCATACAGCAATTTTTCAGGACATATTGAACCAGCTCCCTAGGGCGCTCCTTTCCTGCTTATGTAATTATTACAAACAGACAATGAATTATGCACCCTAATTGAATGGAGTAACCTCAAAGAGGAGGTTGCTTGGATCTATATTTAGGTGGCAGCCCTCCTTTGGAAGGTTGTGTGAGGGTCTCCTCTCTGTCCCCCGCTCTGTCTGCATGGTTACATAGATAATATCTCACAAGGCACTTTAATGGGTTTCAAAGCTGTTCTTTGAGTCTACCATTAGCATTATCAAGTTATTTATTCCCAGAGTTGGAAGGCCTCTTTCCACTGGCCTGTATTTTCCATTGCTCAGAATGTAAGAAACCACTATCTGATTTTCCATTATTTTCAGGTTTGTGTGCGACATCGAATGTAACTTGTGGTTGTGTCCTCACAGAAAGCTTAAATTAATTTTATACTATGACACAATGTGGACTACAGTAAAAAGAATGAGATTATATAAAAACCTACAGTGTAAATCTACCTCATTAGAGTGCAGATGTAGAAAGTTCTGCAACATTCTTGGAACCCCCCCCCTCCCCCAGATTGGTCTAATGCAGGGCTGCACATGAATGCAAGTGCCACTGGCTGCATAGTCCCGGTCATTATGCTGTGCCACTGACTTAATTTACCATTTACAGCTGCCCACAGCAGAGGTGTATATGTGAAGAGAGACTCAGGTGTTCGTGAGCTAAATGAAGGTTTATATCTGGGTTTCAGTCATCCACACTAAACACTCACTACACTGCTGTCATAAATCAGCAACACAGCTAACCGAGGCCACGTCAGGTCATGTTCAGGTAAGCCGATTGCAAAAATAAATTAAGAATATTAATTAATAAAATAATTTAATTAATAATTAAAAAAGAAAAGAGATTGCTTTTGACCAATCTGACATTGCAAACGGGGGTTATCTTCACAAGTTGAGTTCAACAAAATCTTGACTTTCCTTGACAATAAACAATATGAAAAAATAAAGACTCTCCATGTAGTTTATGAAGTAACTTTGGCATGAATGATTGGTGAGATCTGAAATATGCTGCACTGATTTTCAGAAATTCAGGAGTTCTAGAATATGCAGTTGTCACACTGGAAAAGGAAGCTCCTCAAACCTCAAACCAGGAAAAGCAGGGACAGTATGATTGATTCAAATTAAAACTGAAAGCAGTGATTAGTTAATGGTCTATGACCTGTACTGCATAAAAACAAAAACAAGAGCACATTTTGAGATCTTTAAAAACAATTTTTTTTTCAAAATCAACATTTCATTTTTGATACTTTCAAGAAAAAAAACATGGAACAGTGAAGAATTTATCACTCTGCTATGCTGATATTCTTTCTCACAGCCCTTCTCATATTAACGGACTGAAGACACCAAATGATTCGATGCTTCCAGTTTAATTTTGTCCTATTCGTCAAGCAAACAAGTCTTTCGGTCTGCAACTGAATGGCATCATCATGGTCACATTTGGCATTTAAAAATGTTCCACAAGTTCCCTAATGGGGACAAGTCGGGACTGCAGGCCAGCCTGCAGCACCCACACCTTCTTCATACGTAGCCATAGCTTCGTGTTGTGTGCACAATGTGCACAATGAATTGTCAGTTTTTTTGATAAAGTAAGAATGGGCATATCCAGAATATATGTTTTCATGAAGACAGCACATGTTGCTCCAAGATTTCAGTGAACATTTTAACATTAACGATGCCTTCACAGAAGTGCAAGTAACCCACACCAAGGGCTTTTACACAATCCCATATCATGACAGAATACGATTTTTGGACTTGTTGTTGGTAACAGTCTGGATGACCCTTTTCTTCTTAGGTCTGAAAAATATGCTGTCCATTTCTACCAAAAAAGAAGACCTACAATATGAGTTTGCTTGACCAGAATACAAATTTCCACTGTGTGATATTCCATGACAGATGACCCTGAGCCCAGAGAAGTCAGCAGCACTTTGGGACAGTTAATTCAAGCACCTTTGAAATGGCATTTGTGGACGTAATTGCAGATTGTAGTACTTGACGCAGGTTTGCCAAAGTAATCCTGAGCCCATGTGGTTATACCACTCCTAAGTTTCTTGATTCTTGATACAGTACCGTCTGATCGGACATCACAGGTGTTCAGCGTGGGCTTAGGCCCTCGCCTTCTATGCACAGAAATTCCTCTAAATTCCTTGAATCTTTTCATTATGGTATGTGCTGTAGAGGGTTAAATATCTAAATTCCCGTCATCCTTTTATCTTTGAAGGACATTGTTTATAAATAATTTTCTCAGGCATTCATAGTCAAATTAGCAATCCTTAGCGCATATTTGCTCCTGAAGTATAAGGCATTTCCTGGACATGGTTTTTATACCAAATACAAGTTCGGTCAAATTTCCCATGTCTCAACTTTTTTTGGAATGTTTAGCAGTTTTGAATGGCAGGAATGGATGCATATTTACAACAAAAAAGATGGTGCAGACAAAAACTTTAATATCTTGTTTTCATACTATCTGCAATAAAACACAAGTTAAATTTAAGAAATTTAACTTGTAGTTTATTTACAAATCACCACTATCCCTCGTCTATATGCACTTTCCATACTGTCCCAACTTTCTCTGAGTTGGGGTAGTAATTACTGAAGGTAATTAATGTTAAGAGGTAAAGTAAATTTTAAGTTAACCATGAAATGTATGTCATAAGCAATATTATAAAGGTGTTCCATCGGGGCTCGGTTTACTAGCTTTACAGCTACATTTTTTTTTTTTTTTGCTTTTTTTTTTTTAAACCAGAGCTCAAATAACAAAGTTTTTGTTCACTTAACAAGTTGATTAACTAAACTCCATGTCTTAACACCATCACATTACTGGTTGAGACAAGTTACAGTTGTTTGGTTTTATCAAGCCAGGTAATGCAAAAAGTTTCATTCTTAACATACAGACACAAAACAGCAATTAATTCTATCTCAAAATTGTCCCCTTTGTGAAGAGACAATTCACCATTCTCAATTTGAGGTATGTTTTAAAAGTCCCTTGTTTGACTTGAAAAAACATATTTTTTGAAGCACAAAAATTAATACACATCATTTATCACTCACAATATATGAGATATTTTCAGTTTTATATTTTATATGAATATTTACATTCGCAGTAATAAATTATATACTATAACATATTTCTGATAATATCTTCTCCCCATAATCTCAACTGACATGTGATAAGAGGTAAACAATCAGAAGTTTAAAAAAAGTAATTCAGGCAGGACAACAATCATTACAAAACTACATAAATCTGTGTTCAACAGTGACCCTGCAAAAGTTATGCTCTAGAACAGGGGTCCCCAGTCTTTCCCAGAAAGGGCCGGTGTGGGTGCAGCTTTAATTGCAACCAAGCTATTACTCACCTGATACTACTAATCAACCCCTGGACTCTTTGCTTATAAACTTGATTAGTAACATCAGGTGTGTAGCTGCTTAGCTGCAACGAAAGCTGCACTCACACCGGCCCTTTCTGGGAAAGATTGGGGAAACCTGCTCTAGAACAATCTAACCAAGCATGCATGACACAGTCATTCCCTGAGATCAGAAATCCCCAAGCAGTGCCAGAAATTCAGGACTTTTAAGGAAACAAACAGTATTTGAAATAAGGCCACTAGCAATGAACAATGGCCTTTTTTGAAACCGAAGGCTGGGGAGATGGGAGAGATGAGATGCAGGCCCGAGTAAAAGTGACATAAAGCACATGAACGAGGAGAGATGAATGAACACTGCACTGGATATAAAGACTCGCCAATTAGGCAGAAGATTCTGAAGTCAAGAATGATTGAACAGAAAGAGGCTCGGGCTCCCGTGCCTGAACTAAGCCAAAAGCTCCAACTTATTTACCTGGACAATGGCCAAAATTTTTGCATTTGTAAAAAAGCCACATTTTGACAAAGTGAATAGACACTTACCCTACAAATGAATTAAAGCCTAACTGCTTTGGGACATATTGGTCCAAAAGATCAATTTAAGAAAAGTGCAGAAACATCTTTAGGAACCTCAGCAGCTGTGCTGGTGTGAACTCATCATCACCATATCACTGCCCTCATGGAAAAATGATGAGTGCTCAGTTGCTACAAATTGTGGTTATTTTAATAGACTTAATATAATATGGTTATTTATCTTTTTTTTTATTTTTGCTGAATAAAAGGTGGTGATTTATCATGTGATGTTAGAAAAATGCGGGCACCTAAAATTTTTACCAGCATTCCATATAGGCATCAATACAGCTATTGTCAGAATCACCAAACTTGTGGAAATACATGATTTCAAGCACTTCCATCTTAATAAATGTCACCTCTATGCGCAGAATACAAATAATGCCAATTTTTCCTGTCATGCATGAGCCTATTTAGGCTTTATAACTCAGTATTAGTGTCACAGGGACTCTAGAAAAGTATTCCAGTGAAGCAAGACATTTGGAAATTCAACTATAGAATTATTTAGGAATTAATTTTCAAAATTTACAGATGCCAGTGTCTATATCTGAGAAAAGGGGTTAATGATGTCCACTGCTTTCACTGCCTCCAGATTTTCAAAATACACGAGTGTGAATAATAATTTAAAAAATCTGCTTACTATAAAAAAATATAAGACAGAATACTTTATTGGAGTTGGGTGGCCACCAGTGAGGACGTTGCCGTCGGTACGGCCATAGTGTAAATGGCATTACCTAACAGCACTACTGGGAATTCAGTCCTTGCTGAGGAAATATCGATCAGCCCCTGTGTGACCTAATATGTTAGTTTGATCATGTCAGAGTGACAGATTTCCCCAGGGATACGGTCTTAACCACCTCATATAACCTGACTCTGCAGAACTGCACAGCTAAATAAACTGAGCTAAGAAGACCCACCAGTGAAGGCAAGCACACAGGGGATGGAATGAAAACTGAAGGAGTATAGCTGTATACAAGGAACCAGGGAGAAGTCATACTTGTGAAAACCTACAGCTGAATGTGCATTTAAAAAAAAACTGCAGCCAAAGATCTACAACAAACAAGCAAAAACAAGCTTCAGATTGCAGTTTCTCACCAGACCCAGTGACCCCTGCCAAACACACTGATCTATCAGTGTTCTGCTGCTGAGAAATGGCTGATTCTTTCGAGAAGCTCGTCCAGGGTAGTTAGAGCTGTCCAATCAGTTAAATAATGTGCTGGCATGGGGATGATTAATTGGATATTAAAATCTCTCCCAGAGCCACACTTAAAGCTCAGCTACACCACACACCAAACGCATCACAGCAATCAGAAAAGCTAACCAAAGTGTAAAGGCTATAGAAAAGGTCATCAACACCAGAAGTTTGAGTGTTCTGCCAACTCTTTACTTTCCCACTGCAGCACACCTTTGCAGTATTTCTTCTTGACATTTTCCAGCTGTTGCAAGGTACAGAAAAATGCTAACCAAATTAAATTTGCTCTCAATGCACCAAAACTTCAAGGGCCCTATTTTAAAGATCTAAGCGCTCAGTCTGAAACGTCAGGTGCAAGTGCACTTGGGACGTGTCCAAATCTGTTTTTGCTAGTTAAACAGCAGGTTATCTGGGCACTCAGTGCAAAGCGGTTGGATCTAATCTCTAAATTAATCATGTGTGTTTTGGGTGAAACATGGAATAAACTCATCAAAATGTCATCTCCCATTCCCTTTAAAAGACAGGGGGACTTGTACCTTTGCAAATAGCTATTATGAGGGCGAACTTCCTGAATAGCAGAAAAAAAAAAAAAAAAAAAACTGTTCACGGCTGCAGAATGAGGGCCAGTCATACGCAAAGTGGAAGCGCATGAGCACAGCATTTCTTAAAGTACGGAAACCTGACCAAAGTGATCTCCAAAAATGTAATGAAAAATATTTTTGAAAAAAATCGCTCAAAATTATTTTAATCATATATAGACGTTAAAATTTTTAACAGTGAATTCCTAGGGCTGCAATTGAATTTTACATTACATTACATAACATCTAGTACATAAAACAAGCAAACAAAAAAAAGGTGTTAATTCAGAGTCGCCGGCAAAAATAAACAAACAAACAGTTGCTTGCTGGTGAGAAACGGCCAAGAGAAATTAAAACAAGTGAGAAAAACAACTAGCAAGAAAGATGAAAGTAACGTTATTTTGATTACGTACCGTCACCCCTTGAATAATATCCAACAGGGGCAAAAAGAACTTGTTTCCGCTGGTCTTAAGATTGAAGGTCGAGTCGGCTATACGTATGGAAGAAATTCGAATTCATTATAGACGTTGACGACAATGTCATCCATTGCATTTTCTGTTGCTTAAAAAAGATGCTTTTTTTGGGCCACTTCATTTGTCATCCAAATGGAAAAAAAAAAAACATCAATTTTTAAATGTAATGCGGGCTTTTGCATTCGGTGATGCCCACCGGACAACAGGCACCGTCTTAATGGATGAGCATTACATCGATAAAATAAACTTTAAGTAATCAGACTGCTTGATTGTTTATATTGAATTTGGTGCATAGGGATTCCCACAGGTGAGAAACAAAGAAGAACTCATCTTAGATACATAAGCCAATGATGTTTTCTGCCACCGCAATTTTAGGTTCATGACAACAAAATGAAGTAGAAGAGTTGTGTTAATAGCTCCTTGACAAACGAAACGCAAATTCAATATTCCTCAATCTCTGTGGGGT
Organism: Gymnothorax reevesii; assembly: GCA_029721435.1. NCBI lineage: Eukaryota > Metazoa > Chordata > Actinopteri > Anguilliformes > Muraenidae > Gymnothorax > Gymnothorax reevesii. The sequence goes on from CM056581.1 coordinate 4,573,953, forward strand.
ATTATAAATGAACCATTGGAGGGTTGGCAAAGTATCAGAAATATCAACAAAAACTGAAAGGCCAGTAAATAGTTGTGTTGGTCCACCCCTTGCCATCAAAAGTGTTTTAATCCTTCAAAGACTGCTGCAAAAATTTCTACGCTGAGAATGGTAGGATATTGGCCCATTTTCCAAGGAGGACAGTATCCAGTCCTGAGGGATGCACAAGGCAGACATCTAGTTCGTATTATGCACTCAAGAACTTCCAATAAAGGTTCAATTATGCTTTGATGCTGTACTGTGAAATGGCTGCACTGAACTGGGCTTCAGTAATGTTCAAGGTGAACTTCGGCTACCCTTGAGTGAAGGTGGTGCTACAGGAATGGTCAGTGTTGCCAGAACAATAGGATTGCTCTTTTATGCACCAAGACCTTCACAACAAAGTTGATCTGATTCCCATGAGAACAGTTTACCTTATTGCATATGGAAGTGTAGTTTCTCCTAATGGTACAGCTGCAGTAAATGAGCCCCAGATATCAATAAGGTCTCTCCACTAAGCACTAGGAATGTTGACAGCTAATTTTACAGGATTCCCATCAAAACTGTTCAAGTTATTATATTTTTTAAAGGGGACCCATTATGCTGATCCTTCCTTTAATACATACAGGTAATGTTATAATGTTAGTTGTCCATACTCAACCTCTGCAAAGTTTCTAAACATAAGATACAGGGGTTTTGCCGTAATCCAAGAACGTGATTTCCTCTCTGAACAGCTCCTGTCGAGATCTTCATGAGATCTGGGCAAAACCTGACATCAGGTTGTGCCGTCCAATTAATACAGACCTAGCCAGATCCAATAACAGTGCTGGACCTGCCCACACCAGAAACTATTCTTGCAGGCACTAACAACAGCAGATTACACTTTGCCTTCGTAGCGTCTACACTTTTGGAAATACAAAAGAAACGCAGACCATTTGAGGTGCAGTTTTGTCAGTTTCTCTCCCAAAGCTGCTTGTCCGTTTACTTTTGGACGCGAAGAAAAGCACTTATTTCTCTTCCAAAAGACAATGCCACCAGAAATTCGTGGGTAGCTTTTTTGTTTGTTGGCAGCAAACAGCCATGGCCAAAGGGAACACTAGCTGTTTGTGATCAGGATTTCACCAAAGACTTTGTCAAGCTTTGTCAATAAAGGATAATTCGACACAGGATAAGCCTTTCAGCTGCTTGTCAAACCTAGAGCAGTTAAATTGATCAATTCATAAAATCACTAATTCCTAGGAATTAAATGTAATTGAAGTATTTCCGACATTTCTACTGTAGTTTACAAAGTTGATCAGAGTATCTAGGAACATTTAATTAGTAAATCATCACTTCCTGTTTCCCTGGGGTATAAATATCACGTGACACAGAGGCCATTTCTCTTATCCACTCTTCAACATGGGAAAGACAAAGTAACGCACCATTCAAGTAAGGCAGATGTGTGTCGACCTTCACAAGTCAAGCAATGGCTACAAGATAATAGCCACTCGCCTGCACCTGCCGATATCTACTGTCATCATTAAGAAGTTTAAAACAACTGGAACAGTGGTAAACAAGCCTGGACTAGGACGAAAGGCTATTTTGCCGCTACGCACAGTGAGGATGGTGGTAAGAGAAATAAAAAGTTCTCCAAAGCTCACTGTTTTGCAACAAATGGTAGCATCTTGGGGTCGCAAAGTTTCCAAAATAACCATCAGGCGCTATCTACATGCCGACAAGCTGTTTGGGAGGCATGCACGGAAAAAACTCTCTCACTCACAACCATAAATGCAAACGTCTCGAGTTTGCTAAGCGGTACTGGGACTTCAACTGGGACCGTGTGCTTTGGTCAGATGAGACCAAGATAGAGCTTTTTGGCAACAAACACTTTAAGTGGGTCTGGCGGAACACAAAAGATGAGTATGCAGAAAAGCACCTCATGCCCACTGTGAAGTATGGGGGAGGATTGGTGATGCTGTGGGCCTGTTTCTCTTCCAGAAGCCCTGGGAACCTTGTTAGGGTGCATGGCATCATGAACGCTTTGAAATACCAGGACATTTTAAATCAAAATCCAGTGGCCTCTGCCCGAAAGCTGAAGATGGATCGTCACTGGGTCTTTCAGCAAGATAATGACCCTAAATATGTGGCCAAATCTACACAGAAATGGTTCACCAGACACAATCAAGCTCCTCCCATGGCCATCTCAGTCCCCAGACCTAAACCCTGTTGAAAACCTGTGGAGTGAGCTGAAGAGGAGAGTGCAGAGGAGAGGACCCAGGTCACTGGATAATTTAGAGAGATTGTGCAAAGAGGAATGGTGGAAGATCCCTCTTTCTGTATTCTCCCATCTTGTGGAACATTATAGGAGAAGATTAGGTGCTGGTTTGTTGGAAAAAGGGGGTTGCACAAAGTATTAACATCAGGGGTGCTAATAATTGTAGCACACATGATTTGATGTAAAAGAATTATTTCTTAATGTGGAATTTTTTTTCCACTGAATAAATGCACTTGAATTAAAGGTTGGATTTTCCTCTTTTTTTCATTGTGGTCCTATATTATTTAGCAAAAAAACTGAATTTATTAGAAGCTAAAGAACACATCTTAACCAATAATTATGGAGGGCGCTGTATTTTGTCTCAAATTTTGAGCGTTGGGCTGTTTGCTGACAAACAGACAGACAAACAAAAAAACCCAACTCAAGCAAAAACATTACCTCCTTGGCAAAGGTAATTAACATCCAAATAGGAATAACCAGAGTAGCAATTTTGCTGGTGGGTCTCTCATAGAATTAATGAAAGGGGAACAAATTACGTTCAGTTTTCAAAAAAAAAAATATTCCAAGGCAACAGTCTTTTCCAAATAGATAATGGGTTCAGGGAGAGTCCTACATTAACATTAAAAATAGATCTGGTGCAGGGAATTAATAATCCCCAGAGAATACATAAGGTTGCATACTGTACATCAATCTGTGAGAGAGCGCCTGAGAGGTTTGTAGAAAATCTCAACTGCCATTATCAGTGTACTGATAATGCACTTTTTAGTCTAAAATTATAATAAATATACAGTGTCAATATAGAAATCTTTATTCTGAATTAATGAATAATTCAAAAACATTACCTCTTACTTGCGACTGAAGCAGAATTCAACTGCTTAAAATACAGCCTCCCGACATACAGTCTAAAGGAGAGCAAGGACTGTGAAACAAATGAACCAGGCGAAGACACCACTGCTTTTGCTTGGAGCTAAAGCACTATTCCCATTACACCTACAGTGGCGGTGAACCTTGTCACATCACTCACTGCTCTCACTGTAACATGAAAATGCGTCATGTAAGAGAAGGAAAATCCTAGTTTCAAGGACCACGGAGTCACATGTACGCACATTGTGTGGTGATACGGCGCTTGTGTTTTGCATATTGGACAGACGACGCAGTAAAACTAAACTACTCTTCAATGCGAGACATTAGGTGTCAGACATGAAATATTCTAACCGCACCAAATCAACAATGCATTTTCTACAAGACAATCCTAAGCAGATACATACAGTGCCACAGCTTTCACCAGATGCAAAGATTGGCATTTCTCAATGCATTACTGGCAGAGTTTATTTAACTGAATATTGCAACCATACATTCATTAATACTATTTATCACTGTTGTACCACAACTCATTATGAGGGTTAAATACAACCTTCCATTAAAAAAAAGAAAAAAAAAAGAAGTAAACTAATTTCTTTCTTTTATTTTTAAATCATAGAACACAAAAAGGCATAATCAGGACAGCGAAAAATGGGTCACTCGCCTGAGCCGCAGAAAAAATTCTGACAGCGAAACCTTTCTTCAAGCTTTTATTCAAGAAAGTCACATTTCCAGAATTCATTGCTCAATTATCTAATACATAAACAAAAACATGATTATGCCTGTCATTTGGCTTATTTGTCATTTCAAATTCACTGCTGGTTATATAACAAAATGAAAAGAATCAATATAATTTCTTTGTGTTTTTAACACCATTATGTTTCCTGTTATGATTGTGCAGGTATTAGCTTAAAGCTATGGCTAATTTATTCTGTGTGGGCTGTACAGGAACAGCTTGTACATCTCTATTTAGAGAGCGGACTTAAACTAAAAATAAGATATGCCAGACATATACTAATTACAGAGTGTAGTAATCGTGGTATCATGTATTTGTGGCACACTGCAACAAACAGAAACTGCGATGCCACATGCTGCCACGCACCCAGTGAAACAGATGTGTCCCACTTAAATAAACCCATTTTTTCTGCCAACTGACCTATGACTTATTGCTCTATAACACTTAAAACAAAATGGATGTTAGAGAGACCTGGTTTACAGATACCCAGGGCTTAATTTGTGCGGAATCCTGCCGGAACAGGATCCAAGACCTCTAGCATTAGTTCCAGTCCAGTCTTAAAGTGGATCCGGTAACTCTCATAATATAAAATCAGTAATAATAACATAATATAAAATAAAATATATGAAGGAGCTAGATACACGATTACTTGAGATTTTGAATGTATTACACCCATCTAGTATGTCTGAGGAAAATAGCAGTCGAGAACTGCTTGCAGTACACGTCCTTACAACAGTTTATCGCAACCATAGACTGTATAAAAAGATGGATGCAGCACCTGAGTCTGAAAGTGAGGCCAATGCAGAAATCTCTAAAATTTGCATTCTATTTAATGGCCAGCAGATGGAACCTCAGTGGTTGCAGAAATAGGTTCGATCCTATAGAAGTCTGAGAAAATGACCCTACTTTCTCACCTGATGTATTATTTCAACTAGAGCTGCGCTCAAAGAGCGCAAGTACCTCCGCCAATGTACTCAATGTTATTTTGCCAGTAATAGCAAGCAACCCCTGTTTATGCAGTCCTGTAGTGTTCACATAATGTGTTTTTAATGTGTTTTTGAACTTTTGCTAACCCTTGACCTTTGACCTTGACTTCCAAAAATCAAATCCCCTCTCCCTCGAACAATACTTAATCATTGCACCAAATTTGAGGAAAGTCCATCTATAACTTTTTGAGTAATCCTGCTTACAAACAAACCAACAAAGCAACCAACAGACAAACTTTATGGTAACTATTACAAGTTTCAAGTGTCCTTTGATATATCATGATGTTTATTTTTGTAAATTATGGTCCCAAACAGACTAGAATAAAGAATAAAGCCAGAATATGCTTTAGGGCGTGGCTATCCTCTGGTCCCTGTCTGATACGGTCAGATCCATCCCTCACTCCTCCCTGGATATTCAATTCACAATCTCGTTCAATGGGAATCACATCCAGTCTCAAAATGACAAACTGGCGCAATTCAAATTGCCAAAATTGAGGCTTGCTAAATGGTATGCTGACACCAATGGGCGATGTCACAGTTTCTTCGTCCATCTTTTTATACAGTCTATGATCGCAAAACATTGTCATCATATCATATAGGTTGATTTCCAGGTGTTACATGCAGTTGATGTGGGAAGTTTTTCTACATTCCAATGTTGCTGGGACAATGAGAGAAGGTACACCTTTTTATAGCAACATTTTCAAAGGAACTTTTTTGATAAGAATGTTGAGGCTGAAAAATGGCCAAAACTAAGGAACATTTTAAAAACATCCAGAGAACAAGTACTGAAGTAAGGACCTTGTGTCAAGATAAGAGTGAAATGACGCATATTTCCATTCAGTTAACAAATGTTAGTGAAAGTGCTTTTTGATTTCTTAAAATGCTAATTATGCAAAATTGTAAAAAAAAAATGTTTAATTTAATTATCAGGGGTGGAAACAAACAAATTACATTTACTCATTTTACTGTAATTGAGTAGCGTTTCTGTTGTGATTCCTGATTATGCTCATGTCTTGTTTAAGTTCTGTGCCTGCACTGCAAAAAATGGTAAGATAAAAATACTAGGTAAGATGAATTTACCTATTTTAAGACATAAAACACTTATTTCCATCGCTATTTTTCTTAATAAGACAAAAAAAAATTCTTGTTTTGAGGTAATTTTTACTAGCTTGCCAGAGGGGTTGTCAAGTTGTCACTTGTCAAGTCAAATAGTAGCTTGTATTAAGAAAAAAAAACTTAAAACAAGTTACTATTTGACAAGTCTTCAATGTCATAGCGGCAGCGTAGTATAAACGCAGTAAACGCGGCCGCTGGTCGGCAACGGTCTGCGTAACATCGTAGTAGAAGTGTGTCTGTAGCGTGTTGGACGTGGGAGCATCGTAGTACGGTCGTAATGAAGACCATAATTTGCCAAATTGCTCGATTTAGACGCCGATCCACCCCGATCCAACACTTTCTCTGGTCGTGGCTTGATCGGGATGATCGTCCTAAAGTCACAGCTCTGTGTGAACGGGGCCTAAGAAGAACATCATACCAAAAGTCAAACATGGTGGTGGTAGTGTGATGGTTTAGGGCTGCTTTGCTTCTTCAGCTAATCAGCTAATCACTTCCAATTGGAGTAGGCAGAGTGAAACTCTACCAACAAAATGAGTAATTATACAACTTAAACATAATAGGTAGAGTTTCACTCCGCCTACTCCAACTGGAAGTGATGAGCTGATTACTTGCTGTTGTTTTATATTACTCTGTTTGTAACATTGTCTAATACTCTAGTCCTGAGGAAGGCCTCTGTGTTTAGGCAGAAAAATGTTGGCAATGTTTTTTTAAGTTCCATTGTGAACTAGCCTATTGATTAATTGGAATTGGGTTTTGTGAATGAATTACTTTTTGCCTTTACTTGAGTAGATTTATAGACTAGTACATTTACTTGTACTTGAGGAAGATTTAATCAAAGTAATTATATCCCTGAATGCCATTGGCGTTCCGGGGGATATTTTGTTTTTGGTCCGGCCGCCACCGCACTACATGTTACCGCGATAACTTCAGTAATATTTCAATTAAAAATTCCAAATTTTGCATATAAGTAAGTAATAAAAAGAGGAAGGACGGATTTGATTTTGGACAATTTACAATGTCAAGATTGGCCACCAGGGGCCAAAAACTGATTTCAGTGTTAACGCGATAACTGCAGTAATATTTCAATTACAAATTCCAAGTTTTGCATATAAGAGAAAGAACTGATTCGATTTTGGACAATTTACAATTTCTAGATGGGCCACCAGGGGCCAAAAACTGAAAAAAAAAAAAAAAAATCACTCTTCCGCGATAACTTCAGTAATATTTCAATTAAAAATTCCAAATTGTGCCTATAAGTAAGTAATATAAAGAGGAAGAACTGATTTGATTTTGGACAATTTACAATGTCAAGATTGGCCACCAGGGGCCAAAAACTGATTTCAGTGTTAACGCGATAACTGCAGTAATATTTCAATTACAAATTCCAAGTTTTGCATATAAGAGAAAGAACTGATTCGATTTTGGACAATTTACAATTTCTAGATGGGCCACCAGGGGCCAAAAACTGAAAAAAAAAAAAAAAAATCACTCTTCCGCGATAACTTCAGTAATATTTCAATTAAAAATTCCAAATTTTGCCTATAAGTAAGTAATATAAAGAGGAAAAACTGATTTGATTTTGGACAATTTACAATGTCAAGATTGGCCACCAGGGGCCAAAAACTGATTTCAGTGTTAACGCGATAACTGCAGTGATATTTCAATTACAAATTCCACGTTTTGCATATAAGTAAGTATCATAAAGAGGAAGAACTGATTCGATTTTGGACAATTTACTATTTCTAGATTGGCCACCAGGGGCCATAAACAGAAAAAAAATCACTCCTCTGCGATAACTTCAGTAATATTTCAATTACAAATTTCAAGTTTTGCACATAAGTAAGTATCATAAAGAGGAAGAACTGATTTGATTTTGAACAATTTACGATCACTAGATTGGCCACCAGGGGCAAAAAACTGATTTCAGTGTTAACGCGATAACTGCAGTAATATTTCAATTAGAAATTCCAAGTTTTGCATATAAGTATTATGAAGAGGAAAAACTGATTCGATTTTGGACAACTTGCAATTTCTAGATTGGCCACCAGGGGCCAAAAACAGGAAAAATCCCTGTTTTTATCATATCTCTGGAAATATGTGTCCAATTGACCTCAAATCAAGTGCAAATATAAGGTCATGACCCGAGGATGTGTCCCACGATGACATTATACCTGTTTGGCTCAAAATTTTGACACAAAGTGGACCTTTGTCACATGAAATTCACCATTTTTGCTATATCTTTGGAACTATTTCTTCAATTGACATGAAACTATGTGCAACTGCAAGGTCATGATCTCACAACGTGTCACATGATGACATCATACCTGTATGGTTCAATATTTTGCCACCAGGTGGCGCTTTGTGATAGAAAATTACCATTTTGGCCATATCTTCAGAACCATTTAACCGATTGACCTGAAATTAAGTTCAAATGAAAGTCTATTCAAGGTCTATTCAAGGGTTGGGGAATTGGAGGATTGGGGGCGTTCGGGGATACACTCCCAGCCGTCGCCTCCGATGGCATAAGCCTAGTTATACTTGTTCTTTAGCAGAATAAAAGAGTCCTCTTTCCATCCCTGACCATTATTGAAGAAATACAATGTTTTTCAACAGATTTCTAAACTGAAAAAAAAAAATTTTAAACATTTGAGGCTGAAATCCTCAAAAAAAAAAACAAAAAAAAAAACTAAGAACATTCGGGCTTCACCCTTAAAAAAGACAATCCTCCATAACAGAGAGCGCAAGATAAATTTGTCTTTTAATGTTTTTGAAAGCTTTGTGTAATTTATTATTGTAAACTGCAAAGTATCCCTGTCTTACAATCTGTTAGACCTGTTGCAAAATGAATTGCTGACTGCAAGTACTGTAAGCCCCACAGTTGAGCATGAGGTGATGTGGACATTTGCATGCGTTGTGCAGAGTAGCTTAAATGATTTTAAATTATTGGCATAATATTTACAAGCGCTGCAGTGAATGGGCATTTGAATGCATAGCCTTTTGGTTTCAGCACTGTCTTCTGTCCGTGTTCTGGGACCTGCGCCCAACTCCTCACCCCTCCATCCTCAAATGCATTTTGCGTTCCGCACCTTGATTTACAAACTAAGCACTGTGCACACCAATCATCCCTGGCAAATAGGAAATTACTTACCCCATCTGTCCAATTACTTTTGATCACAGAAAAAGAATATATAACAACACATTGCTTATTCATTAGCATTTTGATACTATAATAATACTGTAAATTTAGTTCACAGCACAATATTTTAGAAAAATAACTGCCAATGGTTTTTTTTGTATATATCATACATATCCAATTACAGGTAAACTCAAGTAATTGGATTTAAAATTTTTTTATATTGACATAATATAATGACATTTGACTTTGGCAGAAGGTTCTGGCCTGGTGGTGCTCCAGTCCATGGCAGAGCAAGAACATACTAAACAACAACAGAAATTGGTAGAGAGCAGAACTTAAGAATCTCCCCCCGTCAGACACTGCAGAGTCAAGCAGGTGGATAAATCAACAGGCCCTTTTTCCTCACGTATCCTTGTAGTTTTATTTTCGGCCTCCTGAGTCACCCGCTCCCATGAGTCGTTACTGCAGATGCTCCCAAAATCACTGATCCACTACATGTACATTTACTTTCCATTTTAAGAGTTGAAGCGCTCCCTTTCAAAGTTTCCAAGTACTTTCCCTTCAAAAAACAAGACACTTCCTCTTTATGAGAAACTGTCACATAACAAAGATCTTCCACCAGTGAAAGTGTCTCCCAAGTTCCTTGCTCCTAGTGTTTTGTTTACACAAGTTTCAGAGAGATTGGCCAGACAGGTTTCTAACACAGAAAGAATTTTTCCTTGGGATTAACCTGCCAGCAAAGATGAATCATGATGCACCCTTACACATTTTATTATTTCAAATCTTACAAACCCTGGTGCTGACCATCAGGCTCCATCAAACTAAGAGATTTATATCATTTAATGCAATTATTTAGTTAGTAGATTTTTCACACAAATCAGTTTTGCAAAAACCAAGTGACTTCTGACGATATTCTGCTGTCTAAATCTCAGAGAGGCCGCAGTAATTGCATTACTGCTATTGAGTCAGATCTGGAAAATGTGTGGAATAATATTACATTTTCTGTCTACAGGAGACAGTGCAGGAGGAATGAGAGAATAATCTGCTGTTATGCTCATGATGTACAGGAAAAAAAAAAAAAAAAAAACTATTTTGTGTAGCTGCTCCTAAAACTGACTGACTTCCATGTTTATACAATCTGTTGACAGAAACACTGGCAGGAAGCCTGCCCTATCCACTGTAGAATGCATTTCGGCTGCATTCTAGTTCACACAAGTATGGAAATTATTCATTTTTTGAAATATAAGGCTGTTTTTTTTTCAAACATAGAAGGCCCTCAGAGATCACAGTATCTGTCAAAAGCGGATAAGTCCAGATTGTAATGAGAGAAGCCAAATCGAAACTTATCAAACACTAAAGAGTCAAACATAACATAAACACTGCCACGAGAACATACTGCCACAGAATTGCAAAAAAGCACATTCACATCATAGCTTAGACAACAGTGCTACTCCTCTGATTTATGTAAGTAGGACCTCACATTTTTTTTCCAATATAAAACATATTCTTTTTTTTTCTAAACAGCATTGTACTTACTGTGCATAGGCAAGCATAGCACAGTTAGCATGAGCATCCGGTGGTCAGCAAAGCCCAAGAGCTATTAATAGTTAGAAAGGGCAGATCTGGCTTTTCCATGTGCACAATGCATTTGTCATGAGAAAGCTGAATCAGAGGGGCTCCCAGCTCGGGGCCCTGGGCATGGCTTTAAGAAGCGACCGTCATGGCGCTGCATACCTACATCCGAGGCAGAAGCCTGCATTATGAGATCACATGAGGTCAGAACCTGACAGCGGCTGCCGGCTCCCTTTCCGACAAACCACTGGGCCTGCTCTTCCCGCACTAACCCCTGCCCACCCCCCCACCCCCATTCCTTTCAGTGCATTTCCACTGTACTCATGAACAACCACCCCCCCCCCCCCCACACTCACACTATCCACTGAATACAAAAAAATCTGAGCCTGGAAGATCATTACACTGCAGTATAAACGGTGATGGGACGTAACATGAACTTTGATCCAAGTTTGATTCTGACCCATTATCTGGATTGTCTAGCTCCATAAAGCAGGTAAATACATGTCTTAAAGTGCATTCTCCCCAAAAAAGGATTAATACCAAAACAATGAGACATTTTTCATTTCCCTGGATAAAAAAACAAAACAAAAAAAAACAAAAAAATGTGTATTGCAAAAAACAAACAATAACCTATTTAAAAAAACCTATTTGCCCAGCATCAGGACCAGGTTCCAGGTCTCAGGAAGACAAGCAGTCTGGTGTTTCATGACTTTGTAGAAAAGACGTACGAAACAACTGGAGATGCGGGCTTCCCATGCCCTTTCTGTCAGAAATGGCCATCTCCCATAGGCAATGCTGCTTTAAAATAGAACCCCTCCCCCCCAACCCCCACCAATCCCAGACCCTTCTATAAACAGCACCCAGCTTGTGTGTTCCAGGGTCAGTCAAAGGGAAAAGACACCTTTTCAGTAAGTTTTTCTCTTCCCTTTTCAACCATTTTGATGCTTGGAAATCATCTGTGAAACCAATACAAGGTGATTATTTTTCTATAAATTATGAAATGCTGGCAGCAAATTTTTCGAAATCTGTCAACAAGAGGCAAAAAGGTTACGAGAAGGTTTTGTTGGTGTACATGAGCACTGTTCTTCACATATCAAAATTAACTTCACTGTGGGAAACTCTCTCGACACAAATGCTGCTATTCACATGACAGTTCAGTAAGAAGAGTATTCAAGAGTATTTAATACTGCAATTTATAGTATGGTATAATAATAATAATAATAATAATAATACTACAACCCCAACTTGGAAAATCCTAGGATGGTATAAAAACACAAATAAAAACAGAAAGCAGTGATATCTACATTTACTTTGAATGGAATTTAATTTCAGACAGTATGCAGACAAGATATTTAATTTTTTTTGTCTGGTAAACTTCATTTAATTTGTAAATATACTACATTCACTCCTGCCATTCAGGCCTGCAATGCATTCCAAAACATTAGGACTGAGCAATTTAGGGCTAATAAAAAAAAGGTCAAAAAAATTTTTTGAATGATGATATTATTTGAAACAGTGAATGTCTGCAGGTGATTTTAATCATGATTTTGTATAAAAGCAGCAACTGGAAATGGCCTAGTCCGACAGAAGCAAAGATGGGCCAGTAAGCGCCAATTTTCACATGAAATAAATCATTGAAAGTTTTGAAAACAACGTTCCTCAATAAAAGATAGGAAGGTATTTTGACAGCTCACCCTCTATAGCGCATAATATAAATAAAGGATTCAAAGACTCTGGAATTCCAGTGCGTAAAGTGAACAGACACAAGCCTACACTGAATACCCATGATCTTCAATCACTCGGACGGAACTGTATCGAGTACAGTCATTTAGCGATAAATGATGTAACCACGTGGGTTCAGGATTACCTTAGCAGACCTCTATCAAGGTGTATACATCTGCAAAGTTTGCAGTAAATCGAAGTAAAATTTGTGTTTTTATAGACAGTTGAAAGTTTGGCCATTATAAGTAAATGGGGCGAAAAAAAATTTACCAAAATTTTGAAAAATGACAAATCAATATTTTACAGAGTAATGTCTAAAATAAGCCTCTATAACTGTCCCAAGTTTGAAATAAATTGGGGAAAACTGACTTTTTTATAGGCATTTGAAATTTCGCCCATTGTAAGTGAACGGGGAAAAAATGATTTTAAAAATTCATTAAAAAATTTGAACTTTGACCTACTTTTCTTAAATTCAATAGGCATCTATTCTGGGTCAGTGGCAATCCCAAAACTCAATTTAGGGCGAATCTAGCCATTCGTTTTACTGCTAAAGTGTTAGCAAACAAAAAAAAACTTGAACTACTACAAAGGCATTATTGACACTGAAATCCTGAGATTTAGGAGCAACAAATTCTGCATTCAAGGCGACATCTTTTCTGCGAATATCGATGCATATTTCAAAAAGGCAGCACAAAAAAAGGCATGACTGCATAAGAAGGTGTAGGTGCTAAACTGGCCTTCCTGCCGTCCCGTCTTGTCTGTGATTGAGAATGTGTGCTGCATTTTGAAAAGCCAAATGTGACAACAAAGGCCCTGCACTGTTCGCTAGAAGAATGGGACAAAATTATACCGTAAACACAATCACTTGGTGTCTTCAATCCTCAAAAGCTTATTGAGTGTTTTGAAATGGAATGGCGACATTACAAAGTGGCAAATACTTTATGGTCCAAACTTTTTTGAAATATGTTGCAAGAATAGAAAATTTTCATTTTGAAAAATCTATGTAATTCATGTAGTGAAACATCAACTAATTTGCTGCTGTACTGTTTTCAACACAAAAGGTGAAAGATACATTTTTATTTGATATTAACATACCACCCAAAATGTTTCTGATTTTTGTTGTAATAATAATAATAATAATAATAATAATAATATTATACGGGTGCAAGCAGAAACGTCAGTCTTCATGCCAGAAAAACGTCCTTTCTGTCAAGGTCATGATGTCATTGACTTCCTTACGTAGTGAGCTCTATATTCCATTTGTCACCTAAAGGCCCAGAGGGATACGACTAAGACATGAGCACTTCCCATTTCGGTTAGGTCACCAGAGGTGATGTCATTTTGTTCCTTTAACTATGAGCTTTCCGATATGGATCAGTATTACCAAGAATCAGTATTACCCCTCCCTGACCTCAAATGGCCACAACACAGCCATTTCTGTAGAAACTGTGCAGACTCTTTCAGGTTTCACTGCACCTCCGCACACCCAGGCCCAGATGTCACCGCTAAGCGGAAAACAGCGTTCAGTACCTGAAAGCAATTTTGGGACCTGTCAAGAACACATATGACAATCAATGTAAACCCAGACTGATTAATTTTTATAAGGGGAAATTACCCAAACAAATTACTTTTTGTTGTCAAAAACGCAGCCAAAACCCGTAACTATTGAACAATGAGAAGCAACATTAAAGTCATTTATATTACCCATCACTTTCATTACAGACCTCATCTGTTCTATCAACTGCAGCAGAATTATGGCCCTCGACATTCAAGTTAAAATTGGCAAATCGTCAAAATTGACCACATTCAATCCAATATGGTTGCCAAAGGAGGTCACAGGGAAGACCCTGTATAGGTATCATTTAAAATTCAATGCAGATTGATTCAGTAGTTTTGGAGATGATGTTGCTCAAAAGTGTACACTGTCAAAATGCGCACTTAGCGTCATTGAACTTGGACCCTGAATTCAGTACAAAGCAAAGTTTCATGACTTAGCTTCAGGTACACATTGGTGAAAACTAAATTCAAATCAGACATGTGGTTATGTACTTACCTGACACAGGTACAGTTTTACATTTCGGGTCATCTTCCCTCGTCATTTCGACCAACCAAGTCTGTCTTACCTTCCTGCACAACTACATGTAACATGCAATCAAATAGTCGGCATTAAGCCTTTTGAGGTGTAGCAGCAGTCCAAAATCTGGTTGAGACAAAATTATAATGATGATGATAATAATTAAGAAAATAATAATCATCCAGATGATTACAATTCGTCTCAAAGCCTCCTAGCTTTGAAACCTAATAATTAATTATATTAATGCTAAATAATAATAATAATTAATAAATAAAATATGACTCATTTTTGCACCCAGGGCAAAGACAAAAGCGATGAATTTTTTTCCTGATTATTTGTGAGGCTACAGACAGAGTTAGAGGGATTTTTACTATACAGCCATACAGAGATCGTCATTGATACCTGTGTGTTTCTGACGATGGTCTGTCCTCTCCAGATCAAGCCATAGGATTTTAAAGGGATTTAAGTTCAAAGACCGATGGCCATTGCAGAACATGGATGTTGTTTTCATTTAAACATTTCTGTGTGGATTCTGATTAATCTTTGTGGTTATTTATAAAATCTATGAGTAAGTCTCAGTCTCCTAGCAGAGACACCCAGCACTGGGTAGAATTCATTCTGCTGCTGATCTTCACTTCAGCCTCGGCCCCTGGCAGCTAAACACTCATAATACCGATGACCCAACTGGGACCTGTGTGGAGGCATGAGGTGTTTCTCCTTCTATCTACTGCTGTCTTGCAGCCAAATAGTCCGATGGTGTACATATTGCCCAAATTTCGATTTTGATTTCACCTGACTGAAGCATTCATGATTTGGCAAACTCTAAATGCCTGTTTTTGCTTCTAATGCTCAACAAGGGCTTTTTGTGTAAAAAACTTAAGCAGGTTAACTGCTTACAGTGTGCGTGTTGTGGTTTATTATTTTTTTTAAAGACTTGGTGACCCGAAAATGCAATTAACCATGATCATTAGGTTTTTTTTTTAATCACCTCCCTTTTTCTCCCCATTCTACCTCTTTTCTACACACATTACATGTTCTATTATTGCCGTCACATTGCTAAGTGGTATTTATAACCATTGATGTTTTCTTTGAAGCTCATGACCTCACTGGGGACATCACTTTCCATCGGCCTCTTTTTCATTGACTGCTGTTTCGCTTTGTTCTTAGTGATGGATGATAATATGAATCTTCAAGCATTTCACCCAAAGTTTTATACTCTAGTGATTATAGGAGGTTATAGCATAGCCTTTACAATAAGTTCTTATCAACTAAATTAAGTAGTAAATGTTACTAATTCAACTTAATTAGGAAAAAAAAAAAATTAGTGGGGCCTAAAAATTTGGCGCCTGTATTAAGATAATAATAATAATAATAATAAAAATTACTTGATAACAAACATTCAAATGTGAAAATGAATGTATTGACATAGAACCCCAACTCCAAAAAAGTCAGGATGCTGTGTAAAGTAAAAACAGAATGCAATGATTCGCAAATCTCAAACTGACATTTTATTTACAACAGAACATAGAAAACATATCAGAAGTTGAAAGTGAGACATTTTACCATTTCATGAAAAATACTAGCTCGAGTTGAATTGATGCCAGTGTTATGGCCCCAATTTCTTATTACATTTATAACACAACAGCAACAGCAAGGGATGACAAACACAGTTTTAACAACTAAAACACATTTAATTTTTAACAAAGACAAAGACTAATAACAACCTACAACTAACAACTAATGAACCTAAAGACCAAGATTGATTAGGAAAAAAAAAGAAATATTTACAGTCCCTTTTTGTGGGGTGGCTTGGTGATGTCCTGGATAATGAAAATGCTCAAACACAGGCAAAGAAATCCACAAAAGAAATGTCACAGGTCTTGAACAGAATGGCAGGTCTGGTCACCTTCTTGCAATTTCTCCTACTACATTACTGTCTCAATTCTTTTCCTTATATACTCCCCTGCAGACCCCACCCACATTCAGACCTCTTTTTTTTAAATTTTCTGAGACTTGCCCCAGACATGTCCAGGACATGTCTAAACATGACTCCAGTCTGAGCTTAACAAAAAAAGATAAATACTGCCATCTAGTGGCCTATATTCACATTACACCTCCATTCCAAAAGGGAAAAATTTTGACTCATAAAGGCAAAATTTTTCTTTTCAATACAAAATGGTTAAGTGAACACGTGTCTATATATACATATCATACAATATTCAAACACATGATATACACATTCAAACACGGGATAAGCAATCAGCAATTACATTGTCTGTACCCTTCACATGCTTAATTTCCAAGTCAAACTCCTGTAAAATCAAACTCCAATTCAACAATCTCCGATTCTTGTTTTTCATCTTACTCAAAAACATTAACGGATTGTGGTCAGTGTACACAATCATTGGCTTTTGTCCTGTACAAACATAAACCTCAAAGTGTTGTAAAGAAAGGACCAGAGCCAACAGTTCCTTCTCTATTGTGGAATAGTTCCTTTGGTGGCGATTGAACTTCCTGGAGAAGTATGCCACGGAATGCTCAATGTCATCAGAGTCACTTCTCTGTAGGAGCACAGATCCACAAGCTTGGTCGCTAGCATCGACCGCGATGGAGAACGGTTTGTTGAAGTCAGGAGATTTGAGCACGGGGAAGTGACACAGCAGAGACTTCAGGCGATCGAAGGCTCTCTGGCATGCATCATCCCAGGTGAACTTTACGCCTTTCTTCAGTTGGTTAGTTAGACTGAGAGCAATCTCAGCAAAGTTCTTGCAGAACTTGCGGTAGTACCCGATCATTCCAAGGAAGCGGCGCAAAGCTTTTTTGTTGTCAGGAACTGGAAAGTCCATGATGGCTTGGACTTTAGCATTTATGGGTGCCACCTTACCCTGGCCTATGACGTAGCCAAGATAGGTGACAGTAGCACAACCAAAGTCACTCTTGTTCAGGTTAACAGTCAGGTTAGCCTGGGTCAGGCGCTGGAACAACGTCTCTACATCTTTTAGATGTTCTTCCCAGGAGTCACTCCATGTGATCAGGTCATCCATGTATGCACCCGTGTGTGGCAATCCGGCGATTGTAGACTGTATCATCCTTTGGAACGTGGCTGGGGCATTTTTCATGCCAAAGGGTAGGACTTCATACTGGTACAATCCAGATGGTGTGGCAAAAGCAGAGATGCTCTTGGCCCTCTCAGTTAAAGGCACACACCAATAACCCTTCAATAAATCAATCTTGGTCAGAAACTTTGCTTGCCCTACACTATCAATACAATCATCAATCCTAGGTATTGGAAACACATCAGTTCTAGTTACAGCATTGACTTTGCGATAATCTGTACAGAATCTAGTACTTCCATCAGGTTTTGGAACTAGCACACAGGGTGAACTCCAATCGGAGTTGGAGGGTCTGATAATATCATGTTTTAACATGTACTCAACCTCTTTCTCAGCAATCTTTCTCTTTTCAGGATTCATCCGGTATGGATGCTGTTTTATTGGTTTGGCATCACCAACATCTACATCATGAGAGGCTATAGTAACTCTCTTTGGAACATCAGGAAACAAATCCTCATATTTCTTGATCAACCTTTCAAACTGATCTCTCTGTGAGGGTTCTAAGTGCTGGAGTTTTACATCAAGATTTTGCAACACTTCAGTGTTTGACAATTTACATGAAAGAACTTCAGCTTTAATTCTTGGTTCATCATCTTGAAACTCCCCCTCATCTTCACACGTTTCGACCATTGGAGAATCTGAAGTGACAGCTGCAACCCTAGCATTTCTGTCATGATAAGGCTTTAGCATGTTAACATGACACAATTGTTTTGGTTTTCTCCTATCTGGAGTCTTCACAATGTAATTGAGATCATTGAGTTTTGTCAGAATTTCATAAGGACCATGAAATCTAGCCTGCAATGGATTGGACTGCAAGGGAAACAACACAAGGACCTTTTCTCCTGGTTTAAACCCACGGCTTCTAGCCTTATGATCATACCAAGTTTTCATTTTTCCCTGACTTGATTTCAAGTTCTCTTTGGCAAGGTCACAAGCTGCACGCAATCTTTCCTTGAACTTGCTAACATAGTCTAACAGACTGATTTGCGGCTCTTCCTTTTGCCATTGTTCACTCAATAATAGCAAAGGTCCTCTCACTTCATGACCAAACACTAGCTCAAATGGACTGAATCCAGTAGACTCCTGCACTGCTTCTCTAGCTGCAAACAACAGCAAATGAACCCCTTCATCCCAGTCTTTCTCATGGTCATAACAATAAGTCCTCATCATTGTCTTGAGAGTGGAATGAAACCGCTCTAAGGCACCCTGACTTTCTGGATGATAGGCACTAGAAAGAATCTGTTTTGCACCTAGTTCATACACAACCTGCTGAAACAATCCTGAAGTGAAATTGCTACCTTGGTCTGACTGAATTTCCCTGGGAAGACCAAACAACGTGAAGAACTTTATCAAAGCCTTCGAGATTGCAGTTGCCTTGATGTTACGTAGAGGTATGGCTTCGGGGAATCTGGTAGATGCACACATGATTGTCAACAAGTACTGATTTCCAGATCTAGTCTTGGGTAATGGTCCAACGCAATCAACAATGACCCTAGAGAATGGCTCCCCAAATGCTGGGATAGGCTGCAATGGAGCTACAGGTGGGTCTAACTGGTGTTTTCCAACTACCTGACAAGTGTGACAGGTTTTGCAAAAGTTGGAAACGTCTTTCCGAAGCCCAGGCCAAAAGAAGTGTATCATGATCTTATCAACAGTCTTGTTAACACCAAGATGACCTCCTAAAGGTAAACTATGAGCCATTGTTAAGATCTCATTCCTATAGACCTTCGGAACAACAATTTGCCTGACCACTGCCCAATCTGCATTGGCAGGGATATCAGGAGGGCGCCACTTCCGCATCAACACACCATCCTTGAGATAATACCCAACTGGAACTGCATCTATTTCTTTTTCAGGAAGGGCTCTCCTCTTTAGTACACTAATTTCAGGATCATTAGTTTGCTCCTCAATCAACCGCTTTCTGGACAGAGACAAGTCTCCAGACACATCAGAATCACCAGACCCATCCGGCTGGCTGAATAGAGAACTGATAAAAGTATCTGATAAGTCCTCAAACGGAGAAACCATAGTAGGCCAATCAGAGTCATGAGGCGAACCACCTGAGTCCTGACTATTCAATGTACTGGACGGCACCACAACATCATCTTCTTTAGCCTTCTTGGCCATAGCACGAGTCACTGCGCAAGAAGGATACAGAGATGGGTCCTCATCCCCATTTTCAGTGCTCGGCTGTGAAGTAAGATGTACAGGGGGAACTACTTTGCCCCCAGCCAGGTCATTGCCTAGCAACAGAGAAACACCCTTTATAGGTAGACTTGACATAAGTCCCACCTTTACCTGTCCTGTAACTAAATCTGACTTCAAGAATATAGAGCGCAGGGGTACAGATACAGTCCTCCCTTCAATACCTTGTACAAGTATGAAATCCCCTGAAGCGGTCTCATCACGTAACTCCAAGGAGTCCATCAACAAAAGTGACTGAGAAGCTCCGGTATCCCTTAGGATATATATGGGGACAGGAGTAGTATGCTCATTCAGAGCCACAAATCCCTCTGACACAAATGGAAGAAATTCCTCCCTCACAAAGTCAGCTGTATTAGGCTTTTTAGCCCCACAAGAAGCAGGCAATTTAGCAGATTGGTTATCTACTACAGGGGTTTCTAACCTTGTTTTCACAAAGGCATTTGGTTTGGTATCCTTTTCTTTTTCTTTCTTAGCTTTAAGGAACCAACAGTTAGTTGTAACATGACCAGATTTCTTGCAATATCTGCAAACTAGACCACTTCTGTCACTGTCAGCTTTCACACTTTGATCAGACCTGTTACTGGATTTCTGAGCACCATCACCAGATTTGTCTTTGTCTTTGGGTGAGGAATCTTGGGTATCACCGTAACCTTTTTTCTGAAATTGGGACCATTTATTGTTACTGCTAGACTGAAATTTGGACTTATGAGTGAGAACATATTCATCTGCAAATTTGGCAGCTGATTGCAAGTTCAGTGCTTGCTTCTCATTAAGGTAGGTCTTAACATCATCCTTAACACAGTTCTTGAATTCTTCAACTAACACCATCTCTTTTAGTGAGTTGAAATCATCCTTGACCTCCATAGAAGTACACCAGCGCTCAAAGCAAACTTGCTTCTCATTAGCAAATTCAACATAAGTCTGATTTTCAGATTTCTTCAGACCTCTGAATTTCTGTCGGTAAGCCTCTGGAACCAACTCATAAGCTCTCAAAATAACCTTTTTGACAACCTCATAATCAGAGGAATCATCTGCAGACAAAGCCGAATAGGCTTGTTGAGCTTTACCCTTGAGGACAGTTTGCAACATCAGAGGCCAGTGTTCCTTTGGCCACTGGCAACTCTTTGCTACCTTTTCAAAACACTGGAAATAGTTGTCTACGTCCTTTTCAGAAAATGGAGGCACCAGTTTTACCTCCTGACTGGCGCAAAATTTATTTTTAGTTTCAATTTTAATTTTTAGTTTCTCCATTTGGAGTCTTTCCTCTCTATCCAACTTCTCTAATTCAAAATCTCTTTGTCTCTGTCTCTCTCTCTTTCTGCTCTTTCCTCTTTTTTTCTCTCTAATTCTCTTTGTTTTTCTTCTCTTGCTCCTTTTTCTACCTCAAACTGCCTTTGTTTTTCTTTTTCTTCCCTCTCAAATTCTCTTTGTTTTTTTTTTCCTCCCTTTCTTTTTTCTCTTCTATTGCTAATTTTTCCAACTCAAACTGCCTTTGTTTTTCTTTTTCCTCCCTTTCAATCTCTAGCATTTTTAATTTAAGTTCCATTTCTATATTTGGATTTTCCACTGGAAACTGTTCCAGATCTCCTGGTGCAAACACATTTTCATCAATGTAATATTCAACTATCTCTCTAGCCAGTCTTGCTTTTCGCATGGCTGGTTTCACCTCTGTCAGCTCTAAATGTCTGCAAATTTCTAGCAGTTCTGTCTTTTTAAAAGACTTCAAAACCCCTACGGTTGGTGATGCCAAGAAATCATCCATTGCTGTTGTCAATATATATGTATTCAATTAAAAAAAAATTTTTTTACAATTTGAAATGTTAGATTTTCAATAAATT
The DNA here is from genome assembly GCA_029721435.1 of Gymnothorax reevesii. NCBI lineage: Eukaryota > Metazoa > Chordata > Actinopteri > Anguilliformes > Muraenidae > Gymnothorax > Gymnothorax reevesii. The sequence continues at coordinate 4,595,584 of CM056581.1, forward strand.
ACTCACACAATGGTCTATCCCGGACCTTGAGCCCCCAATTTGTTATGGCCCCAACTTGTTATTACATTTATAACACAACAGCAACAGCAAGGGATGACAAACACAGTTTTAACAACTAAAACACATTTAATTTTTAACAAAGACAAAGACTAATAACAACCTACAACTAACAACTAATGAACCTAAAGACCAAGATTGATTAGGAAAAAAAAAGAAATATTTACAGTCCCTTTTTGTGGGGTGGCTTGGTGATGTCCTGGATAATGAAAATGCTCAAACACAGGCAAAGAAATCCACAAAAGAAATGTCACAGGTCTTGAACAGAATGGCAGGTCTGGTCACCTTCTTGCAATTTCTCCTACTACATTACTGTCTCAATTCTTTTCCTTATATACTCCCCTGCAGACCCCACCCACATTCAGACCTCTTTTTTTTAAATTTTCTGAGACTTGCCCCAGACATGTCCAGGACATGTCTAAACATGACTCCAGTCTGAGCTTAACAAAAAAAGGTAAATACTGTCATCTAGTGGCCTATATTCACATTACACCAGCAACACATCTCAATAAAGTTTGGAATAGGGCCATGTTCACCATTGTTTGGTATCCCCTCTTCTTTTAACAGTCTGTAAATGTCTGGAAAGTGAGGAGACCACTTGCTGAAGTTTTGGGAGAAAAATGTTGCCCCATTCTTGTCAGATGTAGGATTGTAGCTGCTCAACAGTTCTGGTTCTTCTTTGCCAAATTTTTCATTTTATGATGTGCCAAATGTTTTCTGTTAGTGAATGGTCTGGCCTGCAGGTAAACCAGTTCAGCACTCTGACTCTTCTACTGCGAAGCCATGCTGATGTTATGGATGCAGTATGTGGTTTGGCAGTGTTTTGCTGATATATGCAAGGTCTTCCCTGAAAGAGATATTTTCCGGATGCAGGCATATGTAGTTGTAAAACCTCCAAATACTTTTCAGGATTGATAATGCTATTCCAGGTGTGTAAGCTCCCCACACCATAAGCTCTCATGCTACCCGATACCATAAGGGAGCCCCTAAGAACCATAATGGGCCATCCCACACTTCTGGCGGAAATCAGTTCAGGTTGTAAGCATGCGCAGAAAACTGAGATCTACATTTCCTAAATGAGCCGGCCCAATCTTCCCACATGGATTGTTAATACAAAAAAATGTCTTCTCTACCCATACTGCACTGACTTTGCCATAATAGGCCATCACACAACCTTCCCATAATTCATTGCAAACATGGAGGCTCAGTATCTCACTGATGAGCAATTGCATCTTATGATTGACGATGATGGTGAAGTGGAAGATGACAGAGACCCACAGTTTGTCCCAAATGAATCAGAAGATGATGGTTCCTCTTCAGGAGGTGGGTTTCACTTTAAATGATGATTATGCGTTGAAAACCTGCGCAAAAAGTGCATGTGCATAATTTCACATATCTTGAGTTTGTAACGTTTGTAGTGTTTTTGTTGCCCGTTGCTCTAGATGACCCAGGAGGCTGGCAACTTTGAGTCCCATTTTCTCAAAAGTACCCCAACATGGGTTGGCCCGGTATGGTTCTTAGGGGCTCAAGTGACATAGGCTTTCAAACTGCGCTGATTACACGCTGGATGGTTCCTCTCCTCCTTAGACCGCACGACACGGCGGAAGGTACTCACGGACAATGTTTTCTGGAAGTGTTCCTGAGCCCACGCAGTGTATTCCAGTGCAGAATCATCCTGTTTTTCATGCAGTGCCGCCTGAGGCCCCAAAGATCATGAGCATCCAATACAGACCTTCGGACATGTCCCTTGCGCACAAGATTTCTCCAGATACTCTGAAACTTTTGATGATATTATGTTCTGTAGATTAAAAGTCTTCACAGTTTTACATTGAGGAACATTTTTCTGAAATTGTTACACAATTTTTAGACTCGGTTTTTCGCAAATTGCCAAATCTCTGTCCATTTTTACTTCTGAGAGACTCTAACATGACAGCTCTTTTTATACCCTGTCATGTTACTGACCTGTTGCCAATTAGCCTAATTACTTGAAAAATGCTCCTCTAGCTGTTTTTTATTAGTATCACTTACTTTTCCAGCCTTTTGTTGCCCCTGTCTTTAATTTTTTGAGATGTTTTGCTGCCATCAAATTCAAAATGAATGAGCTAATATTTTTCCTGATATGGGAAAATATCGACTTTCAACATGTGATACTGTATGTTGTCTATGTTCCATAGCAAATAAAATGTGGGTTTATGAGATTTGTAAATCATTGCATTCTGTTTCTATTTACAATTTACACAGCATCCCAACTTTTTTGGAATTGGGGTTGTACAAGAATATGAGACCCAAATTTGGTTGGACTAGATAAATGGATTATTGAAAGCATGTTTCTAATATGCAGCTGGACTGGTAATATACCATTTAAATTAAATACAACATTTCATGTTGATAAGCATGTGACATCACATCGACAATGCATCCAAAATTTTAATTAGCCATATTGAACTCAATGCCATGAACAAAAAATGTTTTTGTCTCAAAGAGTTTACACCTTACGATTTGAAAGTGAGAAAAACAGTTTTTTTCCAAAAAAAAAAAAAGCCTATTTTGAGAGTGCCGACGCCTGATAGTGTTGCTTGTTTTCCAAATTTGTGTCATCTTAATTTAAATAAATGGTTCAAAACAGGTCAAGAACAATCATTTGCCAAAAGATATGTTCTAGGCCTCCCCAATTTTCAGCTCATAAGCTGCTACTGAACAGTACATTATTCGAAGTTTAGCTGCATGAATTTTATTGATATTTCAAAATAAATACATTCCAACTCTGTGCCATGATAGAACTTGGGTTTTGGACTTGTTAATGGCAACAGTTTGGACAATCCTTTTTTCTTTGATCCAGAGAAAACAGCAAAAAATTCCTCGCACAAAACACTTTAAATATTGATTCTTCAAACCCCACTGCATGTCTCTTTTGTGCGATGGGCCATCGCAGACGCCTCGGAGTCCAGAGAAGTCAATGGGGCATGTGGACATCATTTTGGAAAATGAAGTTTAACCAACATTTCTGGATGTAATTTCTTATGTTGGTACTTGTCAAAGGTCTGCCAAAGTAATCCTAAGTCTTAATGGTGCTATAACTTGTAGAAAAATTACAGTACTTGATACAGTGCAGAGTGCAGTCTTAGTGACCAGAAGTCTGAGGTATTCAGCTTTGACTTCCCACCTTGCTCTTAATTCGCAGAAATTCCTCCAGATTTCTTGAATCTTTGAATTATGTTATGCAGCGTACAGGGTGAAATATATTTAAATCTCTTCCTGTCTTTCCTTGAGCAATATTGTTCTTAAACCCGGTCAATGACATTTTACTCATTATCAACAACAATTCTTGGCCCATCTTTGCTCCTCAAAAACGAGGCCTTTTATGGATGCAGTTTATGGACAAAATCGTGATTAAAATCTCCTAAATCACAACAGTTTTCACTTTTTTATTTTTTACCTCAATACTAGGCTTAAATTGCCTCGTCTCAGCTTTTTTTAGAATACGATGCAGGTCTGACTGGCAGGACTGGATGCACATTTACGAATAATAAGAAGTTGACTTAAAAAAACACTGAGCATCTTAACTTGCAATCAAATACAAGTCAAAGTAAATTTAAAAATCACTTTTTTGAATTTACTTGCATTTTCTATACTGTCTCAACTAGATCAAGTTGCAAATTGTTAATCATCTTGTCTAAGAAGACACAGTACAGCTGTGGTAATCATAGTCTTTTCTTAATCATTATTTTACATTTCATTGTATTAACACATCATTAAATACGATTTTTGCCAATAAGATCTGCTATTTATAACAGAAAAACATACCAATCAGCCACAACATTAAGATCACCCACAAATATTGTGCAGGCTCCTCTCGTGCAGCCGAAAAATTGAGGACCAAATGAATTCCCAGATGTTCCCAGCAAAATAAATTCTCAGAGCATCACACGCCCTCTGTCAAACTCATCCCGTTGTGCCGTCTCTCCGCTCCATGGAGATAATGTAAAGGGACTCACTTTATCATACGACCTTCAATTGCTCCACGGTGGAGTCCGACACGGACGTTCTCATGGCATGCACTTTCAACAGAGGACTGGGGTTAGAATGGGCACTTTAACTGGTCTGCAGCTACAAACTGTGTTACGACATTCTTCATGTATCGATAAAATTCTGTGCGACTTGCACCACAGTCGCTCTTTCATCGGTTCAGACCAGAGGGGAATATCCTTCCAGATGACCCACTCATCTGGCCATAAGGGTTTAGCCCATAAATTGCTCAGGTCCTAATTCTCCCACATCCAGCACATTGACTTTGAGAAAGGACTGTTAGCTTAACATCTAATGTCTGACCTCGACATGCGCTATTGTTACTAGCTAATCAATGTTATTTGCTTCATCTGTGTGTAGTTTCAGCATTTTGCCTCACAGTCCAACTAGGCAGTCATATCACAAAGTCCTTGACTGAGCAAAATGCTCGCCGCAATCCCTACAGTATTATTTAATAAATCACTAAGTGAGAAGCCATTCTCCATTAAAATTCTGCAGCGCAGGTAGAAGTCGTTTAAGAATTATAATGCATGTAATGTGCTTTAATCAGTGCTAATAACATAGGCCGCTGCTTCTGCCTGAAAAATGAAGAAGACAAACTCTATGCAAGATGCCCTTCCATATTATGGTGCAGCATTTTCAGAACACCCTGCAAGGTGGAATCTTGCCTGTTGTGGCTTTAATGTGAGATGGCATCTCATCTTTAAAGAGCCTGGTCTCAAGGTCTTCTTGGGAACCAATTTTGCAGGAGGTAACACATCCTATTGTTCAATGTCATACCTCTGAACTGAAACAGACATAAATCCTAAAAATGCTCCGAAACACTTTCTCAAATTATGCCACATTGCACATTTATAGCATATACTCTGCATTTATGGCTGTACAACTTCAAATGTGTACTGGACGTTTCAAAAAGATGCACCCGATTTGGAAATATACTGCATTGAAATTGGGACCATCTTTTTGAAATACCCTGAATATTAAAAATGTTGCTTTAAGTTTAACATCATGGGTTTGCCGATAAGCGAATTGGCAAACCAGATTATAAAAGGGATATGATTGTGTATATAACATTTATTGCACCTGCCAAATTTAGTGTTGGTGCTCCTCAAGCTGAAAAAAACAGTCCCATCAAACTAATGTCCACTTGAAATCCAAGACCCAGGGTTTCCCAGCAGAAAATTTCCCAGAGCATCACCTTCCCTTTCCCAGTTTGTCTGTCCCACAGTGCGTCCGGGTGCCATCTGTGCCCCAGGAAATGATGGACACATACCTGATCGATGCACATGACGTAAAAGAGACAGGGGACTCACTGGACGCGGTGATCTTTAATTGCTCTTAGGTCCCAATTTAATGCTCACATGCCCATTATAGGCGCTTTTGGCAGTGGATTAAGGTTAGATTTGGCATTTTGACTCGTCTGCAGCTACAAAGCGTAGGATGAGATGGACTGTGTGCTATGGAACACTCCTGTAAATATCATCGGACCAAATTACTTGGACCTGCCATATTTGAATAATGTCCATTAAAACTTTGGACCAACTGAGGCCTGTCTTGTCGTCACTGCCATATTTCACAACTCATATTTAAAAAAAATAAAACAAAAAAACAAAAGCGGATTCATTTGCTAAATCAAATCATATTAGAACTTCTCAAAAAATAACTAATAGCTGAGCTGTACTGCTCTCTTCATTGATATCTATGTTGCTTTTCGATATGGTAGCAACCGTACTGGACTCAATTCGGTTCTGGTAACAGGTACTCCGCGCATCACAGCACCTGCTCAGTTGAGTGAGGGATCGACCACAGGAAGTGTCATGACGACGCCTTCAACACGGCATTAAAACACAACATCAGCTCATGCGACGTAAACACAGCAACAATTTAATATATGGAAGGGCTGGTGTTTCTGGTTCTTGGTAACAACATTCGGTGGGAATTTATCCAGCCACTTATCTATTTGGCCTATTCGTTTTAGCGGCGTAAGCAATCATTCTGCGTTTCTGGCTTGCGCCAAACTTAGCTGCATTTAGATGCTAATTATTGGTGAATTGCCACGCGTTTCACAAGTAAACATTCACTACTATCTTCATTTGTCAAGTTGAGGCATTTACCTACTTGACTCCCATCTTAATCTCCTCAAGCCCAACGTGCCCCCAGTGCCTTGTGGTTGATGCACAATAAAACCCTCCATTCCGATTAGAAATGGAAAACACAAATATAATCGGACAGGAGAGCTTTTTACTTGCATTCATTAAATTACTTGGTTCTCAATTCCAAAGCGATTTACACATAAATTACTAATCCCTGAAATACTGTTCATGAAAGCAAGATTATAAAAAGGTCGGGGACCACATTGGACTGAAACATATATATGAAATGCACAATGGAGTCATCAAGTATTACAGTCATTTTGTACCAATATTAAACCCAAATTGGTGCCAATACTTGCAGCTCTGTTGTACAATATAGGCAAAGGTTATTATTTATCCAATTCATAATCCATAGGAACATAGACATGGGACATAATACGATGTATCATAATATTATTCAAGACATTACAGAGGTGAATGACAATCATGATGTGCTGGCCGCTATACAGGCCTGTGTCCATACAATTACGATCTTTAATTAGAAATAAAACGCATCTATGACTGAAGAACAGTGTGATTTATTTGAAATTTTTTTGCTTTGCTCTGCCATATTCTTGCATCGAAATGCCTTAGAAGGGTTCAGGATTCTGCCAAGGACATCACAGTCAAATTGGCTGGGCGAGACAAATCTCACACACTGTCCCAAGAGTAAAACAATTTACTATTGCTTGCTAAACCTTCCATTACATTACTACTTTAAATTTTTGAATCTTTTTCTGCTTTATTTGCCGCGTCATGAGCACTTTAAACGCATAATTGCTATCAAGCTGTTCTGTTATTTAATGAATAATCTGGACCAAAATATTAGCCTGTAATTACTGAGCAATGACAGACTGCCGATGGGCTACATTGACAATGTACTAAATAGTGATATTTCAGGAGTGGGAAAAAGTCAATCAATTCATTCGATACATTCTCTGAATTCCATCTCCCAAATTATATATTTTTTCAGCAGAGCAACGTAATTTGTATCAAGATTGCACTTAACCAAAATGTGTTCATTATTCAAAAGAAAAGCCTACCTTTGCGAGTAAGCACACAGGTTGCTGATGCGATAATAATTTATTTATTAAATCATCAATGCGTCTTACATCGAAGCATTGGTCATTGAATAAGTTTGTAAAGTGACTAGTGAATTGCAAAAGTTTGAAGCATGCCATGCATTTAAAATCATTCAAAATATACGATCTTAGATTACATTTATAACTACATGGTAGGTAGGTCTTTTTGTTTTGTTTTTTTTTTTTAAATGTAGATATTAATTTTGTGATGCACATACTTGATATGTATGGGTGTAAGTTTCATTCTACGTATAATTTTCACAATTGAAAAGAAGCCACTAGATGGCAGTATTGACCTTTTTTGTTAAGCCCAGTCTGGAGCTAGGTTTGGGCATGTCCTGGGCATGTCTGAAAGGGAAAGTCCCAGAGAATTAAAAAAAATGTCTAAAAGGTGGGAGGGGGCTGCAAAAGAGTATGTAAGGAGAAAAATGCAAGGAGAAGGGTACATTTGACCAGACCTGTCGCTCTTTTCAAGACCTGTGAAGCTTTTTGTGGATGTTTGCCTGTGTTGGAGCATTTCCCTGTTCCAGGACATCACCAAGCAACCCCATCTCAAGGGACTGTAAATATTTTTTTTCTTGTATATTATCAATCTTGGTCAGTAGTATAAATTGTAGGTTAGTCTTTGTTGAATTAAATCTGTTTTAGTTTAAAAATTTTGTCTGTCTTCCCTTTCTGTTTAATATGTCGTAGCAAATTGGGGCCATAACACAATGTAGTTGGTGTCTCTACGCTTCGATTGTTTATTGTTTTTTGTTTGTCTTCCCATTTGCTCCTTTTGAGTTTTATGTTGAATTTGTATTCTCCTGACTTTTCTGGATGTTTATTGGAGGGTTAACCTCACCTATTATCTTTAATCTTGTCAGCCTATTAGTGTGGACAATATAGGAATATGAGTGTGTTCCCCTTTTTTTAAACATGTTGACCAGGCGAAGATCCAAGTCAGATCGAAACGTTGTCCTTTTTTAATCAATAAAGATTCCCTAGGTGACTTGGAGTAAGTGTACAGGCATCTTCTCCTTTCTTCAGTGACGTGTTTAGTTTGACTGCCTTGTACCAATACGCGACGTGCGTATAATTCTTCTTTCAGTCAAAAGAACAGCCCACCTTTGCGACTAAGCACAGGTGCCACACTGGCTGCGGATTCAATAATAATTAATGTATTCAATCATCAACGTAAGATAAATATAATAATAAAGATAAGATAAGATATATTTTATTGAACCCCATGGGGTAATTCGTTCTCTGCATTTGACCCACCCTATAGTTAGGAGCAGTGGGCAGCCGCAGAGCAGCGCCCGGGGACCAACTCCAATTTTAAAGCCAGTTCCTAGGTCAGGGGTACTGGTTGGAGTGTTCCTATGATGCAAGTTTTGTGGGTGGGGGAAAACGAAGTACCCGGAGGAAACCCACACAAACACGGGGAGAACATGCAAACTCCACACAGAGAGGCCCCAGGCCGGATTCGAACCCACGACCTTCTTGCTGTGTGGCAGTAGTGCTAATTGTGCCACCGTGCCGTTCTGTGCCACTCTGCATTCCATGCGACAAACTTTCGTGGTAGCAAAATCATTGATGAAGTCTTTACAGTCCAGCTTCTGAGAGAGTTGTTGGAAGGTAACAATGAGATTGTATGAATGGCAATTATTCAATTAATTGACATAAGAAACTAAATCTAAACGTTATCTAAATACCATCTTCATCTTCTGTCAGCTCAGTGAATGAAATCAATTAATTGTCCAATTGTTAATCAGAAACAGATTGAGAGTTAACACACATTATAGTAATGTCACTGGTTGTAGACAGAGTTTTATTTTTATGACCAAAATTAAAATGCGGGCCTGAGTTGGCAAGACCAAATTTTAAAAAAACGTTTTCAAAAGCTCATAAAGCTGATTGGACACTGAAGCAGCAAAAAACAAAAAAATTAAATTAAAGAAAAAAATAAATGTGTGTATATATATATATATATATATATATATATATATAGATATAGATATAGAGAGAGAGAGAGAATCTTGTGGGCAACAGGGATTCAGAAGCGTTTTATGTCCCCATTAATGTGGATCAGAAAATGCTTCATAACTATCTCAATGAACAATCACTTAGTAGCTAATTAGGAAATGTAAAAGGGATAAGGTTTGGAGAACCAATGGGCTTTAAGGTGAGGTGGGAGCAGGACCACAAACTCTCCAATGCCAAGTCCCTGGAGGAGGAGGTTAACGGGAACCTCTACTCTTAACAAAATGTTGCCCAAAATATCCCAGGTCTAGCGTACTAATTAAAAAATCTGCAATAGACAAAAATGCCCTGTCTAATGAAATAATTTTTTTTTTCTTCAAAAAATGGGCTTTACTGCCTGTTCAATAGTCCTGCTACTGCCATCCTGAATGGCATGAAATACGCTGTGGGCTGATGGTGTACTACAGTTGCCAGTTTCACTGGTTCACACTCTATTACAGTCAAAATGGCCCATTATGTAGCTTCGGGTTGCAGACACCAAGCTAAAAACAGAAAAGACACAAACAAAAGCTTTCATATTTTCCCCAGAGATGATGAATAATGCCGTGCTTGGATTCAAGTTGTCAGAAAAATGTCACTCACTACCGAAAAATCCTCATGTCTGCTCCCAGCCTTTTGATGCCGATGGCTTCAAAGACACTGCGAGGCTTCAGACTGAGCTGCGAGGATCATGCCCTTGGAAGTGGCATCTTAACCTGACGCTATTCCCCTGATCTTTCCCCACAAACCAGACTTATTTGCTCATTCTACACGTATTAGACGCACCAAGGAGAGACATCGACAAGTGCTTTGTAATAGAGGTGCAAATGAGTACTCAAATAAACCAGAACTTGCCTAGTAAATCATGACTCACTAGAAAAAATTGATATCTCCGCCCTGTATTTTGAAACTTTTTCACCGCTGATTTGATAAACTGTGTTGCTTTTATGTAATTTGAAGGGGAGGATTTCAAATTTGCTGTAAAAATTTTGTGTATCATGTCAGGTTTTTTGACAAATCGCTAATTCTTTTTTTCATAGCTATATCTAAGAATACACTATGATAAATGAGAGCAAAATGACACCGTTGGATTTTAAGCATTCGGCTAGATGTAATAAAACAAAATGCTGCTTACCTAAGGATTAAATTCTCTTCTTTGATTTACGGGAATAATTTCGCTCCAGGCAGTCTCTCTGTAGGCACAAACAGTAACACCACCCTGCAGGTTGAAAAAAAAAAATTCTTCTGATTTCCCTAAAAAGCCTCATGTTACCTAATTTGAGGATGCTGAATTTAAAAATGTGAGTAAAAAGTTTCTATCAGTTTTTTCACAATATAAAAATGAAGATATTCCTGATTATATCATATAAATTGACTTTTATTCACTGATCATAACAGCAACAAATGCTATTTGGGTGCAGTGAAACACCAACAGACGTAGCAGAAAACATCTGCATCATGTCTGCATTTTCCTCTGTCAGAGGCCATATTACTATGCTTGACATCAGAATTAAGCACAAAATAATGTCCTTAGAATCAGTCTACATTTGACAATCAGCCAAGAATTGAACAAATAGTTCTCACCTGGCTCAGAGGTAAATAGAAATCATTCATTGTGGCAGTTTTTCCGGTGGTTAAGTACTTCTTAATCATACAAGGGGCTGAAAGTGAGAATACTATGAAGTGCTCGTCATACATTGTGAGAAAATGTGACGTGCAAAATGCCCTGTTTACACCAAAATACGACTGAAATGGCAACTGCTGCGACTTGTGAGATCACAAGGATTTGATGAACTCGCACAAGTCTTGTATACTCTTGAATACTCTCCAATCTAATCGCTAATTTGCGTTCACACCAATCTTCCAGTGAGGCTACATTTGAGATATATTAATAAAAATTAGGCGATCTATGCGACATAATTTACAATGACTCTCCTTTCTCTTGTTTGGTCTCTCTTGGTCTTATGTTGATGCGATCGTTGCAGCAAGTGATGAACTGATTAAAACAATGGCTTTATATAGGAAACCCACTCTCAAAAAGAGCCGCATTGAAGCTCGCCATTGGTCGCAATTTCACTCTCACTGATCGCCATTGGTCAAATTTCAATCCCATCCATCACTGATGCTCTCGCAATTTCTCTCGCCATGACTTTTTTGCTCTTGAAGGCATTGCAATGGGCTCTTGTTCAGCTCGCAAAAATGATCGCCATAGTCGCATAATGAAAAATATTCCGATATTTGGAGATTTATGCAACCTGTTTGAGAGTCCATCAAGACCTGTGAGACCGAGTTAAAAGTGACTTGAGTGTTATGAGAGCTCATTACGATGGTGTTTGAGATCTGCATTTATTTCTGACTTCTCGCACACACTCGCAAAAGTTATGTGATTTTTTTGAACAGCTCAAAACAATCGTAAACCCCTTCAAGATCGATAGAGAGTGAAAGAGATCAGAGAGATTGAATTTGAGACCATTGAGAGTTTATTGAGAGTTACTTGGAACCTCATAAAGAGTCAGTGAGAGTGATGGCGATTTTTGTCCATTTTTCGGTCGTAACCTGCTCGCAAGTCCGGTGTTAACAGGGTTAAACTGACATTTTTGGAATCAGCACCCTAAAAGTTAGTAAGAAACAAGAATTGGATTTTATTCAGCAAAAATGATGCAGGGTGGGGTAATTACTTTGTAATCCTATTATTTTTTCAGCATTTCATCCAAGTAAGTTCTTGTGTTATGTGGGCCGATATGTGTCACTTGAAAAGCCGTCATGCTTATTGCTTTATTCGTTTCAACCTCTCCAACCCCAATTCCTAGTAATGCTGGTGTTAGAGTGCTGTCAGATAGAAGCCTTTCTGCTTTTACGCATGATGGATCTCAACTCACGACCGTTTGAGACTGCCTGATGAACAGTCACTTAATTTACTGAATTACTAAGACCAATAGATAAGAGTAAAATGATTACATTTAAAATGGAAGCAGCTTTGTGTTGAACCCTATGAAACAATGGTGCAGAACGGCCTCACTTATCAGCCTGGCTATTATGTGCCATTTTATGAGCTACAGGATGTCATCACCCCCCACTCCCCCACAAAAAAAAAAAAAAAAATTGAAATCCTCAAAGTTCTCAATTTGAATAAAATAGTTCATTGCATTAAATGAGTTACTTTTTTAATTAAATAAACTTTTTTTAAAGGGGGCCTAATATGCTATTTTTCCAAGTATATATTTTGGTCTTTGACTCCCCTAGAGTACTCCTGATCACGCAAAGTAAAAAAAGGGTACTTATTTCGCTCTTACTGCCATCCTCAAAAAACCCCATTTGTAGTCCATAGTAGTCTCTGCCTGAAACGCCTCATTGGGGTGGCTCTTCCGCTATGGCCCCCACTCCCCGTGTGCCCACTTTCCTCTGACTGGTCAGCTCTGGGGAGGGCGGATCTTGGCGGGACGATGCGGTGTCACGGTGAAATGTGAGACGCATCTGCCATCTGAGCTAAGGAATCAGCGGGGAAATTCTGCTATAAAACGCAGTACATGTATATAGATGTAATGAAATTAACTTTTTCTAATAAATGCAACGGCGAAAGTGGAGGACGCAGTGCGGAAGTCTGGCAGCTCAAGCACAAATTTGCTATTGGCTACAGTTTGCAACGGCAACAGTTGGTGAGTACAGCGGTTTTACTACTCCTAGCTAGGATGCAGGGGAAACTGGAATCCACCCCATATAAACACATTTGTAGAACGGGTCGACATGCCCAAGTGTAGACCGGAGACCGTAGAAATCCAGTGGGTCTGAGTTGAGGGAAACATGGACAGTCAGGGGCAGCTTAAAGTGGACCAACAGCTTATGGACTGCTTTGGTGTGTATTAGGACCTTCTGGTTTGTGTGCATAGCTGTGGTGTGTTGTTAGCGTGGAGAAACAAACAGCTTGCGCACTGGTATATGATGGAGGGGCGAAAGCTCCAAGCTAAACGGCCTTTTCGGAAATTGCCCGTGGTAATGGTTTACTTATTACTACGGAATGATCAGCTTTTCCTCGCCGAAAATGGGCGCATAATGAATAGCGTGCGAGAGCTAGACAGAGCTCCGGTTATGTCATGAACATAATACAGGTTTTACAGACCTTAAGTTCCACCTGCATGAACCGTTGCTTATGTGGAGCTAGCGAATAGGTCACATTTACAGGAAAGAATTTAATATTCAATCGATGGAAACGCAGCGTTTGTTATACCGAATATGTTAGCCTGTGCGCTTCCCTATTGCTTTCACTGGTAGTGTCAGAGAGCTTGTCCAGCCATTGGAGATGTATCAGGCTTACCCCAGTCATGGATAAGAAAGGCGATCGTTTTATAAGCACCAAAAAACGCACCCCAAGCTCTGCAAAATCTACGCCTGGTCTAACTGCAGCCCGGCAGACACATACAGCACCTCTCCAGTTAGCTTCAACTGTAGTGGCTACAATCAGGCAACGTTATGATGAAACTGCCCCATTGATGCTTACCGAAGCAACACAAGCATACCAATCAGAATTACTGCATACAAGTTAACCAGAAGCATTTTTAACCAGCACGACACGCAAACTAACATGCAGTAGCGGTCATGACTTTGAATGTAATCTGTCGCGCAAAAAATTTGTTTCGTGTCCGGTGTGAAAGCTGCTTGACGTGCCCATAACGTGTATTCGCATCTTTGCATTGACTTTGAATGTAGGCTAATCTGTCCTGTGAAAAATTTCTTTCGTGTCTGATGAGAAAGCAGCTTTATGGATAGTATGCCACAGCTAGAGAGAGCGCGGTTGTTTTATGAACATAATACAGGTTTTGCAGACCGTAAGGTCCGTTAGCGCAGACAAGTTGCTTATGTGGAGCTAGCAAATTGATCACTTCTACAGGAAAGAATTACCCATTTAATCTCGCCTTTTTCAGCTTTTTATTGGCCACACCAATTTCTAAAGGGGGATGAAATTATGTCAAGGTAGTGCAGAGAAATCATTTTTAAACTGGCAGAGCTTCTGTGTTTCGCATTGCTTTCATGGTAGCACCAGAGAGCTTGCTCAGACATTTGTAAAGTATCGGCTGAATCTAGTCATGGATAAGTGAAGCAATCACTAACTGTAGTGGCTACAATCGGGCAACGTTATGATGAAACTGCCACATCGATGCTTACCTAAGTATCACAAGCATACTGATCAGAATTACTGCATATCAGTTAACCAGGAGCATTTTCTTTTTCTGTGAGCAGTTGTACCAAGCATCCAAATTACAAACAAGTATTAAAAGTTAGCTTCAAATGAGGTTTATGTTTAACACCTTCTGTAGAATTTCCCCAGATATCACTCTTGCATAATTAGGACACAAACATTAGCAACAGTAACTTGGCTACGTTAGCCGCTGTGCTACAGCCACAATCAACTGGAATCACGTCAGGTTGGCTTATGCAGTAAAAGCAACTTACAGCTTCTGTGTCTGTGAGTCACGGACAGTCGCGAGAGATACAGGCTTTATCTTCAGATGTTTTACAAAGCCTGCCTTTGAGGCCAGTTGTTAGTGCTAACTATCGCTAGTGGTCCTGCTAGCCACCTGTAACACATTAGCTTCACTTACATTATTTGCTGTTATATGGTTACTTACAGTTTGTGGCCCCGAGCCCTTGATCGATGCAACTGCTTCAGGTTTGAGAAGCAGCTGAAACGCTTATCCTGTGTCGAATTATCCTTTATTGTCAAAGCTGTTTTTGGTGAAATGCTGAGCACAAACAGCTAATGTTCCCTTTAGCCGTGGCTGTTTGCTGCCGGCAAACAAAAAAGGCTACCCACTGATTTCTGGCATTGTGGCATTGTCTTTAAGAAGAGAAATATTACTTTTTTTCGTGACCAAAAGTAAACGGAACGGACAAGTAGCTCTGGGAGAAATACTGACAAAATTGCACCTCAAATGATCTGCGGTTCTTCTTTTGTTTTTCCAAAAGTGTTGACGCTACTAAGGCATAGTATGATCTGCTGTTGTTAGTGCCTGCTAGAATAGTTTCCTGTGTGGGCAGGTCCAGTGCAGTGGTTGCTTCTGGCTAGGTCTGTACTAATTGGACGGCACAACCTGATGTCAGATTATACCGAGATCTCATGAAGATTCCGGGAGGAGTTGTTCAGAGAGGAAATAAGGCTCAAGAAATCACATTCTCGGATTACGGCAAAATCCCTGAATCTTGGACAAGCATGGACAAACAACATTATAACATTACTAATATGTATTAAAAGAAGGATCAGCATGTTAGGTCACCTTTAATGACTGACTGTTATGATTATTGATTGCCTTGTTTCTTTGTTTTCTCTCTCTAAATTCCTCAAGCCCTTTCCCGCACGTCTCTCATCTCCCATCTCTATCCAAGTGTATTTAAGTTCCTCTTTCTCGGTGTTCACGGCTAAATTTATCATGTCTAATACTTTGTTCCTGCTTCTAATTCTTGTGCCCTAGTTCTTCTCACTTCCTCGCCCTGTGTTTTGTTGGTGTCTTCCCAGTCTCAGGTCAGTGCCTTACCCTCTCCTAAGATCCCTGTTCAAGTGCCTGTCCAAGGTCATGAGCGAGGTTGAGGCTAATAGGGCTTTGTTGCGGTCACCTCTCGAGATCGTGCCCAATGCCACCAGAACCCTGCCTGTGCAACAACAAAGTAGTTCTCTCCATCCATCTGCTGGCTCTAGACCCTGGCCGGTTCACTTCGTTAGAAAGCTTTGGTGCTAATTTTCCTGAATGTTGCTATTGATTCCATCACCCCATCCCATCTAAAATGATGCTTAGAAGTTGATAAATTACAATGAGGTATACATAAACAGTAATTTGTTATGATCTTGCTTTGTCTGACCATGTCTTGCTTATGATTCTGCCTCGTTTGCCCATGTTTTGATAATGATTCTGCTGTGTCTGACCATGCTCTGGTTGTGATTCTGATTTCTGATTTTTTGTCTGTATGTTTGCCATATTCCATTCCCGCAGTTAGATTCCGGTCCTTGTTTTGTTTCTTGCCATGCATTGCACATTGACTCCCCTGTCTGGTCTCATGTCATGTGATTGCTCACCGCCCCAGTATTACGTGCCCACACTTTCGGGTGATTTCATGGTTTCTGGGATTTCAATTATTCCTTCCAATCTCGTTTGCTTCCTTCACCTTACTGTTTTATCTTTACAAACAATAATAACAGTTTATTATTTTAGATAAATTACGAACTAACATTGTTTATAGTACTAACTTACGAACAAGCACTAGGGATTGCATAGCTGCACATTACTAATTGACTAACAAGCTCTCAGCACTCGCTCTGCTCTAGTCTCCGCCCCTTGCCTTCACTCAATTTAGTTTGCTGTGCTTCAGGAGATTCTCTGCACCTTGTTCATCACTGTTCTTCCTCTCACTCTGTGCACTTTAGAACTCCCTAACTGGGGCCGTTGGTATCTCATAGGCTGTTTGAGTAATTCCCGCACGTGTCTTGGCTTTCGCCAATTTTCGTGGTTAGGGTTTCCCTCATGTGATTCTCCAATTGCAATTAGTCTGATCCAGCTCACCTGTTCCCTGCATAGCATGTGACTTCCCTCCCATCTATTTAAGGGTCCTCATTGCAGTCTTGACTTTATCAGAACGTTGATCAATATTTCTTTGAGCAGAGCGTCTTGTATGCCATTGAGTGTTGTTTTTCTTCTACTGGTTTGTCCGACTATTCTTGCCATTGCCCTTCTTGTACTGTTTTGTCTTTTTGGATTCTGACCCACTTTTTGTATGACCACGATTTCTGTGTTTGGATGCCATGTGTGAGACCCTTGGATTTGTTCATCGACTACGACTTTTTACCTACCGTTTATGTACTTTTGCTCATCAGTCTTCCTGGTTCTGACCCCTGCCTGTCTAGTCGACACTGGTTTTGGATTTCATATTGTGGCTTGGCAATTCTTGTGTTTTTTTGGCTTTGACTTGGACCTCATTAAAGGCATACGTTTTTTGGATTTCTATCTCTCGCCTGCGGTTCCTGAATTGTACCTTACAGAATTAGCCTCAAGCCCTGAGCCTCTAGCTTTAAAATGACATGCCCAAAATGAAATGAGTATCTCTGCAAATACACAGTCCATTTGAATAATCTTGGTATCACAATAAAGGTAACACACTGGGGATTTTGTCATGGTGTTTTTAAAAAAAAAGACAGTGTGTGTGTCACACACAATGTCAGTATAAATTAAGATGGAACACAGCATAAATAAAATATCTCATTTCTGCCTAACAAAATTTTGCATTTATCCCTTTTGAAAATATATAGTTGCAGTCTGATACCTCTACAGCAAAGAATCTCACCATCACCTTTGCCAAAGTTTATTCTAATCAAGAGAATCAGGGTAAAATAAGAGAAGTTTCAGTTGAGGAATGTCTAGGTGGCATCTCAAAATTGACAATTTAGGCACTGTTTTGCCATTTGTGATTTCTCAGGCACCAACTATAAAACTTATTTGATTTCAGTTATACGTCACAACAGGCATATATTCCATCTAAATACAGACACTTTTATTTTTTAATCTTTCAACTTTTTTAAAATTATATTTCAGCCAGTCCTGAGCACATTTTCCCAATCAGAGAAAATACATTCAAAGGAAATTAAGTTTGACTCCACTGGAGCAGATTTACAGTTCTTCCAATAAAACAAGCAAATTAAAAATATGAATACAAAGATGAGGTAAAATGGTAATAAGTAAAAATACTCCTTCAACTATTTATACAATGAATATGCCTCTATTGCCCAAAAAAATTAGTTACCCTGCACCGAAGTTTGAACCCGGGTCTCATATTATGGCTTATTGCCCTAGCCACTACGCTAGCTGAGCGAACAGATACACTGCAGATAAACAACTTTGAAAATGACTGTTGAATATTTAGTGGATTATTATAACAAAATAAAAAAACAAATCAGTTAAGCGTTTATATTGTTGTGAGCTTTGAGTACATGGACTCTCAGTTCGACACATGGGGAATAGAAGGCTCCATCTCTGGCTAGGTTTGTGCGATTATGAGGGCTCTTTGGAAACGTCACATGGCCACCCGCAAAGTCAAACTAACAGCATCACAAGCCGATCACAGAGAAGAAAATACCTTGCGTGCAGGTGAAATGCTCAGGGCCTGATCTCATTGGAAGCAGTGCCCCAGAAAAAAACATGCATGGGGACTTGCAAATCTAGTCGCAATATAACACAGACATATTGGGCTAGCACAGATTTATCCTCAAACACAGATTATCATAAAATATCACAGGTAAGAAAAAATATTTGCTCATCTCTGTAGAATGTAAAGTGTATGCCTGCTGTTCTCTGAGTATGGTGTCAATTTAAAATCACTTCTTACTTTCGTATATCACTGGATTCTATGGGCTTTTCCCTTTCACTCGATTTATTGTTTGCATGCATAGCACAAATTCAGTAGAAATGTTAGCAATCAAGCACTGATATTATTCTATCCTATGTTTTGCTACGTGCTTATTTTCTTGCATGGTACTTGAATTGTGTTCGATTCAGGTTAAAATGGTCATTATGAGCTTCTCGCCAAGTTTCTTCCCTTTACGTGGATAATCTTTATGGCAGTGTTGCTATTGGGAAACTTGCTGTATTAATGACATTTATTGATTGCCCTCGGTACCAAGAGTGGTCAGGTTTTAGAGGTATAGTTTTTAAAAATTACAAGCTAACAAAAAAGTTAGTACACCATTAATTCCGTTTCCAAACGCGAAAATATGCTAATAGTTGCTAACTTTGTTTCTTAAATTTAGGCACTTTACGGCATTAACTCATTTTCAACAATGCACGAGTCAATGTCAGTAAACGGGACCTTATTTTACCATGTGACCAAAACTAATCCATGAAAAAAAATCCCATGTTCCCTCATTTTTACAACATCATCGCAAGTCTTCTCTGGCATTGATGCATCCATGGATTCATGCCATTTAAATTCTGCCCCAAACATCTGAATGAGGCAGAAATTGAGATTTACCAGCCTAGGCTATAGGAGTTCAACCCGGCAGTCTTCAGGTGCTATAGCCCGCCTACTTATGATTACTTTTAGGGCTTCCTGCTGGCAGACAGAAGCAGTCTTTTAATTATCCAGATTTTTTTCCTTCTTTTTTATTATTCTGATTTCTTTTCTTTTTGGCAAAAAAAATCCCAACAAACCAAATTCCACTATATTTTACAAAAAGTTTCTTTGTAGTCTGAAGGTGTCGTGCTAACCTTTTCATTGTGATTGGTTGATTCAATCAAGGGAAATAAGGCCAAGAAAAATAATAGGTATGTTTCTAATTACAATGATTTGAAAAATTGGCAGGTAGGCATTTTCATTTTTTTTTTTGCTGAAAGTTTTCTTTTAGTAAAATTTTTAGAGCAGGAAGGTGATCAGTCTCTCTTTCCTCTGTCACAACAGTATGTAAGGCATACGCCAAACCTGAGAGAGACGTGCCACGGGTAAGTGATTTTGGTGTGTGCTACATTCATCATATAAATGTACAAGTATGTCTGTTGTTGCATAAGACTTTATTAAACGGACAGAACAAGAAAAGTTGATATAAAAAGTTTTTAAGATACTGAACAAGCACTGTATTTGAATGGCACTGAGCTAGACTGAGACAACGATTTTCTAACTGTAATTTTTGTCATTTTACATCACTAAGTGGAGGGCTACAAGAATCACTAGGTTTCCAAACGTGCTTCATCGCATATACAGCAGTTCCAACTGCAGGTTGATCCGGCTAAACTAGGAACAAAAAAAAAAAAAAGTCGTCTTTCAAACAACAATCCATGACTGAAAATTAACTTCAGCGTTTGACTGGAAAAACGAAGCCACTGAGTGACAATGTTTTTACTTTGGCAAGTCAAATCATTTCTTGCAAACTCTCACCTCAAAAACTACCGGCGAATGGGAAAGATGTTCACAAACATCAATGGGCTTTTGCACTGAGCTTCGCACGAGGGCTCTGCTGGAGAATACCGACAAACCACAAAACAGCTAAACCAGTGAACAACAAAAAAATGATGAGAGCCATCAATGACATCGCAACAGATATTGGGGGGTCAGCTTCATTTTTTTTTAATTGTAAATTGAAAACATGGAAAAATCTTTAATGTTAGCCCTACTGATGTAGGTTGGGCCAGGAAACCGGAAACACTCCCATTTTTTTTTTATTTGGCCTGAGTCTTTCTGAAAATTCGGCCAAGAGCCAGAACTTAAAAAATCGGAAGTCCGATTTGAACAAATTTGGTTTCATCTGAAAGCTTATTCAATTTTATGAAAATCACCACATATCGCCATATCTCAACAGTTTTCCTCTATCATGAACAGCATAGACTGCACCAATCAATAAACATGAAGGTGGTCAAATTGGGCAAAATGAGGGTGCATGTCTTATAAAATCATCTCAGAAACGCTGGACAGTTTGGATTGGCAGTATTCAACACTTTCTATCAGCAAAAGGTTATACAAAAAAGAATATGGATACATCCAAGATTAAAGCATTGTTACATCCTGCATTATAACTACACACAAAAGCAAGATCTCCAGAATGTTTTTACTGAAAGTGTGATGCATGGTGCAGAATGTGGTCGAGACCATAAACTTGTTCATGGCAAGTTAAATTGCTAATTAGGAGGCAAGCAATCGCAACTGGGTCTAAGTGCCAAAGCAGATTAATGTTTCCAAATTGCAATTTTCAGAAATGCGTGAAGTTTTCAGTAACACCTTTGAAAACATTACCTCTGACAATGTACAGTGTAAAACACAAGTGTACAAAGTAGGTGTTGATGTTCTTAGTCTTAAGAAGACAAAACACTGTGACTGTAGATGAGAATGACGCTGCAATCACCAAGCACCTGGAAGAGAAAAACAATTGGAATGAGAAGTCTCTCCGTGTGGATGGTTCGGTGTGGATTGTTACAGAGAAAGCCTTCAAGGAAGCAAAATCGAGACTGCAGTGGAAGGTTCGACAGATGAAAAACAAGTGGGGGTCTGAGGTTTCAGCAGAAATGCAGAGAGCTTTTGACTGCAAAGATTTGAAGTCAAACAGCACAATCAGACAAGTCTTCTGTCCACAACCCTCAACAATGGTACCTTTAAAGTCAAAGGACAGCTCTGTCTTCATGAAATATTCTGGAGTTATCTTTGCTCGATGGACTGATAGTTTTACAGATCTGTCCAACAATCTGTCAGCAATTGATGAATCCGTTATAATAGAGGGTCGCCGCGAAAAGAAATCAAAAAGGAAATGACAACTGACCCCACTATTGATGAAATAAAATCTGCTATCAAACGAGTGAACACAGAAAGCACCAGGTTTAACTGGAATACCTGTAAAGCTTTTGCACTTTGGAGGAGACAATATTGCTATTGCTGTTCATGTGCTTATTCTTGCTGTTAGTCAAGGTAATCCTGCTCCTCGGGACTGGGTTGATGCAATTATGCTGTCTCATTATAAGGGCAAGGGTTCCAAGACAGTGGTGACCATAGAAGCATAAGCTTGCTAGAAGCAGTAAATAGTCAGATAGAGTGGCGCTGCCCTGTCTTCCCAAAAAGCCAATACGGGATACTTTGGACATGGTTTTCTCTGCCTGCAAACTTATGAAATAGTATATCGAGAAACAAGTACCGCTGTACTTAGTATTTGTGGGTTTAACCAAGGCCTTTGACAGTGTCGACCGTAGGGCCTCCTGGACCGTACTGGGGAAGCTTAGATGTCCTTCTATTTATTGAGTTATTTTAACAGCTGCATCACAACATAAAGCTAGCAGTAAACATTAAGGGGTCATTTCTGGAACCAATTCCTTTTGACAACAACGTGATACAAGGGGATATACCACCACCCGTTCCGTTCTGGAGTGCTGAACAGTATGTTTATCTTAGAAGCAAACTCAGTAGAGATGGCTCACTTGATGCAGAAATAAGCCATAGAATAGCAAAAGCCAGTATTGCTTTTCAGAAATTTGAGCTTTGCTGTTTGGGTCAAAAACATGACAACATATTGGCGTCATTTTAAGCTGCTGGAAATGTTTAATCAGAATTCCGCCCCAGAATCATAAACATAAAATGGTCCTCTTACAGACGGAATATATTGTTTTTGAGAGCGCATGCAGCACAAGTATTGAGAATAGGATAATCCTGCGCCAGATATGTTGGGCCGAGCACATCATTTAGATTGAAGATGGGAGGCCCCCTAAACAGTTATTTTATGGTGAGCTAACCTCAGGAGAAAGGCTGCATAAACCAAGGGAACAGTCTGAAGGATGTTCTGAACCTCAAAGCACTGGGGATCAATGTTACAACTAGGCGGCACTGACTAATAGCCATGCATCCTCGAGGAAGGTCGTCAGGGAGGGATGTAGTGACTTTAAATGTAAGTGCGTGGAGCATGCTGCATTGAAGCTTGCACCTCGAAAGAAAGACGAAAGTGCAGTGCCTGCCGATGTCCAGTAGGAGTTGAAGTGTAACATATGTGGACATTACCCTCTGTCAAGAAAAGGCTTCGTGCATCACCTTAAATTACACGGACGGAGACAAAACCAAGCAGTTTATGAGGAAGCTTTACTGCCTCATCTGGCAAGATACATGCCTGCATGCGGCATAGTTTATAAGTCAACTGGAGATTTGACGAGGCACTCCAAAATACACAAAGCTGTTCTTCATCCGGCAGCTTTGAAAGACAGAAATTTCAAATGTCAGATCTGTGAACGTTTGTGCACGATAGAAGCTGGGTTGAAAAGTGACCTGTATGCATATAGTCGTAAAGCTTTAAAATGAAGAGATGGCTGTCAATAAAGAGCAACATGTATGTGTGTGTTTGGATGTATGTAGGGGTGGGCGGTATAAACGGTAGATGGTAGAGACAATATAAATTTGGCCAAAGTTGGAGATTTTAAATATACCGGCCCACCGCGATAGAGCTAGTTGATGATGTCATTAAGCTGTACCTGCTTTATTTGGATAATGGCCGAAAGCAGAGAGGAAAGTATTGAGCGTACAGAGGAGGGGGTGCTCGTGAAAAACACCGGTGCAACATCGTTCATCTGTACTTGGTTTGGATTTAAGGCGTCCGATCATGAGCAGAAAAACAATCTGCAAATGCGGTTGGAAGAGGTGGGCTGGGCACGGTTCATCCATGTTCATTCCTAATGTGAAAGCAACTGTACTTGAGCATTAATGTTGTGTTACAGCTCTCTTGTTCGAACAAATGCAGCGGAAAAAGGATCTCTCCATTCAAACGAAGAAATTAAATGCTTGCTCAAAATTTAGGCGGAAAAAAATACATACAATCACAACTGGATACTACACACAAACTCGGAGATTTATGGAATACTTTGTGAGTAGTAACATTTGCGTGGTTATCACAGAACAATAGATCAGTGCCGTGAAAAACTAAGGAAAATATAGCTGCGATATTTCTAATATCTGATATCTGATATATATATGCGAAAGTCTGGCAGCCCAAGTTATGAGACAGATACATTTTTTGTGGTATAAGGCGGTGGACAGCATAATCAGTCAAAAACGCAATGGTGAAAGAATTCCATATTCGACCTCCACCAATATCAAAATTAATCGGTTCTTTTATTTTTCGGCTTACCTTGATGTTTGGACACCCAGAGAAAGATTCGGGTGTGTAAAAACATCAGCATCCAGTCGAGAAAATTTAGCTTTTCATTTCTCCTACTGCTATACGTGGTAATTCATGTTACTGCTCACACTAGGGGTTGCTACTGCATGTGCAGTATATGCATTTGTGATATTATTATTCAATATTAATATTCTAAACCCCCTTGTCAATAATCAAACCCCTGAAATACATTGGCGTCGGGAGGAGGGGGGCGACTGGGGCCATGGCCCCTGCTGGAATCTGATTGGCCCCCTCTCGGCCCCTCAGAGAAATAAATGTTTTTTCATTGGGTAATTTGTTTACCCTCAGAGGTGTGTTATCTGGTTGTTACAGCGCAGCTTTATGAGGGCGGGGTGAGGGGGAAATAGTATTAAGGTCAGTGTTGCCTGATTGGGCTGGGCTGGGCTCGTTTGAATTGTGGGGGAAAAAAAATCCCATGGGCAGTTGGACACATTTTGGGCTGGTTTGGGATGAACTCGGCGGATTTATTTAACATCCATAATTTGCATTTGTTAAGTGCACACGTATAACATTTATTGGCTTTTACAACATTGATTGATGTACATTTTGGCCACTCTCATTGAGAGTAGGAAGCCAAGGCCATGTGGTCACGACTAGAGCCTTGGTCACGGTGAGCTACACCGCCTCCCTCTCCTCTGGACCCCATTTAACATTAGGCTCGTTTGTGATGAGCCAGGTCTACGCAGATTCAACTACCGGCGATCGGCACACAATGAATGCCAGTTAGTTTTGTGTCCGACTTCATCCCGCCTTGCTCTAACGTATTACAAAAGTGGACAGCGATAAAATCGCGACAGCGAGGCAGCCGCAGTTTTTAGAGCCAGGCACTGCAGTTGCTCTCCACCGACAGCACCGCCTGGCTCTAACCTGATCTAACAGCTGATATTGTTGAGACAACCTCTAAACCAATGACGATTTATATACACGCTCTACGTTTGTTGAATGGGAGAGAGTTTGATTTTATTTGTCAGATTTGAAGGTTTTGTCTGGTTACAGAAAACCGGCGGCTGATGGTGACGTTTAATTGGGATTCATGTCACAGATCATGAGCTGAACATAGTCTATTGTACATAAACACCGCACTGTTTTAATTATTGAAGTACTCAGCAGTACAAATATTTCTGGTAAGTGGGATGTGAGAATTTATTTTTTTTTTGGCAGGGGGGGGGGGGCCTCAGGTGAATAGGATGTATGTATTTCTGTGACTCCCTGAATATTCTCTCAAGGCTCCTGGAAACTGTCCGACTTCATTGCAGCTTGTTGTCTCTGCCCCCCGCTGCAGCCCCTGCTCTCGTTTACTTTCCAGACTAGGCGCAGTTCATCTCGAACGAGCCTGATGGTGCTAAATGTTAGCCCAGAAGGCAAGCGCACCTGAGCAGTCGCAGCCCACCGCCTTTAGCCAGCTAAGCCTTCACCCTGCCCAGATAACGAACGGTATTATTGTAATCATACAAGTGTGGGGACACTCGACAGCCGTGCACTGGTGCTTCACGAGGTTGCGCACCTCCAAGATTTTGAAACTTTTCAAAAGCCGCACAAGTGTCGCTTACACTTATTGGTCGCCCAGTTCAAAATGCTACTACTTCTGTCGTTTTGTGCCTGATGGTACTACTTCCTATAGTATTTTTTTTCTACTGCCCCATGTATTTGTGCCAAGTATAAATGCCTCCGCGCTCTGTTGAGGTGCGCGCAATGTGCAAATGGAGCCAGGCGAAGGTATAACTGAGGCTTTATGTCTGCCGACTGACTTTTCGAAGACAGCCTTTTTCGCACATTACACACAGGGTTTGAAGCTCAAAAAAATTGTCACACCAGAAAAATGAAATTACCTCATGAATGAAATCCAAAAAAAATGAGTTGCATCCAAATGCACTTTGTGATGGTCAGAGGTGTATAGTAACGAACAGTAGCCTACTTAAGTAGTTTTCTTTTTTTTTGAGAATTTGTACTTTACTTGAGTTTTGACTTTTTATCATCTTTTAAATGTAGTAGAATAAAAATTAAAGTATACTTTCACTTTGTTACTCGTTACAAATTAAAATATTAATGTAATTCATCAGGATTATCTGGATTTGACGCGTTCAAGAACAATGGCGCTCGGCTGGGTATCTTTGTACAGATGTTGATGTCAGCAGACGTGAAGCTGCAAATTTATGCACGCAGGTATGATATTCTATTTCTAGATGGCACACCAGGATCAGTTATTGCATATGCAGAGAATCCTGACACACTGTTCACATCTCGGGTTTTAAGTACAAGATCAGTGGTAGCAAGTGGTGGATGTAACACCTTCCCTAAGGGAATGATAAGATCGAGCTACTGGATTAAGGTTTTTCTCTCAGCACACACAGATCCACACACACACACACACACACACACCCACCCATTCCCAGCCCCCTCCCCTCGCTTACCACACACACACACACACACACACACACACACACACACACACACACACACACACACACGCACACACACACACACACATACCCAGCCCCCTCCCCTCACTCATACACACTCACATCAGTATACTCCCACAGTGGGGGGCGCCTGGCACCTGGTCACACTTGGTAATGCTGTATTGTACTCAGAAGGAAGATACATGATCAAAGGTAATATCAACATCCTGTAAGTTTGGCTGGATGTCTATGGGAAGGTGTTACATCCACCATTTGCTCTACCACTGATCTTGTACTTAAACCCCGAGATGTGAACAGTGTGTTAGGGTTCTCTGCGAACGCTATGTCGGACGCTAGGATCCTCCCTTGCGCATTGTAATAAAAGCCTTTTCAATTGGAAAGTGGTCATTGGTGTGCCACCTCATCGGTCCCGACTTGATTCCACGACAGAAAACAGTCTTAACAGAAGATGCGATCCATTTGGGCTAATAAGCTAAATTAGTAGGCTAACACACCACTTTTGTTCACTTGAAGGTTCTGCAATTCAGTGCGAAAATGAAAGGAAACAGCTTAAAATGTCAGAAATCTATTCAATACACCAATTTGATTGCATAACAGCATGTGACGTCATTGCACACAACTTTTTATTCGCTTTAATGCCATTAGATGGAAATGCATTTTCACCTGCTTTGTTCAGATGAAGATTTTTGGTAAACTTCAGATAGTTCGATTGTCGAGTGGATGATAACATAGCAAGTAACTACTGCTGTGATATAAATCAAACTCACAAGTAGTAAAGCGATCCAAAGTCAAGAGGTTTATCTTTGTTAAAGTCTTGATCGCTCGCAGCAGCCATCGTGGTAATCAAATAGTGCAATCACTAGAAAACAAAGCTCGATCTTAAAATTCTGGCAAATTTAAATCCAAGAGATCATGTTATTTAACCCCCAGAGCAATACTCTAGAACTTAATTTTAGCGGCTATCCGGATAACCAACAGAATGACTGACAAACTGACACACAAACGAACTACCGTATGCCCCGCTTGCGCATGCGCACCGAGGCATAATAAAAAGGTAAAAATTACCAACAAAGAATCCAGCAAAGGCCAAAGCCTGGACTGAATTATAAAATGAATATCACATTCATTTATCAAGTCAGTTTTGCTTGCTTACCAAATTCAGCAAACACAAAACTGTGCAACATCTATGGTGAATGCTCTGTCTGACAATTTATGGGCATGTTCTGCATTTATATGAAGATTACCAACAGAAAAGTGGATGTTTTTTTTTTTTTTTTACAATAACGTGCCAATTGCAAGATTCTTCAAGAGAAAGATGGCATATTAACTGAATTTTAAGTTCTACAGAAATGTAATTGCTGCCCATGGCTGTTGCTATGCTGAATCGCTGGCCAGACGCTGATGTGGAATGACATAACGACAGCCTAATAGTAGGCAGATTGTGAGTCAGTTCAATCTGTACCCTACAGCAAAGCGGGAAATCTCAATTCAGCCATTTTTACAAAAGAGACAAAATTAATAAAAATGAAAAGGTCAGGACTCATTCTTTCTTCTTTTCTCTCTCGCAACATTTCATAGAGCACAAGACAAACAGCACCAGTAATTTACTGCAGATTCTATGATGATACATAATAGAGAAATTAATGTCCATTCGCTTCAGGCTGCAATAACTATCTCCAAAGTGTAATTGGAATGACTCACAAATATACTGCATTGACAAAAGCAAGTGAGCTGCTTAAAGGACCGGTCCCTTTGAGGATCTGAAAAACAGGCATGTAGGCAGTGGGGCTGTCATGCGCGGGCTTTCAGCATCATTCACATATAGAGGATTTTAGCATTTCTGTCTGAGTACACGGCGCTCACATGGTTATGCGCTAAAGGGCATGCAAGTAGGAAGTGAGGCTCCAGGGCATGGCTCAGAAACATTTCCTAAAAGTCTAAAGACATACTACATGCGCAACCCCAATCAAAAATATTTGGGACAAAGTATGAATTGTGAATAAAATCAAAATGCAGTGACTTTCAAATCACACCAGCCAGTATTTTATTCACAATAGAACAGAGATAACATAGCAAATGTTGAAACAGAAATTTTACAATTTTCTCCACAAAATGAGCTCACCTCAAATTTGATGGCAGGTACAGGTTTCAAAAAAGTCAGGACTGGGGCCTCTTTACCATGGTGTAACATCCCCTCCAGTAGCGGCTCGAGACCCAGGAATGGCGGGGCGCAGACACGTCCCTTTATGGCAATTAGTCCTGGGTAGTTCGCAATCATTTTCCTTTACTGACGCGTTTTCCAATTATCGCACTTGGCAACTTAAGACACGGTCTCTCCATATGCGATGAAACAGCGATGATATCATGGGCTTAATTCAGCTCAGTGGCCTGAACTGAGAATTGTGACAAAACATCCGTTTAAAACAGTCGTTAGTCCTGACCTGTTCTCAGCTATTTTCATGATTGACAAAAGGTTCTCTCCGAGAGCACTCCACAGTTAACAGCTGCTGCTTGTTCTCCCCGATTACGTAAGAAGACAATCATTCATCTGGACGCTTATTAGCTGTATTTAAATCAACGTTATTCAAATTTGCATACCTGTCGCCTCTCACGCAGACAGCTTGAGCAGCACGCTGCCTATTTAACTGCCAAGTGCCACTTTTTTATCAACCCACACAATACAGAGAATGAAAGGCGATATTTCACTGGAACACGGACCTGATCAATCAACGCGAAGCACTGGCCTATTAATAAGTAAATTTTTTTTCTGTACTGAATTTCGCCCATGATTTCATTGCTGTTCGATCACATATGGAGAGACCATGTCTTAAGTTGCCAAGTACGATAACTGATTGCGAACTACCCAGGACTAATTGTCATAAAGGGACGTGTCTGCGCCCCGCCATTCCTGGGTCTAGAGCCGCTACTGATCCCCTCTTCTTTTGAGCACAGAGTGGAGGTGTCTGGGCATTAGAGAGACAAGTTTCTTGAGTTTAGCCATTAATTTGATCCCACTCTTGTTTAATACAGGCTTCCAGCTGCCGGAGAGTCTCCAGCAGCTGGAAGCCTGCATTAAACAAGAGTGGTAGAGTTCCAGCGGAGAGTTTTGGGTCTCCTTTGACAGACTTTTCGTTTAATTATGCGCCAAATGTTCTCAACCGGTGAAAAATAAGGACTGCAGGCCATTTCAGCACAGGGACTCTACTACTACTGAGCAATAATAGCTGCAGTATGTGGTTTTGCATTGTCCTGCTGAAATACGCAAGGCCTTCCTTGGAATAGATGTCGTCTGGAGAGGAGCATATGTTGCTCTAAAACCTTTATATACCTTTCAGCATTCATGGTGCTTCTTAAAACATGTAAATGTCCCAAACCATATGTAGCAATGCATCCCAATAACCATCAGAGATGCTGGCTTTTGAACTGAATGCTGATAACAGGAGAGGTGGTCTTTCTCCACTTTTTCTCCGCTTTCCCATTCTTGCTTGATGTGCAGCTTAAGTTATTCAACAGTCCGGGGTCTCCGTTGTCGTATTTTAATCTTCATAATGCGCCACACATTTTCAGTGGGAGACAGGTCTGGACTACAGGCAGGCCAGTCTAGTACCCACACTCTTTTACTATGGAGCCATGCTGTTGTAACACGTGCAGAATGTGGCTTGGCATTGTCTTGCTCAAATAAGCAGGGGCGTCCATGAAAAAGACGTTGCTTGATTGGCAACATATGTTGCTCCAAAACCTGTATGTACCTTTCAGCATTAATGGTGCCTTCACATATGTGTAAGTTGCCCATGCCTTGGGCATTAATACACCCCCATACCATCACAGATGCTGGCTTTTGAACTTTGTGCCTATAACAGTCCGGATGGTTCTTTTCCTCTTTGGTCCGGAGGACACGACGTCCACAGTTTCCAAAAACAATTTGAAATGTGGACTCGTCAGACCACAGAACACTTTTCCACTTTGCATCAGTCCATCTTAGATGAGCTTGGGCCCAGCGAAGCCGGCGGCGTTTCTGGGTGCTGTTGATAAATGGCTTTCGCTTTGCGTTGTAGAGTTTTAACTTGCACTTGCAGATGTAGCGACGAACTGTAGTTACTGACAGTGGTTTTCTGAAGTGTTCCTGAGCCCATGTGGTGATGTCCTTTACACACTGATGTCAGTTTTTGATGCAGTACCGCCTGAGGGATCGAAGGTCACAGGCATTCAATGTTGGTTTTCGGCCTTGTCGAATACGTGCAGTGATTTCTCCAGATTCTCTGAACCTTTTGACGATATTACGGACCGTAGTTGATGAAATCCCTAAATTTCTTGCAATAGCTCGTTGAGGAATGTTCGACAATCAGCTCACGCATTTGTTCACCAAGTGGTGACCCTCGCCCCATCCTTGTTTGTGAATGACTGAGCATTTCAGGGAAGCTGCTTTAATACCCAATCATGGCACCCACCTGTTCCAAATTAGCTCGTTCACCTGTGGGATGTTCCAAATAAGTGTTTGATGAGCATTCCTCAACTCTCTTAGTCTTTTTTGCCACTTGTGCCAGCTTTTTTGAAACATGCTGCAGGCATCAAATTCCAAATGAGCTAATATTTGCAAAAAATTACAAAGTTTACCTGTTACCTGTTTTCAGTAAGCCGAAAAAGTTGTAATTTTTTTCAATTTTGCTGGAGGTTGTGTGTGCTACTTTTACCGATTTCTGATAACGCTGTTTATGTGTTGCCGTGTAAACTGGGTGAAACGGGGTTTTAGGTTCTGAAAAGTCACTGCATGCGCCAGAAAATGCTTAACATCATGTGAGCAACCTATCAGTCAACACAAACGAATCTCGGGCCATATTTATTGTTTTGAAAGGAACAGGAAGTCGCGGGTCTGATTCGTTGTTGTCAATTCTGAGATTCTGATTGGTTGGCATGGCTTTATCCTTCTCCCGACATTGCCGCCCATAGATTTGGCATAGTTATGATGGCGCTCGACGGCGGATTTATCGGGGTTCATGTAAATGACAGCATTTTTGAGAACGATGTTGTGTGCACGATGTTATGATTGAAAACTGAGGAGGGGGGAATATTCGTTTCTGTAAATACCCGGCTATGTGTAAACGTGGCCTGACATTCTTTCAATCTAACGCGGCAGCCTGGTTAGGTTGGTCTGCTTCTCATTATCTCCTCTTAATCATTATGGGCCACATTTTGGTTTTGATTGGTCAGTTGGCAGAAAAAATGGCTTGATTGCAAGTTAGGCAAAGTACACGGGAATAGATTTAAGGTAAGCTAATTATGCCAAGGTGATGGAGGCTGTCCAACCTTGCTGGTAATAAGCAGACTTCAAATTGCACTTTTCTTCCCGGAAGAATTTCAAATGGCCTCTGATGTTAGTTCAACACTAAATTAAAGGTATGTGGCATAGAATAGGTAATAATCAAGCTCGTCTGTCTGGCCCATAGAGGGAATTACTTTTATTGCGCTTAAAAATTATTGTAATACATATAATCTCCCAGCCCGACTGACCAAGCATCAATATACAAAGAAAAAGGAGGCTTTTGGCTTCCTTATTTGACACCAGTTTATAGCGAACCCAACCCCCAAACCCCCCACCCTTAACTTGAACCCTAACTGTAAAATAATGATGCCAAGACCTCCTATTTCATCGTGTATCAACACTTGGTGGGGTAGCGTCACTATATGATGACTCAGGATGAGAACGTGTTGGCTGTTCACATAAAATAACCCAAAAGTGAAGTTGCAAAGATCAATCAAATATTGAAGGCTAAAGCAAATATATACTGACCAAAAAAAGAAATGCAATTGTCCCAACACTCCCATTTATGTCTTGAGTTCCTTGTAGACACCGGGGCCTATAAAAATCCAACTGAAAATAAGTATAAATCAGATGTAAAACATGTAAAATAATCATAATCAAAACCCCGATGAAAGTAATGTATAAAAAGAGTTCAGCTTTTTTTACTACTTGTAGTATAATGGCATAATGCATTAATTATTTGCACTAGACAACTCTGAAAGTTAGAAATCACTTACAGTACACCTAGAACAAACAATATAAAAGCGTAGGTTTGCATAAAAACAGTTGGGACATGTCACTAATTCGGGAGGAAAGTTGTTCATATTATCTTTGTATAGTGAGAACTGAAGTCAATCATGTAGGATAATTCCGATGAGCCCGCTGAGAATTATATGTGAGCATCCAAATTAGAGCTAACGGAAATGTACAGAAAATAGTTTGGCTGGTTGCTATGACTAGAAGTGCCCTAATTGTCTATATCATGAAGGAATGAAGGCAGTTAGCTCCTTCATTGCTTCCTTCCTGCGAGGAAACACAGAACCAACCGTGGATGAAAGCAAAGATCTAATATGGACCACAATCCTTCGCAGCCGTAGCAACTGAATGTGTTGTGTGTGTCCTAGAGTTTTGTGAGAAATTGATGCTACGTTTGCTGTCAAGCTCATGACATTGAAGGAAAGGACATCTGATATTCCTCAAACATCTCCCAAGGTTCCATTAGAATCTCCCTGCAACTTTCCCTTTATCTTTGTGATGTTTTATAGTGAGGCCAAGGAAAAGTAGAGAGGAAAAGAAAAGGGCAGCATATTTAAGAGAATTTGGATTCAGTCTATATCTCCAACATGACTAAGCATGCTGTGCTAACCAGGGATGGGACTTGTATACGTGCACACGTGTACACGGTTAGCCAATCATAAACGTTTTGAAAAAACACTAACGTGACTAAGTTCACTCACGAGCCTCTTGTGATGTCACGAACCTGGTCACGTGGGTTTGTTGACTACCGTGGTTGGCAAAAAGCCACAACATAACAATTGATTTGATAGGTGAAGTAAAGGTGTCTTCCACTTTTCCTCATTATGCCAGTTAGTTACAGCTTTATTAACTGCACAAACGGTTTTGTAAAGGGTTCACGAAATATGTTTCCTACGAATTCCGGATGGAGAAACGAAAAAATTTGCTTGGATTGCTGCAATTTGACGCAAGAACTGGGTGCTGCCGACCCACTGGCGTGTTTGTACTATTCACTTTGTCGGGTAAGTCGCAAGTTATTTTCCTTCAATTTTTTACATGACATTTTGCTTAGTTTTCACATTTTATTATTCGGTCATGGCAAGGGAATGATCTTTTTTGCGTTGGGTAATTCGATTGGGTCCTTATGCTTTCCGATAGCAAGTGTTTAAGTGACAGTTTGGATATTAGTATTGGAAAGAATTTCGTTTTCAACCTTCATCAGTATCGACTGAGATCAGAACTTTTCGCGGCTGACCTTGACTTTTGGGTAACCAGAGAACATTCAAGTGTGTAAAAACGTCCATCGTACATCCAGTTACGAAAATTTACAGTTTAATGTCTACTGCAGCTGTAACGGCGGCAGCCTTGTTACTGATGACGCACCAGGTGGATAGGGAATTTGCAATATTTGCATTTGCGATATTAAATATTAATGATAAATTCTAAACCCCCTTATCACAAATAAAGCCATCCAAAATATATTGGCGCCCCCTTTTAAAATCTTTCTGATAAACGTACTACTGTGAATTACTTTCACTGATCAACGATGATCAACAAATTTTGAATTTCTGTGCGATGTAGGAAAATCAAGTGATGATCCAGCCGACCCAGACCCAAAGAAGGGTTGTTCCTCCAACCTTTCAGCTCGGAAGGATCCGGAAGCCTACACAGACCTTTGTTGTACTTAAGCTTAGAGAAATATCTTGCCTTTGCGGTACTGTCAAGGTTTTGTACATATTCAGAGACCGCCCAATCGGTTCCACAACTGCAGGATACCATACTTCCCCAGTTTTGTTGTATTGATTTACATTTGTTCTTGCCAACCACGCTAATACGCATGCCTGAACATGACATCAATGTTTGTAAACAAGAATTATTGCTATAGAAGTGCTGTTTGGCAGGTTTTTGAAAGAAACTTAACTGTAAACGCTGTCAAGTGTATACTGTCATGCTGAATTAGCCTTTAAGGGTAGAAGCACAGCCTCAATGGTAAACCACCGACAGTGGAAACAACCGTATAGCCTGGTACCGTCTATTGATTTAATAAGCGTATCTGGCTGATAACGGCGTTTATGGATGTTCCAGTTTTTTTGTTTGTTTCTCTGCAGGATTATGGCTTTATTTTCATGAAATAGTGGAAGATGCAGCATGGGCCAAAGAGGAATCCATTACATTTTGGAGCAGATGTGAATCAAAACTTGGATACAAAAATTATTTTTCATTTTTGGAAACTTTGCAAGATATGCCATTTATTGCGACAAAATCAAATACCCTTCATCTTAAAATCGTGTGGATGATAGTAAAGTTCAATACAGAGAGTTTCTGCAAAGATTTCTTCTTGCTAGTCAATGTGTCTAGAAGGGAAGGGTTTCATTTGCAGGTCAAATCTATAGAAAATCTGCTCCCATGTACTGCAGTGTTAATATTTTTAATAATAAATTTGCTCATCTGGTTTACTCAAGCGCAATAATGCCCTTAAAATGACTATGTACTGAATCTGATATTGTGGATTGGTACAATGGGGTTATTTCAAATACGATCATGCAAAAATAGCTCAGTACACTGTGCTGTGCCGTGGGTTGAATGAAAGGCAAGCAAATTCCTCACCTTTTAACACCTGATTACAATCATCTAGTTCCCATTTTCATTCTCCTCATGAAAAAATCCCTCAAAAACAGCGGATACCCTTGTGAAACAGGACGTGATCGGATGACACAAATCACTGTTTTGTCCCGACATTACGTGAAATGAAGAAATGTGACCAATGAAACCTTGTTTTATTAGCAATAATTGTTGGGGTGTCAAAAAAATGTTAAAAACTGATTTAAAAACATTGTCGACTCGCAATTATGGGTTATTGACAGCATATGCAGCTATTTTTCTTTCTTAATTTTTGCAAAGGGTGCCAGTATTTCTACATTTTATTGAAAAGGTTTACAGCAATTGCAGGGTAAATGATTCACTTAGTAGAACAGGTAAATATTATCTGCGGTTTCACTGCAGCTTGAGAGATGTAGCAGTGTGTATTGGTGCACAAGCAGCCAGGTAGATGTTCTCAGCTGTCACTGCGGATGTATGTCTGGCACCATTCTGCTGAGAGTCTGTGACAGAGCACTGCTGTGAGGGCTGGCCTTTGCACATCAGCACAATCATGCAGACACACCTGACATTATCTGGAGCCGAGCGCAAATGTATGTGTCAACACAATATTTTCACAGAGACCTTTCTCTGCATATAAAGAGTTCTGGATTAACTACCGGCATCTTTTCTCTGTAATGATACACGTACAGGACTCTAAAGATTTAGAAATGCCCATTTTACAGCCATGTAACGCCAAAACGGCGAAGGGGAGGGAAGGCATTGGAACTCATTATCAGAATTTTTTCAGGGCAGTTAATCTGGCAGGGGAGGTCAGTCAATTTGTTGTAATGCATGCAGAAACTCATTTTATCACTGCCAATAGGGAGGGGCCATTCATTTACAGGAATGATGGCCATTCAGCTGCCAATCACATCCAACAAACAGCAGCCCTGGGTCCCGCAAATGGGAAGAGGAGGGACATATTATTTTTGGATAGATTTATAGAAAGATGGGGGGGGTACCAACAGGAAATGATCCATCTTTGATCCGCACTGAACTCCGCCATTTTAACGTGGGAGCAGATTTACACTCAGTCCCCTGTGATTAGAATGAACACTTTGTTTAATCCGACAGCTGACATCTTGACTAGTTGGAAAATGTCCACGCCCCACCTACAGAAGACCACCAGAGCATTCTGCTTTCCTGACTCTCAGTGGAATCAAGGATTTAGTGGGAAGTCGCAGGCTAGGTGCAAATTACAAAAAAAGCAACTTAATCTCATCAGGATGTAAAATAGAGTGGTGTGTGTGTGTGTGTGTGTGTGTGTGTGTGTGTGTGTGTGTGTGTGGGCGTGGGGGGGGGGGGATTCAAGACTGCAGCTGGGAGTATGTTTGGTGAACTTGACCCCTCAACCCCCCCTCTCTCCCCACCACTGCCACAGAAATGCAAGGACCCCCAACACCAGGGACTCTCCTGCCCTCCAGTAGGGTATTATTTTTCAACAACAATAGCCTCCATAGCTTATTCATTTACCCGATTCCAAAATCAATCTTAGCAGGGGTACTGGATGCTGGCTGGTTGATGTTTGTTAAGGTGAACCTTTCAAGAGAAATGTAATTAAGAGCCAGTTTTTATAAGAGACAGGCAGATTTCTGTTAGAGGGTGATTCCTGACCCCTTCGGATTTGTCTGAAATATTTTTTATTGAAAGATATATGTTAGAAACGAACAAAAATCACATTTTCTATGTGATCCTATCTGCGTTTTTTAGGAGGTCCTGGAATATCCGGGTGAAAATCAGCCAAAATGGCAAAATCACGAAAATTAGGTTTTTGAATGCTTGTATTTCGGTGTGCCCTAAGTGAGCCAAATTGATTGAAAATTTTGGCGACTGACTGAGGGCGCAGCCCATAGGTGGTGCTGCAAATCACCACTTTTTGTAATTAAGCTCACTTTCCCAGGGGTTGTGTGGCTCGCACCCTAAATCAGCCAAGGTATTTCATGCATGTCATGACAGATCAGCACCTCTTATTTGGATTTGGATGAAAATTACGGCGGCTGACTTAGGGCGCACAAGTATAGGGGGCACTTTTTGCCGCCAAAGGGTGAAATTACCACATTTCACACAGCATCTCTAGTGTTAGTGGTAAAGAGAGTTCCGTGGCTGGTTTCGGTATTAACCCTTTTTGCACCATATTTGTTAGGCCACTTCACGAAAAAGCCAAATATGGTAAACTGGGAGCTTTTTCCGATTTTCATGAAACTTCCAGGATTTGCTTCCTTTACCAATTCCGCAGCCACCGCGGGCTTACCCTGTCCAGCAGCTGTTGCCCACTGCTGAAGCGGACGGGTCAACCGGTTTCCTGGGACCCTTGCCCTGTACTCACCTCACCTAGGGCTCTAAATTCATCGACCTGGTGCAGGCGCGGCAAATGGGCAGAGCGCCGCACCAACGGGGTGTATCCAGGCATATTTTGCAATTTCGTGCCCAGCGCAAGTACTTTCCCTCCTGCCGGTGCAAGTTTCAAAGAGGGAGGAGAGAAGGGGTGTTTGGGTATAACACAGCCGAGTCAAATCTTCACCAGTCAAGTGAGCTCCTCTCCTCACCTATAATGTGTTGGAATATAGAAGCCTCGGTCCTATATCTGCATGATGCGTTAATTTAGCATTGTACTTTGCTGCTTTAGGCATGTTTTCTTCACCGCTTACATCTATATTAAGCATTACGAATATGAGTTAGCTGGCTAGCTAGGGCATTCGCGAATTATTACCATTAGCAAACTTGAATGGAATTTCAAAACGAAACGATGTCGGATCATTCAAACTTATGAAGTTTTATGGATAGCGTGTTCCTTTAATTACACCCTGCTGCTGCTTAAAATTTTGGGATTAACACGCATGGACAACAATTCAAGATTTGTTACACATTATGTGATCTTAACTCAGTACGAGATCATAGCGATCAGGCTGTATTCCTTTCCCCCACTAAAAACGATAAAGCCTAAGTGACAAAAGTATTAAGCTGCTTGCACACTGGACACAAAACAAATTTTTCGCACAACAGATTACATTCAAAGTCAATGGCTTTCACATTCAAAGTCTTTACATTGGCTTTTGAATGTAATCAGTTGTGTGAAAAATTTGTTTCAAGTCCAGTGTGCAAGCAGCTGAAGGACACATACCCAAAGCCTGCTCACGCGCCCACATCTCCCGCTCCCTCTCTCTCACATCAGGTTGGAGCTGGCGAGCTCTCTGCGCACTTTCGGCGGAGCCTTTTGTCACGAAATTGTCACTATCATGATGAATACATGACACCTCCCCCTACTACGCTGCCACACCCATCTCGGCGCACGTCCATCTACCAAATTGCCAAAGTGGCTGTGTACAGTGTTGCACTGTGCGAAATTACCACTGCACGGGCTGCATCGCACAAAATTACCACTGCGTGCACTGCCCATCATCATCAACAAATACTGTGAAACCCATGATATTTCCTCAGACTGTTATTGTACCAAGAAAATCTTGTTCTGTTGCATCCCTAGAGGAGAGTAGAGAGGAGCGAGCTCTGTGCTCTCCACAATGCACAAGCATATTCCAGATGGACCCGCATACAGCAGACTGACTCACTCCGCTTTCCTATCAGCTAACACCGTCCAAGTGCTGTTCATCCGCAAACCAAACGACGGTCGCTTTGAAAAGGAACATTACGCGCATCATCAAAAGCGAATAAGTGTAAAATGCAGCTCAACCAAGGCTCCAAGCCCTTAGTCGATTGGCATCATCTCCTTAATGTCACGCTTATATCTGGCACCAAATAAAAGCTGCTATTTTTCTCTTATTGTTATTTTGAACACCTGCTAAGGTCTCATGTAAGCTACCTGCCTGTCAGTATAATTTGTACCTAGTCATCTGCATAACATTGTCAGCTTAAAAATAGAATATACTCAGGAGAAAAGGATCTACCAGGTTAAATTTCTGAGAGAAATTTCTTTGGTCCGTAAAATATTTTCTGTGCTGTGCAGTATACACAAGTTAAGTGGTTCATTAGCACAGTGCTGGCTTTTCTGAACTTGAGCCTTTTATATCAAACAGAATTTCCAATTATTCAGACCAATGGCATATACAAGTGACAGGGTTTTTCACAGTGTGAAAACATGGAATATGGCATATCATGCTGTTACAATACTTCCAAATTTACACACACACACACACACACACACACACACCACACACCTTTTCATGATTACACCAGCTAATTTCTCTTTGTGTCTTCTTAGTTGGCCTGAGCTCCAGCCTTATAAGGGTCAATGTTTGAATGTATCAGCAGAGCCCTGGTGACATTAGCAGCAATGTTTCATCACATACCTGTCTCACTATGGTGTAGTCATGCATTTAATAAATTTATTTTTTAAATTCTTTTTCAGTATGACCATGAGAACCAACGCTCTCATTACATGGAGCCCGGAGTCAGGTCACGCAATGGATGGATGAACTGGATTTGAGTGAACTCACCCAGTGGTGAAAGGTGCGCTGAATGCTAATGTATTCTGCTTACAAACGTGTAAGCCCGGTTCCTTGAGGAACCAATAAATTATTGATTTGAACTTTGTGGTTATTTTTAATTAATGAAGATCGGAGGAAAGTGAACGCCCTAAAATAAACCTGAACATGATCACCAGAAGGAACCTGCATCAGATACTGTTACAGTTAGTGTTCATTGCCCAAGCACTTGAAGGCTCATTTGACCGACCACTTGTTGACACCAGCACAAGCCTGTTAAAGAGAATGCAGCCCGTCTACAGAAACAAACCTGCCATATTATAAGACCATCATTGGGAGGGGTTCTGTAATATACAGAACTTCGACTGTATTGAAATAAAAAACTGGTTAAAATATTGAGAAAATATGGCATTGAATATTACCAAAACTATAATCTGTTGCTGTTTTCAGATATTGCACTATATGAGTAAATTCACATGTACTCTGAAAAAATTAAACATAGTTGCCAACATTATTGGCACTAATAAAGATTTTAAAAAGTTACATTTGAAATGAAATCTAACGGAGTAAAACTGAAAATATGCTATGTAAAATAGTCAAACTATGGTATAGTATTCTTGATATCCCCATTGACCGCTTCACTGGAGGACAAAAAGAAAGTGGTTCTGCCTGCAACTAAGTACATAAAAACAGCGTTATTGTGTCAATGAACAGTGAAGGAGACTGTAAGGGAGTGATGACCAAACAAAAAAATCAGAGTTGATGAACTGATCAGTTGCATTTGGAGGTATGAAAATATGACTGCATCCAGGTGCCACAGTCGGATGCAGCCAATGTAGTAACTTTAATCCATATGCATTGTTGCCATGCTTTGCATCAAAATGGAGATGTATGCAAAGGAAAGAAACCTAAATGATGGCAGACGACTGGCTGTATAAAAGGCAATGTGTTACAAGCAGAGGTCCAGGGACTACAATCATGACGAATTTCTCCAAATAACACAACAGTCATCCAAATACCATGTTGCCCCTTAAAGGAGAGTGAGAGCTGTACATCCAGAGATCTTCTAACAAAATAAGTGCAATAAATACATCAAAAGCAGCACAGAAATGGCTCTCAGAAATTGTGTCACACTGTTTCACACACGAGCATCTCAGCAGCTAGATTTCTCCTACTCAGAAGTCGGTGGATAAAATTCAACAGGGAAACCATAAGGGCGAACTTAATGAGGGCAAAATTAATGACATCAAAGATTCTGAGATGTTCTGTGTGGAGGACTGGGAAAGGTCCCCAGAGAACTCTGTTCTCAAAACACAACAAACATTATAGTAAAAAGCTCAGTGTCACTAGCTTAAATATCAGTAGGCTGCAGTATATACTGATCACAGCAAAAACAATAAAATAATCGAAAGGATCATTTGATTATTTGTTTTTTTTTTTGAACAAATGCAGAATACAAAAATATTGGTCATTATTAAAGTGTCATTTATTTCTCCTAGTGATTAAATGCCAATAAACTCAGAAATGGAGGAGCTTGTTTTTTTGCCACTGAAATAAAATCGTTGCCAAGGGTGCTGACCGTTATGAACATGCGTATGTGTTGTATAACACTGCTCTGAAATATTTATTTGCATATGTCAAAAATTATACCCCGACAGTCCGCTGCGGTATATTTTATGTCCATATTGAAATAATTAGAAGAGCCAATTCCAGAGAATTTCAGTGGTCTCCCCAGTTTCCTGATATGTGAGTGTGTGAGATTTGTTCCATTCCAGTTCTAAAGATTTGTAAGCGGTCCATTTTTAGCCCACGGTGCCAGCAGGAGGTGAACTGGGTCTGTGAGAAACAGTGCAGAGAGCAACTGAATAAACAGCAGTCAATGAGCTTACAGCAGGAAACACAGAAGCTGCTTTTTCCCACCAGAATGCGTATGCATGGATTTTGTGGTAATGTGGAAGTGCACTACCTTTAAAATTCTATCTTTGTATCAACTTACAATCAGTATGTTTACATGCACAGTTAAGGCCATTTAATCTGACGACTGTCCTTGTCCCAGTATTCATGAATG
Source organism: Gymnothorax reevesii (assembly GCA_029721435.1). Classification (NCBI taxonomy): domain Eukaryota; kingdom Metazoa; phylum Chordata; class Actinopteri; order Anguilliformes; family Muraenidae; genus Gymnothorax; species Gymnothorax reevesii. Next base: position 4,637,151 of record CM056581.1, read on the forward strand.
GGAGGAAATTTGATTTATTGACCAAAACATTTTAGTCTCCACTACGATAGTTGGCGATATGCCCCCTTTCAGCTTGTTTGTGCTGTACCTTTTTCTGATTCACCTATTAGGTCAAAGACCAAACAATCAACAAACAAATTACCTAGCGGCAATCTGGTAGCATGTTGAGTGGCGAGAACATAGACGACTTCACGGCTCTGAACATTTCATATGGGCTGCACGCTATGCTTTTCGTAAAATTGAGATTCACGCCATCCCTGGTGGTTATGGCGTTAGACGACGCGAGGGAGCAATGGCGTTAGCTCTCCCTTCTGCCCTCTCTACTACCCTGGAGTGCATTTCCCAGAAGCGTAGCTGCCAACTAAGTTACCAATTAACATAGTTCATACATTTAAAGTCTGTGGTTCCCACAATGTAAGTTCAGTCAGGAAAAGTCACGTTTCAATAAAATAGAACAATTTTTTCATGGGTATAAGCATTACATAATATTTTGGTGGCGGTTCTGCTCTGGAGGAATGTCCTACCTCGGCACAGCAAACATACAAACATAGTCAGGAACAGAAATCAAAATCCCCCCGATGTGAGCTGAACCAGACAGGTGGAGGCGGCAAGCAAAAACCAAACAGCATGTTGCATGGCAGGAAAAGTCATTGCAAACAGCGCAGAATTGAGTGAGCTTGACGTCTTTCAAATAGACGGCTGTATGACCTTGTGATTTGTATCCTCCAATTGTGTGCCTGCTGATGCTGACGTGCTGGTAGCTTACAGGCTGCTGTCAGCTGATGTAGCTCTTCGAGTTTCCTGCCTGAACTAATTACACTCATTGAGCATCTGAGTTTGAGAAATGCACCCCCGGGCTTACCGTGAATGCGGGTCAGGAGTAAAGACTATTGGGAGAGAATTGTTTTTCTAATTGCGAGTGGAGGGCAAATATTCAGATGACGCGCAAGTTATTTGATAAATTATGCACATTAATAGAAGTTATGAGCCCCCAAGGCGTGACAGTTCAAGCACCAATACCCTTGCAGACGAGGATTGCTACTGATTGTACTGTTTGGCAAAGCACAGGGGAGTTGCTAACCGGGTTGGTGTTTACAAATCCACCAGACATCCGGGTCAAAGCCCAGCAGGATGAGTTTTGGAGCATGCACAGAGCGCATTGTCCTGTTCGGTTCGATTCAAGCGTATACATGGAGCAATAATGCGACTAGTTACCACATTATCCAAGTGTATTAGTCCGATGATAAGAAATTCGATTGAGTATGATTCCAGTCGAACTAACATGTTTACGTGCATTTTAAAAGTCCGGTTACAGTCCAACTAACACAATAATTCCATTTTTTCTAACGTCATGTGAACGCACTCAATGTTTGGCATCAGCAAAGTTCAAATTTGCCAAAGGAGCAATAGCTTAAGCCTTTAATCACTTCTATTGATTGAAATAGTAAACCATTTCTTATCAACATTTAAGTCAAGAGACAGACAGCACATACTGAATTACCGAGATTACTGTAGTTTTAAAACCTAGTGCAGCTAGTAATCCTGTTTTTAAAGAAGTGATTTAATATACAGCAGGGGTCACTAACCCTGTTTGTGGAGATTTACCATCCTGTAGGTTTCTGCTCTACCTCCTATTCAGCACACCTGATTCAACTAATTAGCTACTTAACGAGAACACGAGCTGGGCAATTAAGTAGCTAATTAGTTGAATCAGGTGTGCCAAATTGGAGATAGAGCAGTAACCAACAGGATGGTAGCTCTGCAGGAACAGGGTTGGTGACCCCTGATATAGAGTAATGGCCAATCGTACCATTGGTAGCTTAATACTTACAACAGTATAATCCATCAAAGATGACCTTGGCTCCCCACAGATATGCCTCTTCAAAATTCTACCTAGTAATACTCATTATGTACACAAATAATTTCGTTTTCTGATGCATTCCATGAGGTTGTTTTGTTTCCCTTTCAATAAAAACGAAAGTGAAGAGAGCTCATTCAGCTTGAATAGCTCAAATTCCAGCTTATGAGAGCGTTTAAAAGAATTTACAAATTAAAACTCCAGTCAATGGAGACTAATATAGCCACTGGCATGTTAGGAGCCGTTACAACCACAGGATCTGCAAACTAAAATGCATGGCTATACACACACTATAATAATCAGTGAAGGTCTTGACCATTCGACGATACAAAGGGTGAGTATCCAGAGTGAAAAGCTGGATGTTCAAGCAGAAGGGCGGGTTGGAAAATGGAAGGCTCTCATCAAATACAGAGATGTCCTGAAATTGCACATTGCACTGAAGAATAATGCGGCTGAGACATCAGGGCCAGATGGCAGAGAATCGTCCTCCCTTTGTACCCAAGGTCAGAGAGGTAGAGATTATATTGCTTGAAATATTACCACCGCAGGGGCATAAACACTGTAGCAATATACAATAATCTGGGCAAAATGCATTCATTATGACAGAATAGAAAATGTATCATCTTCCATAGCACCACCACGCAGGCAGAACCACCAAGTCGATCAGAATATCTGACTATATATAAAACACTTGCTATTCAGCCTTGTGTTTTACCAATGGACAGCTCTCCCCGGGTATTTCTATTCAATTATATTAATCATTTACATATCCTGCATCAAGAATGATACAACATGTACACAGTTTAAGTATTTGCATATAAATTGAGTGGTGAGTTTCTGAAATTTTGTCCCCATCCACTCTGTGCCTATCATGACAAATTTTAATTGAATGTTGGATATATATAATTGAGTTATTTCCCATTTCAATGGCTAGATATTAAATCAGCAACATCACATTATACTCAAAAGAAACTGTTGTTTTGATAGAAAGCAAGACGCTATCTAATGATGCGTCTACACCTTGATCTGCCGAGTTTGAGGACCAAGGTGCTTCGATAAATGCATTTGAAATTTGATTTTGTTAAGCACACTGACTTTAATAAAAGATGATGTTCAAGAACAGGAATTGAATTGACTTTGGTAAAACTGACAGCAAGAATCTGTATCTGTCCAGAGACTAGGAACATCAATAAACTCAATTTCGCTGTTGTCTTAACCGGTGAGAAAGTTCTGTTGATGTTCACCAGGATCGGGCTATGGTTTGCTTCGGTCATTTTTTTCCACTTATTCCTGCCAGCTGTCATTTTTTTTTTAAACTATAGTGACCACATGAGCTGAGCAGTGGAATATCTCAGTTCCCTTCCACAATCTGTGTATGGAACTAGGTTCAATTTAATTGAATTAAGCCTGTGAGTTCACAGAAGTTTTTTAACCTAATGTTAACGGATTTGTACATTGCAGGTGTTCCTAAATACTTTTTCAATAAGTACGGCTTTTAGGAAGAGTTTCACTATATATGTCAAAGTCACTCGGATGTCCTAAAGGTATCCACTTTTAGCATACTGGCATCCAGACAGAGAATCAGGAGGTAAACAGATTAATTAATGGTCCCACTATAAATCCTCTCCCTAATTAAGCCACATGGTGTAGAGTTTAATTAATACATGTTAATCCAAATGTGATTACTACAGGGACTACTGTTTGACAGTCTACAGAGCATGAGTCAATAAAAATAAGGACTGAAAAGATCAATATATTCCCCCCCAAAAAAAAAAAAAACCTGAAAAAAAAAAAACGAGGTGTGAAAATCCCCAAAATATTCCTGGCAAAGAAGCTGCCTCTGCTGCCAAAAGGAAAGAATAAAGAAACTTATATTCCAGATGTAGAAACGGAACCCAGATATTGGATTCCACAATACAAGACCATAATAAAACTGCCAAAAGACAAAACCTCATTTATAACTCCGCTTATGCACAGGTAAGGCTTCAGAAAGTACATGTACATATCCGCATACAGTAGGCTCCAAAATTACTGGCACCCCTGACTGGCAATGTGCAAGCAATATTTTTAAAAATTCTAAAAACTATATATTTATAGAGAAACTCTAAATGACAACATTTGAGAAATACTGTATGATATTAATGTTCCATTGAAACCAACCAAAATCATTTACTGACTTAAGTAAAAATCACTTTCTTCCAAATCAAGGTTTCACAATTAATGGCAGCCTTAAAGATTATTGTAAATAACGTCTACCAAAATTGAACCAGGCATTAAGTTCCAGTTATTTTAATTATTACCCGCAGCCCGACAAGGGCACGAGGGGTATTGTCGTCCCATGGGTGGGCGGGCGGGGGGGTGGCTGCAATTTTGTCCGGGATATTTCTCTATAACCACTTGGGTTAGGAAGTTCATATTGCAAATGTGGACTCCCCATGGGGGGTAGGTGTGCCTTCAAGGTTTCGTCCCAGTTTGACCTTTGACCTCGCAGCAGTGACCTTCGGGGCTGAGGGGTATTGCCTGCTTTAGCGAGGCCCATTTTTTTCTAAGTGTTATGGAACTAGATTGAGCCATTACTTCACTTTCTGTTTCACTGGGGTATAAAGATGTGGTGACACACATGCAGTATCCTTTTGTCATTCAACAACATGTAGAAAACAGAACAACTGTAACTTCAAAAGAGGCCGATGGTCACACTTTCATTAATCTGGTAACGGCAACAAGAAGATTCACAAACAATTGAATTTGTCACTGAGCACAGGCAGGGCAATTGTGGAGAAAATTTCAAAGATATGGAACCATTGAAAACCTCAAGGGCAGAGGATGGAACTGCCACTCGCCTCCACCTGCCCATATCTACTGTCAGAGGAATCATTAAGAAGTTTAAAACAACTGGAACAGTGGTAAACAAGCCTGGACGAGGACGCAAGGTTATTTTGCCACCACGCACAGTGAGGAGGATGGTAAGAAAAATAAAAAGTTCTCCGAAGCTCCCTGTTGAAGAATTGCAACAAATGGTAGCATCTTGGGGTCACAAAAACTCCAAAACAACCATCAGGCGCTATCTACATACCACAACAAGCTGTTTGGGAGGCATGCACGGAAAAAACCTTTTCTCACTCACAATCATAAATGCAAACGTCTCGAGTTCGCAAAGTGGTACTGGGACTTCAACTGGGACTGTGTGCTTTGGTCAGATGACACCAAGATAGAGTGTTAATTTCCAAAAGCTTTAAGTGGGTCTGGCAGAACACAAAAGATGAGTATGCAGAAAAGCACCTCATGACCACTGTGAAGTATGGGGGAGGATCGGTGATGCTGTGGGCCTGTTTCTCTTCCAGAGGCCCTAGGAACCTTGTTAGGGTGTATGGTATCATGAACGCTTTGAAATACCAGGACATTTAAATCAAAATCTGGTGGCCTCTAACCAAAAGTTGAAGATGGGTCTTCGCTGGGTCTTTCAGCAAGATAATGACCCTAAACATGTGCCCAAATCTACACAGAAATGGTTCACCAGACACAGAATCAAGCTCCTCCCATGGCCATCTCAGTCCCCAAACCTAAATTCCATTGAAAACCTGTGGAGTGAGCTGAAGAGGAGAGTGCAGAGGAGAGGACCCCAGGTCGCTGGATGATTTAGAGAGATTGTGCAAAGAGGAATGGTGGAAGATCCCTCTTTCTGTATTCTCCCATCTTGTGAAACATTATAGGAGAAGATTAGGTGCTGTTTTGTCGGCAAAAGGGGGTTGTACAAAGTATTAACATCAGGGGTGCTAATAATTGTGGCACACAATTTAATGTAGAAGATTTCTTAATGTGTGATTTTCTTCCACTGCATAAATGAACTTGAATTAAAGGTTTTCCTCTTTTATTCATTGTGGTCTTATATTATTTAGAAAAAAAACTGAATTTATTAGAAGCTAAAGAACATATCTTTACCAGGGGTGCCAATAATTATGGAGGGCAGTGTGTCTTGAAAGGATCTGCTAGGAGGAATGGTCCAGAATCCCCCAAAATGTGTGCCTTAACCTTCTCAAAAATTACAGGAAGAGAGTCCATGCTGTCATCCTTGCCAGAGGAGATCCCACTTCGTACTGTATGAAATAATAATTATGAAACTTTGATTGTGTTTAAATTTATTTTGTATGATTGTTATGATTTTGGTGGTTTCCATTGAGAGGTTAATAAAGCATTTCAACACATGTTGGTATATTCCATTTCTCTATAATTATAGAATTAATTATTATTTTTGTTTTTGTATTGTTTGTGCATTTCCTGTCATTTTGGAGCCCACGGTATCTTCCCACACAACGCGACCAATTTATAAAATTTAATTTGACCAAAAACTTCACTTAAGTCTATGAAAACTGGCCCCTGTGAACAAGGCATTTTTGGTGTTGGGAAAGCTAGATTAAAAGGGTAATATCTTACATATTACAGCCCGATTCATCTGTGTGTTCTACCTTTGATGACACACCACAGACCAATCGCTTCACCAATTCCGATTGTCCCCCTCTCACAAAGACTAACATTTATTTTTTGTCGAGCGCTGCACACAGGTTTGTGGAGAGATGAATGTTTGGGGCGGAGTTATATTGCAAGGGGTGTTTTCTACATGTAAATTAGATGATGCCAGTGGGTGGGCAAACTGTGGAATCTTTCTTATACTAAAAGCAGACCGCAAATGACTCGCCAGAACCACGTCTAAACAGGAGCACAACCTATTCATAATTTCATCAGAAGGTACCAACAAACAGAGTAATCTGTCTGCATTTAAAGGAAAGCATGTAATTAATGATTCATGACTGTATCATGTTTAATTATATCACAAATTTGAATAACTCGCAGGCAGGCTACATTTGGCATTATGATAATATACTTGTAAAGCCTGTGTGCCGTTTCTCACAGCCCACTTAACCCTACTGCAGGTTTATATAAGAGAATATTGAATATTTGGAACGCCGTAGCAGTTGTGATATTTAGGCTACATAATTGCTCTGAAGAATTAAAATTAAGGGATGAGGACTGCCAGAGACACACCAATGCTTTATGGTTTGCCTCTGAAGCAGTGTCCACTTGATACTGTACACATATTCATTCAACAAAAATGTAGCTTAATTCAATAGGAATACAACATGGGACGAGCGTGAAAAGGCGATTTTCTCCAAGACCATACAGTTCTGATATGCCAACTGCATGCAAAACTAAGAACCACCACTAAAAATCAGGTGGATACATCATACTTTGGCACAGTTTAACCCGAAAATCGGTTCTGGATGACAGTAAGTGAATCCCTTCAAGCAATATTTTTCCTTTGAATGACAAGTTGATCCCTGTCCTGATGGGCATGTAGAAACTTTTATGCATACGTTTTGGAAATGCAGTGCTGTAGCATCTTTTTGGGAACTGGTGTCCTCCACACTATCTGACAGGCTGGAAACTAATTCCCTGCTTCCCCATGGTCATACGCCTAAATAATCTCCAGCTACCACATCCTTTAAAAAATATGTTTTTAGGAGGCTTGACTGCAGCTAAAAAGATACTTGCTGTCTGCTGGCAACCTCCTCACATATTAACACGTAGACATTGGTTGAATACGTTCCTGGATGTCATTTTTTTTTTAAGCTTTCTGTGGCGAGAATGAACAGGGCAAATGAGGGAACTATTTTACCATGGACTGAAGCATCAATTAAGGTAAAGGAGCAGTTGGATAAATAATTGTGATAATATGAAACATGTCGACGACAAAGTATCGACTTTTCTGTAGATCTAGGGGTGGGCGTGGGTCACCGCGGGTGTATGTGAGGAGAGAATGGCTCCTTATTATGTTGTTTTTTTATGCACATGTGTACATAACTACATATTCTATATCACTTCTCATCCTTGAGGGAATTATATATAAAACAAATACCGGTAAAATAATTGATCACAAAAAAATATAGATCTTACTGCTAGCTTCTAGAGGATTCAAAGCCATCCTAACATAATTGAGGAGTATGTCAGTGCATCAAACCTCAATACACAGACATTAAACACAAAATATTTATTAAATCCTTTTAAAGCCATTTCTGTGGGAATGCCACCTTTTACTGGCGCGACTGCTACCGCATCTAAAGATCGAGATAAAGATTAAAAGTTATTCTTAAACTTGCTCCATCACCAGTAATGAGCTAATTGAGAGAACAAAACAAATGCAACCATTCTAAAGGCCCTTGTGTTTTTCATCACTTAATTCTGCAAACTGGATGTTAGAAGAAAGTATAGTTTCGATTGAGGTCAGTTTAATATATTAACTAAAATATCACTCAGTGATATGATTTGAGCAAAGAGCAACAACAATCTGGAAAAATACTGCCCCTATAAGCCTTCAAAATTGAAGTACATTGATACTGATGCAAAATCCACAAGAGCCAAGGTCACTGTTACCCAGTAAGGGAGAGAAGACGAACATTTGAATGACTAACAATTATCCATCATGCCCAGACAACTTCGCACAGCCTTACCAGCATAGACAAATTTAGCTGGGGCAACTTTACAGCAATAGTCAAAGGAATATGGGATAACCATTTTATTTGCTCGCACTGTGGGAAGGTTAATAAATAAAATAATACACATTCCAGTGATATTACTTCCAAGTTGAATAAAATAATTAAATTGCACGAAGCAAATGTTTCCATCTAATTTATCCTCATTTAATCAGGAAGTGTAATCTCTGGTAGTTGGTTGTAGAATCCGCTACATGTCCTGGAGGTTACATGTCTGCATTAATGTAAGACGGGTAAATTAAAAAGGAAGTTCTGGGGCAAAAGCAGCGGCCGAAACAACAATGACAAAGAGTGACAAATCAAGGATACAACGATAAATATCTTAATTAACATACATATAAGCACAAGACGATATGATATATCCTATATCATATATGCTATATCCAGTTTGCATAAAACTGTTCTATAAAAATGAAAGGGAAGGGAAAATGAAAGCTGGGGCAGGGAAAGGAGTGAAAATAATCATTAACCCTTCATCTGACTCTCATTTAAAAGAGCCAGAAACAGACATAGTAAAAAATGGAAAATTCGGGATGAGGAGTATGTGCAACTTTCAGAGATAATAAATTGGAGCAAAACGTTAAAACAACATAATTCATCAATGACAAATTGTCTTTGATTTCTAAATGATGCATTTTAACAGCAAAAACTAAGATATTGCTCATCTGTAATCAATATACACTCTCCAGAAATATGAACTGGGTCAGTGCAGATATCAATCACTAAAAAGCAAAGATTCGGAGCCATTTTCAGCACAGACCCATGTTCACCACCACGCAAAAAGCTCTAATATTGATGGTTTAACACAGATAACATAAACTACAGAGTGCTGGGGGAAATAATCAAACAAACACATTCTTAATAGTGGCTGGAGTCATATGGCTGTCATCATGAGGGAAAAAAAAAATTTTAATGTAAAAAATACAGAACCCACATAACAAAACACAGCTTTCTGCGCTACCAACAGTGCTCCTTTCAATGCACACACATTTCTGCTATTTTAAAAGAAATTTGAGCATTACTTGCATCTGAAATGGCTGAATAGCATATGCCTTCACATGCTATTAAGATTTTACGTGCATCCTGACACCAATAGTGGCATTAACCCTCGGTTTCAGTGATTTTATGGCCAGTAACAGCGCAACAGCAGCGGGGGGGGCAACATAGCTTATATTGTTATATAGAAGGCTCCATCTCACAATCTATGGTTTCAACCATTGCTAGTTATTCCACTTGATATATTGTGATAACATCATTTAAAATAGTGACGGCTTGTGAACTGGGAATGGGGGGGGGGGGGGGGGGGCTCAAACAATCCCTTAAAACAGGGGTTCCCAAACTTGGTCCTGGGCCTCCCTGTGCGAGCTGGTTTTTGTCCCAACCATAATTGCCATGAAAGGACTTTAGCAAGCTGTTAATTTGTCCACATTGGGGACATTTCGTGTTTAAATATGTTATTTGCCGTTTTTACTCCTCAAGTCCACAGCCTTTTTATCGAAAATGAAAAGCCCAAAATGAAATGAGTATATCTCTGCGACTGCTTGGTCCATTTGAATAATCTTGGTATCATAATAAAGGTGAAACCAATTGGGATTTCATACCTAGTGTAAAAATCACTGCATATGTCACTGAGTCAGAGTAAATGGAGATGGAACACCTTGTAAATGAAAGATCTCATTTCACACCTAACAAAGTTTTACTTCGATCCCTTGTAAATTTGTTGAGTTGCAGCCTGAAACCTCTAAAAAATTACAGGACAGAATCTCATTATTATCTGTGCCAAAGTTTATTCTGATCAGATCAAACAGAGCAAAATTAGAGAGGAAAACGTGTGAAAGAAAAGTTAGAATAACAAAAACCCCAGCGATTATTTAAGGAAGGAAACTGCAATTAATTCCCGAAAAAGTACCATGACCAGGATGTGAACCTTCCAACTCTCACTTGCAGCGTGACAGTTTAACCATTAGGCTACGCCAGGGGCACTGTATGGGGGGGAAGGAAGGACAAATCCAAGGGCCCCTGACTGACAGGGGCCCCAAAAAATAGGTTAAAATAAGATTTTGTCATCTGGGTTGAGAATATTTTTTCAAATAGTCAGAAAACGATCAAAAACAATCTCTTTGTTTTTACTTGTTTTTGGCAGTAAAAGTTAAATATCCACATTGACCAAAAAGTACACATCCATATTGACCGACAACAACCCCCCTGTACCTGCATGAAATGGTTTGGTCCTGCCTTGGGGCACTCACCCGTGACGGTGCCTAGTTGCAGTCAGTAGTTGGACCAGAGCGCTACAATGCCGACTAGTACTACAATAAAATCTGGTTTTCAAAAAAGGAAAGAGAGAAAGGAGAGAGAAGAGAGGCAAAAGAAAGGGTGTCAAAATGTGACCCAGTTTTTCTCCAAGATAGGAGGGTCGCTAAGTCTACAGTCTGTGAGTGGTAGAAATAAACCTGTTAGCTTCAAGGAAAAGTTCACCCAAAAATGAAAATTCATTCATGTACTCATGCCATGGCTTATTGAAGGGTTCATGAATTTCTTTATTCCTCAAAACACTTTTGGAGTTACAAAGAAAAACAGCATTGAAAACAAATCCAAATCAATTGAAGTCAACGGAGACCACTTTTTCAAGCGTCAAAGACAACATTCAAAAACCACAAAATGCCTCCATACTGCTTGCGGCATAAACCAAGTGTCTGAAAGCCCTGCCATTAAAATTTGACTCGTAAAGACGTCTTTTAGCGATATTTTTAGCCATATGTGCCAAATTTCAGGTTTATACGTGCAATGGTTTTGGAGAGGGTGAGTTTTAATGCGCAGATTTTAAGCGCCCCCTAACATCTTTGGACAATGTATAAATTGTATCCCCAATCACCCGCAGAGTTACAATCATGCATGTGGTGTAAAATAATAGTGTTTCCTTTGAGATGATGCTTACCTTCATAAATGTGTACACTAAATGTTTTATTGCATTCTGTGCTGCAGTATCAGTAGTGCAAGGTCAGAGTACACAGTACATAATTTTAGGCACAGCTCACTATAGGCATGGCTGAAATTGAGGTGAAAAGTCTCTCAAATTCTGTTACTCATTTCCCAATAGCACAATATTGTATGCATGAGAAACCAGTTTTTTAATGTCAGAACTATAATTAGCAGTCTGATTAGTCCGTGCCTTCTACACAAGTATGATTTTCAAGCAGTCGCATTTCAGCATATTTGCATCATTTCAAATTTACAGCTGACCATGAGATTTCTCGACATCCATCTCAAAATTTTTTGTTCTGCCTACGGGAGAATTTATTCAGTTTTACTTTTCTGTGGGCGTCCGGTACAGAGGATGATGACGATGTGTTAAGCCTCGACTACCAGTCATTATCGAGAAACCACTTGAATAGATTGGTTTTTTTAAAACATTCATTCTTTTTGTGACACTACTGTTCATTTTCCATGCCATGCTTACAGTCTGATTTTCCACCATTTTTTTTTTTTGTATCTGACTGATGCAAGTTAATTTTGGCCACGGTTTTCACAGAAATGCACTAGCTAGCATGAGGTCGGTACACAGCTGATTGTCTGAGGATTGATCATGCACACCCAGTCCTAACAAAGCCTACCTGCATTAGATGGGGGGGGTTGGACATGTTTTAGACCCTGATTTAATAATGCCACGCTTAACTTCAATAAAAGCACTTATCAAACGCTGGATAAATTAAGATGACAAAAGTTGATAATTATAGGCACAAAATTTAGCTCAATAAACCCAACAACGGTAATTGCAGAGGTGAGCCAGCACAAATGTGCGTCGTTAAAAAATCCGAACTGCAGCAGCTCCATTTCAACATGTAGATTACGGCTGGCTGACTGACCCCCCCCCGCCAAGCAACTGCCCAAGGCCAGCATCATATGCAGACGTAAATTAGGTACCTCTTCAATATTACTCTTAAGGTATGTTTTTCAAATTTCTGCTCAGAAAAAGTTTACTTACCATCCTCAATTCATTTTTTTTTTTTTTTTTTTTTTTAAAGATTCAGAACTGCAGCTACAGCATTTTCTGGAGTACTTCAGGCATGGAAGGAATGTTAAGTCTTGAAATGGGGAAAAGTTGGGGTAAATGCTTATATATCAAAGATATGTACATTGAGTGGATTTATGTAAAAAATAATCCCCTGCCCATGACACCATTAGAGGTGCAGGATAAAATGTTCCACCAAGTTATTACACTCACAGCTGGCAAAGGGTTTCATTTTTAATTAGTGCAGATTTGCACATAAAAAGCATCAAGTGGAAAGTAGATGGAAAAAAAATGGCAAATGAAAAAAAAAAAAAAAAAATATATAGATATATATATATATATATATATAGACAATGAAAATAACTGAACAAGTTTTCAGTGACCCACAACAATATACAACGTGTGTCTAAAATGCGCGCACGTGCGCCCGTGTGTGTGTGTGTGTGTGTGTGTGTGTGTGTGTGTGTGTGTGTGCGTGCGTGCGTGCGTGCGTGTGTGTGTGTGTGTCTGAGAGAGCACATGTCCAGTACCATTAAAACATTTCTAAAGAAAACCCTTTGATTTCAGGAGAAACTCCATTTTTCTCCAATATGTTAACTTGAGGGGGGGGAAGCAAACATACAACCAAGTCATTGATAATGTTCCAAATTTGAATTTCTGAGATCATGTTCAATTAATAAATTATTGTCTAATGACACTGAAGACTGAGCCATTACTCCACTGACCCAACCCACTGTAACCCAATCCAGACGTACAACCCCAACTCGGAAAAATTGAGACAGTAAAAATCTGCACTACAAAAAAAAAAAGTAGAAATATCTTAATGTATTGTGACTTGTATATCATTGCAGGCAGAATGAAGACAAGATATTGAATGTTTTGTAAGTATACAACAATTTCTGCCATTCATGCTTGCAACACATTCCAAAAAATGAGCTAAAAAAAACTGATAAATGTTATGATTTGAAACAGCTGATGTTGGCAGGTAACTGTGATTCAGTATAAAAGCAGCTTCCAGGACAGGAATAGTCCATGAGGGGTAAAACTGGGCTAAGCATCACAAATTTACCTGACAATTCATGAAAAAATAAATAAATAAATAAAAAATAAAAATAAATAAATAAAAATCACTGAAAAGTTAAAAATGAATGTTTCTCAAAAATGGGAAGGGATTTAGATGTTTCACCCTCTATGATACATAACAATTAAAAGATTAAAAGAACTTAGAGTAAAGAGCTTACGGGTCAGTCACAGTCAGGGTGCATGACAGTTTTACTGGATGTTATAGTCTTATAACATGACTATTTAATATGTAAATAACATATTACTAGTAGTTTTGGGTTATACTTTTTGTCAACGCCACAGTGGTGTATTGACACTTGATGCTGGACATTTTTGGGTGATGGCGTGGATCCGGTGAAGGTGCCTTGCAATCGGGCATTTTAGCGTGATGATGAGTCACCTGGTGTTAATGCTTATTTTTGTGTGTTAATTCTTTGTTTTGTGTGGTAAACCAGCTATAGTTTGAACATTCATTTGTAACTATATATTGTTTTTTTTTAATATGTGCAAAAAAAAAACATCAAAATTGGGGTGAAATATCCAAAATGGTGTGCATTTATGGAAATTGTGCATTTTGCGACAGAATTTCACCAATTTCAACATGTATCACTGTATTATTACCCAGTGTTGTTTAAAATACCGTATACAACAAGATTGTCTCATTTTGATTACCAAAGGATTGGCATTTATGGTATAGTGAGCTTTGTATGCGCATAATGCAGGTGTTTTCATCACAACCATTCAAGCAGGAAGACAATCAATCGACCAAAAAAAACTTGTTTACGTGACGTGTTCTTATCTCCATAATAGAGCCAAATGCATTCATGCCAAGGGGTCATCTTTTCACATTGTGTCAAGCTAGATGATAAGACACCTTTCGGTCATAAATGTAGTTCAACCTGACACCATTCCTTATAGTAGGTAATAACAGTCTGTCACGGACACGACACGTGTCTAGTCCGTTACACGAAGGATACCTGCTGTCAATTAATTCCCATGTATATATACACATCCATTAATATACCATGTGGAAAAGAATGTTCATGAACAATGTTCTTTATTATCAAATAGAGCACAACATGTGAGAGATCTAGTGAAACAAGACGATTAATTTATGGTAGTGTCCTTGACATAAAGTTTACGCCCTGACAGGCATATGTTTAAATGTTGATTTCTGCAAAACTACAAAAGATTTGCACCTGAAATTTGGAGGTCAGTAACACAAATGTGTGTGCTTAGCATTAACAGTGTCTTCAGGTTTTTGGGCAGTGAAATAATTTCCATAACAGTGGCATGCCATTGAGCACCCCGATTGTGACCGACCCGAAAACACTTGCCGAAGCTGAATACCCACGATATCTGATCACTCGACAACACTGCATCAAGGAGTCTTGAGTGATCAGAGATCATGGGTTCAGCTTGGACTTGCGCTTTTACTCCAGGTTCCTTCAATCTTTTCATTGATTTGGCAGAGCTTTGACAAGTACAACAATACATAGTTACATCCACAAATGCCAGTTAAAACTTTACTGTGCAAACAGGAAGTCTTTTGCGCCGCACAGAAGAACAGTGGATTCCCTGGGCTCGGAGGCATCCGCAAAGGACCATCACACAGGGGAAATGTGTTCAGTGGTCAGATAATACAACTTTTCAGGTCTTTTTTCGAAAGAAATGGGAATGGTGTGCTGCAGACCAAAAATGAAAAGGACCTTGCAGACTGTTACCAGCAACAAGCCCAAAAGCCATGCTTCACCGTGGTCTATGCGGCTGCGTCATTACCCTTGGGCAAGGACAACCTGCACATCAGTGAAGGCACCAATAATGCAAAAAAGTACAACCTCATTTGCAGAAAAGTCGGGATGTAGTGTAAAAGGTGAATAAAAACAGACTGCGATGACTGTAGAACCATTTAAACTTTTTATTAAACTGAAAATAGTACAAAGACAACATATAATGTTGAAATTGAAAAATGTTATTGTTTTTGAAAAATGTGCTCATTTTGAACATATATTGGACAAGGAAAGACAAGGAGAATGGAGCCATTCAAGTGATATTTTAAACAAACAGAAAGTATTCGCTGTATTGATGTTAGATTGTGAACAAAATCTCAGGTAATTGATCTAGCAGGACTGTGCACTTTGCAATAATGCAGAGTTTCGGGCTCCACAAAGGCTTTATATCACATAATTTAGTTCCAACGACAAGCTGGATTTTGTATCTGCAGAAATTATACTGCCGTTCCTAGATGGCTAACTTGCCTCTTTTACACAGCTTGCCCCAACAGGTCAGATTCTTCACCATAAACAGAGAACATTAATCCTCTAGTAGCCCGCAGTACAAAAAATTAAGATATCACTCCCTAATCCTGACCAAAAAATGGCATGGCAATGCTGAAATGGAAAACTATTTTCCACTGATCTGTATTCAGCAGTAAACCAACCTCCAACAATGTGCATGTTAAAGGGGACCTAATATGCTAATTTTCCAAGTTTATATTTTGGTCTTTGACTCCCCTAGAGTACTCCTGATCACGCAAAGTAAAAAAAAAGGGTACTTATTTTGCTCATACTGCCACCCGCAAAAAACCTCATTTGTAGTCCATAGTAGTCTCTGCCTGAAACACCTCATTGGGGTGGCTCTTCCGCTATGGCCCCCACTCCCCGTAAGCCCACTTTCTTCTGACTGGCCAGCTCTGTGGAGGGCATATCTAGGCGGGACAAGGCAGCAGAACGCAGTTTTCCTGGTCCGGCAAAAAGAGTGAAACTGATGGGAATGGACGGGCATTTTCTGCAATCTAATGCAGTACATGTGTATAGATCTAATGAAATGAACTTGTTCTAATAAACGCAACGGCGATAGTGGAGGACGCAGTGCGAAAGTCTGGCAGCTCAAGCACGAATTTGCCATCAGCTGCAGTTTGCTACGGCTACAGTTTGCTACGGCAACAGTTGGCGAGTACAGCGGTTTTACTACTCCATAGCTCAGATGCAGAAAAAGCTAGAATCCACCCCATATAGACAAATTTGTGGAACGGGTCGACATGCCCAAGTGTAGACCGGAAACCGTAGAAATCCGGTGGGTCTGAGTTTAGAGGGAAACATGGACAGTGAGGAGCAGCTAAAAGTGGACCAACAGCTTATGGATTGCTTCGGTGTGTATTTGGACCTGCTAATTCGTGCGCATAGCAGTGGTGTGTTGTTAGCGTGGAGAAATGAACAGCTTCCGAACTGGTATATGACGGAGGGGCGAAAGCTCCAAGCTAAATGGCCGGAAATTGCCCATGATAATGGTTTACTAATTCCTTCGGAATGACCAGCTTTTACTCGCGGAAAATGGGCGCATTATGAATAGCGTGCAAGAGCTAGACAGAGCTCCGGTTAGGTCATGAACATAATACAGGTTTTACAGGCCATAAGTTCCGTCTGCGTGAACCGTTGCTTATGTGGAGCTAGTGAATCGATCACTTTTACAGGAAAGAATTTAACATTCAATTGATGGCAATGCAGCGTTTGTTATATTGGACCATAATAGCCTGTGCACTTCCCTATTGCTTCCACCGGTAGTATCAGAGAGCTTGCCCAGACATTGGAGATGTATCAGGCTGACCCCGGTCATGGATAAGTAAAGCGATTGCTTCATAAGCACCCAAACATGCACACAAAGCTCTGCAAAATCTACGTCTGGTCTAACTGCAGCCCAACTCAGCAGACACATACCTCTCCATTTAGCTTCAACTGTAGTGGCTACAATCAGGCAACGTGATGATGAAACTGTCACATTGTTGCTAAGCGAAGTACCAAGCACATCGATCACAATTGCTGCATATAAGTTAACCAGAAGCATTTTTTAATTTGCAGAGCACGCGAACTAACATGCAGTAGCTGATAAGCGGTCATGACTTCGAATGTATTCTGTCGCTCGAAAAATACGTTTCGCGTCCGGTGTGAAAGCGGCTTGTATTTCCGTCTTTGCATTGACTTTGAATGTAGGCTAACCTGTCCTGCGAAAAATTTGTTTCATGTCTGATGTGAAAGCAGCTTCATGGATAGTACACAACAGCTAGAGAGAGCTCGGTTATGTTATGAACATAATGCTTTCGTGGTGCTAGCAAATTGATCACTTCTACAGGAAAGAATTACCCATTTAATTTCCGCCTTTTTCGGTTTTTTATTAGCTACAACAATTTCTGAAGGGGGATGAAATTATGTCAAAGTAGTGCAGAGAAATCATTTGTTAGCCTGTAGAGCTTCTGCATTTCGCATTGAGGGCTTGCTCAGACATTTGTGAAGTACCCAGCTGATCCCGGTCATGGATAAGTGAAGCGATCACTAACCGTTTTGGCTATAATCGGGCAAGGATATGATGAAACTGCCACATTGATGCTTACCGAAGTAACACAAGCATACCAATCAGAATTACTGCATATACATTAACCAGGAGCATTTTTAACTAGAAATGGTTTTTACACGTAAAAACAGATGTCTCCCCCTTCCCCCATTTCACATTTTAGAGTTATGGTCCGGAAACGAGTCCCACCCTTCAATATGCCTAAGTCCAAATTGTTGCCATGGAAACAGAAAAAAGAAAACTCAAAAGCAGTTCAAACCCTCAAAAGGCACATCTGCATGTTATAGAGAGACACTCTATCAAATTTGGTGAGAATCGGTCGGACAGTTTCAGAGTTATGCTCTGGAAACAAATGCGAACGCCTACGCCAACAGGAATTCAGGCAAAAACAATATGCCCCCCCCCCAGGAAGGGGGAGACATAATTAGCATGGCACGCACACTAACATGCAGTAGCTGGTAACCGAGCGCTCATAACCGCAGAGACAAACCCTTGCAATATAGGTTTTACAGACAGCAAGTTCTGTTACTGTTCAAAGTTGTACTGAGCATCCAAATTAAGTATTAAAAGTTAGCTTCAAATGAGGTTTATGTTCACACACCTTCTGTAGAATTTCCCGATATCACTCTTGCATATTTAGGACACAAAAATTAGCAACAGTAACTTGGCTACGTTAGCTGCTGTGCTACAGCCACAATCCACTGGCTATCACGTCAGGATGGCTTCTGCAGTAAAAGCAACTTACAGCTTCTGTGTCTCTGAGTCCCGGACAGTCACGACCTATACAGGCTAGATCTTCAGATATTTTACAAAGCCTGCGTTTGAGGCCAGTTGTTAGTGCCAACTATCGCTAGCAGTCCTGCTAGCCACCCGTAACACATGAGCTTCACTTGCATTATTTGCTGTTATATGGATACTTACAGCTAGTGGCTACAAGCACTTGATCAATGCTGCTGCTTCAGGTTTGAGAAGCAGCTGAAACGCTTATCATGTCGAATTATCCTTTATTGACAAAGCTGTCTTTGGTGAAATGCTGAGCACAAACAGCTTACGTTCCCTTTGGCCGTGGCTGTTTGCTGCCAGCAAACAAAAAAAGCTACCCACTGATTTCTGGTGGCATCGTCTTTTGGAAGAGAAATATTTGTTTTTCTTCGCGTCCAAAAGTAAAGGGACAAGTAGCTTTGGGAGAGATACTGACAAAATTGCACCTCAAATGATCTGCGGTTCTTCCTTTGTATTTCCAAAAGTGTAGACACTACTCAGGCATAGTATGATCTGCCATCGTTAGTGCCTGCCAGAATAGTTTCTGGTGTGGGCAGGTCCAGCGCAGTGGTTAGCTCTGGCTAGGTCTGTACTAATTGGACGGCACAACCTGCCATCAGGTTTTACCCAAATCTCGTGAAGATCTTGGGAGCCGCTGTTCAGAGAGGAAATCACGTTCACGAAATCACGTTCTTGGATTACGGCAAAATCCCTGTATCTTATGTTTAGAAACTTTTCAGAGGTTGAGCATGGACAAACATCATTATAACATTACTAATATGTATTAAAAGGAGGATCAGCATGTTTATTGGTCCCCTTTATTGATAATAAGAACATAGAATGATATGGCCAGGAATTGCATTGAGCCCAAATTGTTAATTGAAGAGCCTAGTACTAAAAGTACTGCAGTCAGATTTTCACAGACCATGAGCTAAGGATGGGTAAAACAACTTTTATAATTACCTTTCCATTTTTTCAAAATGGACATTTTGTGACCTAAATACTTTTAGCACTGGGGTCTTAAATTGGCCAATTTTATGAATTCATTTGATATTCAGACTCCCAACTTCTTCCATCATTTTTTAAATCAATAAACATCAGAAGAGAAAGAAACAGAGGGTGAAAAATGAGAAACCATCAGACATAAATTCTGCACAGATTCCCAAGACAGACAGTATCTGGGGAGGGAATCAATTTCAATTTTAAGGACGAGGAGGCAAAGATGGCGAGGGACAGGATGTGTGAGCCTCTTAATTGTGAACAACCCATCAAGTCAAGATGGAGCGAGGAGGGATGAACAACATACTGAACACTGAACAAAAAGCAGCAAAATGACTCAAAGAAGAGTCTGGTATTTTTTTGTAAAGCAGTGAGCCTGCCCTTGATTAGCACTGACATCATGACGACATGTTAATATACTGTATGGGCTAAGCGGTCTTATTTCTGGCCTGCAGCAAAACGAAAAGTTTAGCACCCGAATTCAGAAAAGGAAACCGGTGAGATTCAGTCTGTGGTGAACTACATTAAGGTAATTTACCGGAATTAGTCCGCTTAACCCACAAAAGTCCAAATGTTTTTTGAGATTAAAATGACAGCTTGGGGTCATAAATGATAATTTGTACCACGTTTCATGCGAAAATATTTATTTTTAATGACTATTTTTGCGTTCATCATAGCCGCACTGCTTCATTTATAAATGAGCGATATAATTAAATGATGTAATTAAAGGTCTAAGTTAGGGGGGGAAAAAAAAAAAAAAAAGCTGTATACATGCATTATTGCCTGTAATTCACAAATCCTGCATTTAACTTTCGAAATTGTATGTCACTCATAATGGCGAAAAAACAGGAAGAAACTAGACACTTTGAGACCTCTCCTGAAAACTTGCGAGCGATTGGCTAATCGGCAGCCACGTATGAGAAGTAAGTTGCACCGAAGTTTGTGCACAAAATGACTAGCTTGACTCCTCATTTCAACAGCCAATTTGTGAAAGAAAGACAATTTATAGTTATCTATGACTTATATAGTTATCAAAAATATTTAAAAATTAAAAATTGACATATAGGTCCGATTAACAGGATTAATGGATTAAAAGAGTTACTTTTGTCATTTGAGGGATGTATGTGCCCCCCCTGGGTGCAAATTTTCTATCGCTACTAGGAAACAACAACAACGACAAGGTCTACAACATCCCCCGCCAAACGTGTGCTTCTTATTTTCGAACTTCTTTATGGTCTGAAGCTACACACCAACTTTGGTTACTGTATCTGTAGTAGTTTCTGAGTGAAGCTGTCCCCTTTATCTCGGACGGACGGACGAACGGACGGACGGACGTCCTATATCCCCCTCCCACTTCGTGTTGGCGGGGATAATACTGTAATAATGATAATAATAATAATAATAATAATAATAATTCACTTTGGGTGAGGTATGCAGCCACTGAGTGCTCTTTCATTGACTCCAAAAATACTCGTAATGACCCCACGTATCTTTCAATTATCCTTGCCGCACGAAAGGTCCAATTCCTCTAAAAACCCATGAAAGGTTGTAAGAGGAATAACTTGACAAATCCATGGAAGGAAACATTTCTCATTCAAAATATCCAACCCTATTTGGTCGCTTGAGGGCGAAACACATCCAAATACATCCCAGCCAGCTTTGAGCTGAGCAAAAATAATGAAAACTAATGAATCTTATGAAGCAGTCGACAGGTCTATTCTTCAGCCTCAGCCACATTCAAATCTATTCAAACAAACATAGTCTTATGCACCAATGCATCTGCTTGAATGTTTGAAATGCTGCTAACCTGCATTTAAGGTTGGCATTCACAGACAAATATAATCCAATTAGTCTTGGAAAACTGGATGGTAATACTATGCCTATGATGCTACATTGTTAACCAAAAGAAGGCTGAAGTACTTGACACAGGTAATTTACTTTATTCACAGGCTGCAAATGACAGCCTGCAAGAAAATTATATTTTCTAAAGGGAAATGTTTTAAGTAATCATTTACATAGCAAACATATCTGTCTGTCTGTGCCTGGGGTTGCAAGGCACAGGCCTACTATTGCCTCAATTGCATACAACATTTTGTCAAAACACTGCTCAAGCCTCCAGCTTAGGTATAGTCCCACCATTAAGACGTCATAATTTTTTGGAAATTTAAGAAAGGCAACCAAGTAGTTCTACATATTCTGACATCTAGGGAACATGTATTAGCAGGACGTTGTGAAGGGCATAGAGTGCGCAAACTGAAAGCTATGGTAAAAACAAATACCTTGCAATGCTATGTAGTCTATTGTTACCTCTGCCAAGGAGGTTATATTTTTGCTTCCGTTTATTCATTTATTTAATTGTTTGTCTGTCTGTTAGCAGGATATCTTAGAAACAGTTGCATAGATTTTAACTAAACTCTGCAGGATGTTCAAGTAGCACAAGAGGAACAAATGATTACATCTTGGCCAAAGGACAGCGGAGATTTAGGCCTAAGTTCAAATGCAGCCACAGTGGCGGAGGTAGGGGCTCTTACAAGTCCAGCTCTAGTTTAAATGCTCAGTCATTCACAAACAAGGATGGGGCGAGGGTCACCACTTAGTGAACAAATGCATGAGCTGATTGTCGAACAGTTTAAAAACAACATTCCTCAACGAGCTATTGCAAGAAATTTAGGGATTTCATCATCTACGGTCCGTAATATCGTCAAAACGTTCAGACAATCTGGAGAAATCACTGCACGTAAGCGACAAGGCCGAAAACCAACATTGAATGCCTGTGACCTTCAATCCCTCAGGCGGTACTGCATCACAAACCAACATCAGTGTGTAAAGGACATCACCACATGGGCTCAGGAACACTTCAGAAAACCACTGTCAGTAACTACAGTTCGTCGCTACATCTGCAAGTGCAAGTTAAAACTCTACAATGCAAAGCGAAAGCCAT
Source organism: Gymnothorax reevesii (assembly GCA_029721435.1). Taxonomy (NCBI): domain Eukaryota; kingdom Metazoa; phylum Chordata; class Actinopteri; order Anguilliformes; family Muraenidae; genus Gymnothorax; species Gymnothorax reevesii. Next base: position 4,659,677 of record CM056581.1, read on the forward strand.
TTATTAACAGCACCCAGAAACGCCGCCGGCTTCGCTGGGCCCAAGCTCATCTAAGATGGACTGATGCAAAGTGGAAAAGAGTTCTGTGGTCTGACGAGACCACATTTCAAATTGTTTTTGGAAAATGTGGACGTCGTGTCCTCCGGACCAAAGAGGAAAAGAACCATCCGGACTGTTATAGGCGCAAAGTTCAAAAGCCAAAATCTGTGATGGTATGGGGGTGTATTAGTGCCCAAGGCATGGGCAACTTACACATATGTGAAGGCACCATTAATGCTGAAAGGTACATTCAGGTTTTCATATGTTGCCATCCAAGCAACGTCTTTTTCATGGACGCCCCCGCTTATTTCAGCAAGACAATGCCAAGCCACATTCTGCACGTGTTACAACAGCATGGCTCCGTAGTAAAAGAGTGCGGGTACTAGACTGGCCTGCCTGTAGTCCAGACCTGTCTCCCATTGAAAATGTGTGGCGCATTATGAAGTGTAAAATACGACAACGGAGACCCCGGACTGTTGAACAACTTAAGCTGTACATCAAGCAAGAATGGGAAAGAGTTCCACCTGAAAAGCTTCAGAAATTGGTCTCCTCGGTTCCCAATCGTGTACGGAGTGTCGTAAAAAGGAAAGGCGATGTAACACAGTGGTAAAAAGGCCCCTGTGCCAACTTTTTTGCAATGTGTTGCTGCCTTTAAATTCTAAGTTAATGATTATTTGCAAAAAAAATCACATTTCTCAGTTTGAACATTAAACTTTTTGTCTTTGCAGTGTATTCAATGGAATAAGTTGAAAAGGATTTGCAAATCATTGTATTCTGTTTTTATGTACGATTTACATAACGCGCCAACTTCACTGGTTTTGTAAATTGGGGGGTTGGGCAAATAGTCTAGGGCCCACTAAAGTGATTCAGGACGATTTGGATAGAATCCAGAATTGGGCAGAAATGTGGCAAATGAAATTTAATCTAGCAAAATGTAAAGTTGTACATGTAGGTAATAAAAATATTAGACGGGATTACTTCTTGGGAGGTTTAAAACTGAAATGTGCTGCACAAGAGAAAGATCTGGGAGTGATTGTTAACCTAACCCTCACAGGATCTAGCCATTGTGCCATGGCAGTTAAAAAAGCCAATCGGATGCTGGGACACATTGCCAAAAGCATTGAGTACAAATCTAAGGAGGTGATGCTTCTTTTATGCAACACGTTCGTTAGACCACAACTGGAGTATCGTGTACAGTTCTGGGGACCATACTTTAAGATATAGAGGCTCTAGAGAAAGTTCAGAGAAGAGCCACCAAGCTTATTCCAGGTATAAAAGATGAAAGCTATGAGAAGAGGCTGAAGATCCTTAATCTCTTTAGTCTTAGGAAAAGGAGACTAAGGGGTGATTTGATTGAGGTCTTTAAATATGTTAAAGGGATTAACAAAGTGAATCATGTAGGATTCCTTCGACCAAGTGTTGTGAGTAGAACTCGGGCTCACAAATGGAAGTTGACCAAAGGCAAATTTAGCACTGATATTCAGAAATATTTCTTCACCCAAAGAGTAATTTCAATGTGGAATAGCTTACCTGACTATATTGTTGAGGCAGAGACCTTGGGGGTTTTCAAGAGCAGGCTTGACCTAAAGCTAGATACCATTGAGTCATTCAGTATCTGAAGGGATATATTCACAATAGCATAAAGAAACTGGCGGGCTTAGTTGGGCTCAAAGGCCCGTTCTTGCCATTCATGTTATGTTATGTTATTGTCATGCTTAAAAGTCCAAGTGTGTCCCATGTACAGCAGCATGCTAAAGAATGCAAATTCTCTGCCAGTATTTTCTGATAGCCTGCTGCATTCATCTTGCCTTCAATTTTCATGAGATTCCCTGTGCCTTTAGAGCTCACACATCCCCCAAAACAGAGAGAGCCCCACCATGCTTTACAGTGGCAATGGTGTTGACTGCTCGCCGAACACAGTGGTTATGGTTGTGACCGTAAAATTCTATTTTGGTCTCGTCACTCCAAATGAATTCCAGAATTAGTGAGGTTTGTCAAGGTGTTGTCTGGTATATTTTTGGCGGGCTTTTGTGTAGGATTAGCGCATTAATGGCTTCCTTCTACAGACCAACTCGACCATGCAGCTCATTTATTGTTTCAGTACCTCCATATTGTGCTCCTTGAAACAACCTCACCATCTTTTTCCAGAGCATCCTGTATTTCTTCAGGTAGCTTGGGGATTTCTTTGTGTGTCCCAAACAATTCTGGTAGTTTGGGCTGAAATCTTTCGTGGCCTACGAGACCTTGGCTTGGGATCAAAAAATCCCCTTATTTTCCCCCTCTTAATCACAGACTGAACAGTACTGACTGATTGGCATTTTCTTTGTATCTCTTTATATCCTTCCCATCTTAAAAAAGTTTAACTCCCTTGATGTAAAGGTCCTCAGACAGTTCTTTTCCGCTCCACATGGCTCAGTTTCTAGCCAAATCAGTGCATCCACTCAGGAGCGAACAAACTCACTGAGTATTTAAACCTGAGTGGGTCACCTTGTGTCTATATAAGAAGGTCAAACATTCAAAGGTATATAAACTTATGATTAGGGCCTTTGGGGCGATTTCAGTTAACATTATGATTTAAAAAGGAGCTGTTATGGCCCCAATTTGTTCTTACATTTATAACACAACAGTAACAGCAACAGCAAGGGATGACAGACACAGTTTTAAAAACTTAAACACATTTAATTTCTAACAAAGACAATAACTAAACTGACCAAGATTGAATAGAAAAAAAAGAAATATTTACAGTCCCTTTTTGTGGGGTGGCTTGGTGATGTCCTGGATAACGAAAATGCTCAAACACAGGCAAAGACATCCACAAAAGAAACGTCACAGGTCTTGAACAGAATGGCAGGTCTGGTCATCTTCTTGCAATTTCTCCTACTACTTTACTGTCTCAATTCTTTTCCTTATATACTCTTTTGCAGACCCCACCCGCATTTAGACCTCTTTTTTTTTTATTTTCTGAGACTTGCCCCAGACATGTCCAGGACATGTCTAAACATGACTCCAGTCTGAGCTTAACAAAAAAAGGTAAATACTGCCATCTAGTGGCCTATATTCACATTACAGAGCCAAATACTTATGTGATGATAAATGACTTCACATGATCAGTACCCTTAAATAAAAGACAAGGTTTTGGCATGATGGGTCAAATTTTAAAAATAAATGGCAACATGTCATAAATTCAGCAAGGGTATGCAAACTTTTGAGCACAGCTGTACATAAAAGCTTTCACCATGGTTCACTTAAGTCCTGGCACCTTAGAAATGACTGACTCATTCCAGAATGATAGATGTCAATGATTTTCCCAAGTCCCTCAATTTCTTCATATTGCTGGATCCTGTGCTGCTTTTAGTCTACTGAACTCAGCCAATCAGGTGCGACTGAAATGATGTTTACAGTCATCAGGGCTGGCAGTAATTGTACCTGGGTGTGCCGAGTGAAAATGAATCAAATTATCAATTAAATTTGTTTAATTGGTTGATTTAGTAGCAAAAGGGGCAATTACATTTTACCATGGGTTAGGTAGGATTGGATAGCTCTTTTCGTAGATTAAACCATAATTTAAAAAAAAAACAAAAAAAAAAAAAAACTTGTTTTTGTGTTTACTCTAGTTATATTTGTCTAATATTAAAACTTGTCTGATGATCTGAAACATTTTAGTGTGTCAAACAGGCAAAAATAGATGAAATTGGAAAGGGAGAAAACGCTTTCACAGCTCTGTACATTCTGTTTCAGATTGTGGTTTGTGACTGTCATTTTAATTTAACTTCAGTGTCCGCCGTCTACATTTAAAGACATCTGGCATTGAGACTTTCTATTCCATCATCGTATAGCATGAGATTTAGTACTTTTTTTTTTTTAAATAAATTTGGCATCTACAATCCCACCCAAATCTGGAATGCCCAATTGGTGAACTATGTACAAAGCTTGCTCGTATGCGACCCCTTGCTGCCAACTCAGGATAGTGAAGACAGTTCACGGCTCTCCTCCGAAGCACGTGCCTGTCAGCCACTGCTTCTTATACACTCATTGGTTGAATCTTCCAAAGTTCAGAACGAGGGCAGAGGATACCCGGACATGAACAGGCTTAGAATCTTCCTGACGAGCGCCCGTCTGGCCAACAGGAGGTGCTTGAGCAACGAACAAAGCTATTTATTTATTTCCCTTACCCGGCAGTCCCTTCCCAATTTGAAACCCTGTAGGGCGATGGCCAATTGTGCGCTACTCTGAAAAACCTGCCGACCACTGCTGGTTGGTACGACCAGGAGCTATCCGGCAGCTGAGATTAAGTACTCTTAATCAAGACTTCTCCTGAAATCTCCTATACATCAAGAAAAGCGCAAAAAAAAGTTGTTAATTTGTTTCCGACTTGAGATCTCCATGACCTCTACACCTACAACAGTAAAAATATATTTATGTCTACCAAGAACTGCAGAGTCACGTTTTTAGTGGGGTGTGATAAATGGCGGCACTTAGTGAAGTAATAAAACCCATCTCCATATCTTTTTGTGTGGGCATCAGTATTCAAAAAGGAGTATGTTCCTGCTCCATTAGAAGGGCCATTTTATGTGAAAATTGGGATTTCCAAGTATTTCAGCCCATAGAGAGAAACTACATCAAAAGTGAGTGGTGATACAAGGAAGACTAATAACTTCCATTACCCCCAAAGACAGAGACTTAAATTATCAGATGACCTGTAGATTCTCTATTAAGGATTGGCATAGATGAAAAATTCACAGCAGAATCATCAGCTTTCACTACATATATACTAAAAAGACAAATACCAGGCATATAAAATGGGTAGGGTTTCTTATTTAAAGTTGCTTCTGACTGTCAAAAGACAAGCAAATTCATTTTTCAACACTTTTTCACGGAAAGTGCCTTTAACATACCAGTTGAACTCCCTCGTGAGGGAGATGAGATCGTCGTTCACATATTTTTTTTTCTATCATTCGTGAGCCTTCCGGAAAATAGACATAAAATATGACATAAAACCAAGTCTTTAGATCTTTCTCACGGCTCTGGTAGGAGTCATATTGTCTCCTATTTTAGCCAATAGGAGACAATATTTGCTTCCAAATGGCATATTGCTTCCATTAAAACTTCTTTTCCAAGGGGTTGTAATGTAACACAAAAGACCTCACTTTGGCTGTTCTTTTCCAATGTATTACGATGAGCAGATAATGGGATTCAGCAGCGATGGTTTAGGCAAATTACCCTGTTCTCTTCACCATTTCACCATTCAGCTAAGAATGCTGTAGTTACATTTCTGATATACGTTGAGTATTATTCCATTCTACGTAAGTGAGCAATTATCAAGCCTGGATAAGATGCTTATGATTGAGGCACATTATTATTATCATACTTTTTTTTTTTTACTGTCAGAGTGATATTGTTGGCATTGCGTAGCATTTCCCACATTTGTATGTTCGCTACAATAATATAAGACACTCGTAGCTTTAGCCTGAATAGCCGATTTACCCCCGTACACAAGAGCAAAGTTACACTGATAGTTCCAGAACAATTCTACAAACTCTTGCCGTGTCCAAAATGAAAGTTAATTTGCTTGCAGATCAATAGGACATTATTTGTAAAATGTTATACCACTACAATGGAATTAATGATAATGTATTTTGGACTGTAGCATTATATACAGTATGACCGAGAACGTATTCATCAACATATTGGTTAAAAAGTCTGTGAGGATGATTTTGCATTATTTTTCATTTTGGGAACTATATTGCCACATAAGGGTGGATATTATTAAAGGATCCATTACCTGGTATTTACACCTGGTAAAAATGAGTGATTAGGGTCTAAAACAATGTTTTGTGGTAATTTGCAAAAATTATGCAACATTTATATTTATTTTGCCCTTTTTATAAAGCTAATCCTGCTCTCGCAAGAAAATTTGGAGATTTTGACTTGGCCGGAAGATAGAGGTGTAGATGGGTGGAGGGGGTGGGGCGAGGGAAGAGGGTGGGAGGAGGGAGGAGGGGCTTCAAAACACAGCCATAGCAACGCGTGCATAGTCACACACTGTCTGACCTCACCATGGCTGAATCTATCGACCATCCTGGGCGGCTCTGATGTGCTTCTGCCATCTGAGTGTGATGCACTGAGCCCTGCGTGGGATTTACTAACGAAACAGCCTAAAAACAACGGGAACATAAATGTCACATGCAAGCTATCATTAGTTCGTCTAAGTTCCATGATCATATAATCAAGAGTAAAACCCTGCGTTTGAACAGCATAAAAACTCAATAATATACAGCCATCCATCAACAAACATTTGCCACTAACGTGTCTTTTGTCCCCCGCCACAAGATGTGTAATCGTGGCAAAATGAGCAATCTCTCGGTGTGACCTTGAGAGTGACGCGAAGGTCACCAAAATCGACTGGCGCCGGGGTATCACCCTTATACATGTTGACATGAAATTTGAAGGAAATCCGTCAATTCGTTCTTGAGATATCTCGCTGACAAGGATTCGGGACGTACAGACGGACAGACGTACGGACGGTCATGAATACTATGTCCCGCCACTTCGCGCATTCCGCGCGGCGGGGGACAATTAACAGAATGTGCACGGTTAATGCTGGCCTAAATTAACTCCGCTAGCCAACGTTAGCTTTTTGCTAGCAGAAATTTAGTGTATGTTTGGAAATACAGCATGTCAGACGAGCTCTCGGACTGTGAGGGAAACGTTTACGTATTGTGTACAACCTAGTTTTAGTACATCTAAGCTCCATGATCATATAATCAAGAGTAACACACTGCGTTTGGACCGCATGAAAAGACAATACAGCTACAGCAACCCATCAACAAATTAACAATGTGCACGGTTATTGCTGGCCGAAATTATCTTAGCTAGCTAATGTTAGCTTTTTGCTTGCGGAAATTTAGCTCATGTTTGGAGTGTTCTCGCCCGCTTACCAACATCATATCATAGCGTTTTTGGAATCTATAGATTCCTTAGGTTGTCTAGTTTCATATGATGTGTGCATCTTCACTTTAGCTGAAAGTGAGTCCGCTACACCTATGGAAATATTGCATGCCGGGCGAGCCTTCTAACTGAGGGTAACGTAGTTCTGAGCAGTTCTGTAGTGTTGGAACAACTCTTTTCTGCAGGCGCAGGTTATCAGCTCAGCCAGCTTTGTACTGGTCTAAGTTGGAGAAAGAGTGAAATGCTGAGCACACGAGTGGGTTTGTCGCAGGGTCCACAGGAACATTGTTGTCAAAAATAAATTCAATCCACTTGTGCCTCAGCAATTCATCGCCCAATGGAATATTTTAAAAAAAGTGTGTGTGAATTTCAGCTGCCAACATTGCATTTGTGACCACCAAAACCAGTTGATCTTTCCTTCCTCGACATTTTTCTTGGGCGTGTTTGCAGAAAAGAGTGGGCATTGTTGGCTACTCCCAAGCCACACCTCGACTCCTCCTCTGTGCATACGTCATCAAGAAGCCCAAACTGATATCTCCAATTTTCATACCTCCAGAGTAGAAAGCCTGCGGATCAAGGGAAAAAAGGGAGGAAGGAAGCTGCTTTGACTCCAAAACATCTCCGATTTTGTCAGAGAGAGGGATGACTAATTTATACATAACTGGGAATAACTGGGGGAAAATGTGTTTTCCAAGTAATGGACCCTTTAAGCCTCTCAGACTAACTTTCATAGTCTTCTGTTTAGTTCAGAGACTGAATGGATAGGTATGATAGAAGCCCCTCATTTCAAATATCATAAAGATTAAAAAATAAAAATATCCACCTGCATTTGATGCCAACGTTTGTACATGCATCAAAACAGTTGCTTGGTTGTAATACATTGTTTCATTTACCATTCTCACCAAAGCAAAAAAACTCTCCATTTTTAGCGGTTTAGGGAGGTTGAGGGGCAGCTCACTTAAAGCAAGAAGGTATTGTCTGCACTGCACGTCATGGTCTTGAAAACAACGTACCATTATTACTATTTGGTAAGCTGTAGAATATGTAGAATATTATAACATACTTTATTTACAATAGCTTGTCAAACTCTTGTCTTAATTAACAGAAATCCATTCTCTAACTTTGAACTGGAAGTGACGAACTGGAACGTCAGTCATGCATAATTATGTTATTATTCTGAAAATGCTTTTGATTTGGAACATGGCAATAATTTCTAGAATTTCAGTTGCATATCACCTTATTCTGTATTTGCGTGTCACCTTAAATAAATTTCATGATGCAAATCTAACTTTCAAAATTCTCCATGGTTTGGCCCCACCACCACTTGCTGATTTTTATTTTTTTTTTTACACTGGGCAGCAGACTTACTAGATCTTATAGTACCACTAAGAGAAAGTTCCTTCAGTCAGTCAGCCTTCTCAGTGCAAGTGGCCAAATTTTGGAACACCATACCACCACACATTCGTAATATTGAAACACACAGAGCCTTCAAACATATTTCAAAAACATGGTTCAAAAATAATCACAATCAGTAGTCAGTGTAGTGGCATAACATTTTACAAATAATGTCCTATCGATCCGCAAGCAAGTTAACTTTTATTTTGGACACGGCAAGAGTTTGTAGAATTGCTCTGGTACTATCAGTGTAACTTTGCTCGTGTTGTGTACCAGGGTAAATCGGCTATTCAAGCTAAAGCTACGAGTTGTCTTATATTATTGTCGCGAACATACAAATGTGGGAAATGCTACACAATGCTAACGATTTCAATTTGACAGTAAATAAAAAATAAATAAAAAATGATGATGATAATATGTGCCTCAGTCATAAGCATCTTATCCAGGCTTGATAATTCCTCACTTATATTTGGCTGCACAGATGATCAGTTGTCCTGAGTGCCACCCTTAGACGTAGCACACTTCTGGTCAAAGAGTTTGTGATCCAGGAAATGTATTGTTTTACCTCCCAGACATTTCTGTTTCTCAGTAACTTCATTGCAAAACAACTTCAAATGTTGAATCGTTGTTAAGTTTCTTTGAATTTGTGGCAGTTTTTTGTCCTATAATTATGAAAGTAAATGGAGAAACGTTTTAAGTCCAAATATGAGTGCCTTGCTTCATTGACATTATTTCTCCAGTCTCTGTGACACTCAACTCCTGAATTATAAAAACTTAAACAGGGGTCATGTACACAGAAGGTGAGGATTGGCTTGATTTGAAACCTGCATACAGGCGTTAATTATGGGATACTATTGGGCAATTCTATTTTGCAGAGGCTGAGGCCAAAGTTTTTTCCCAGAAATTTAGGAAAACAGTGCTTAAAATGAACAGATGTTCAACTTTGCAGAACAAAAGTTGTTTTGGTTGGGATGACATGGTGAAGGTAGTTATGCGCAGCAAAATACTTGTCTTAGACAAGCTTTCCTTCAAACAAATGATGCATCCCATGATGCATTTCCTCTTCCTGGCTTCTTCAAAAGAAACAAGTGACCGCAGACAAATCTCTTAAATCTACGTGCATTCGTACGCAAGTTTGTAAAGTAGTCTTTAATTTACCACAAATATCTGTATAAGTATTCTTTATTATAGTCTGGCTATAGTTTGTCAATTATTACCAGCTGAAGTAGAGTAATACACTAAAAGAAGATGATTTCATAATATACACAAAGTACATGTATACTGTTGACCTGCCACCAAGGAAAGTTTCAGACATACCAATGCAACCGCTGTACTGAAGAGCAGCCAATAAAGGATGAATTCAGTTCAATAAAAATACCAGGCCCTCTAAAATGTCCAGTACTGAGTTGGGTTAACCTCATTCATAATGTTCATTAGGAGATCAGCAGAAAGACTTCATACTGAAATACTGGCCTTTTCAAACTTAGCCAACTCTCTTTCAGCCTATTTTTCTTCACCATTATTTTGTGGTTTCTTAACTCTGCTAGCCAGTGGTGGTTGGTTGCAATATCAGTTGAGAAGAAGCTTTTATTTATTTATTTATTTTTTAAATTATTTATTTATTTTTACTATTTAAAGCTTTTTAATCAGGCCTGTCAGGCTAGTGAACGCCTCTCATTAAATCTGCCAATAAAGTGGGAGAGTTTTCACATCTTACTTAGAGAGAGGGTATTGTCAGCACTGCACCTCATGGTCTAGCAAACATTCAAAGTACCATTATTACCATTTGGTAAGCTGTTAAAGTATGTTGTAATATTCCACATATTCATTTACAATAGCTTGTCAAACTATCTTGTTTTAATCAACAGAAATCCATTCTCTGTAACTTTGAACTGGAAGTGACGAACTGGAACGTCAGTCATGCATAATTATCTAATTATTCTGAAAATGCTTTTGATTTGGAACATGGCAATAATTTGTAGAATTTCAATTGCATATCACCTTATACTGTATTTGCGAATCACCTTAAATAAATTTCATGATGCAAATCTAACTTTCAAAATTCTCCATGGTTTGGCCCCACCACCACTTGCTGAATTTTATTTTTTTTTTTACACTGGGCAGCAGACTTACTAGATCAGTCACTATAAGTAATCTTATAGTACCACTGAGAGAAAGTTCCTTCAATCGGTTAGCCCTCTCAGTGCAAGTGGCCCAATTTTGGAACACCATACCATACTTCACAGCCGATTGAGACCTCTCCTTAAAACTCGCGAGCGATTTGCCAAAGTGTCTAGTTTCTTAATTTTTTTTTGTCAGTATGACAAACAATTATGAAAGTAGAATGCTGGATTTGTGACAATAGTAAATTTCTACAGCGGTTTATTTCCCCTAATTTAGTAGACCTTTAATGTGCACTGTCCCTGTGCAAATAAACCAAATAAATATCTTGAAGTGAAAAAAGTGGTCAACCGTGTACGGTTTGAAGACAAGTTTGAAACAAAGTTGATGAATTTTCTTTTTGGCTGTTTTTTTAACGTCAGTCACGCTCACAATTTCACATTCTACCAACTTATACATGATACCAGCAAAGTTTCCCTCAGCCTCAAAGTAGACCCAGTCCCTAGTATGCTGGTGACAAAAGAAGAACATCTTAGGAGTGCAGGTTTTACTACTAGGCCAAACCAAAGGGCCTGTTCCCTCTCCGAATGTAACGTCAGTCACTGTGGAATTGCCCCATTATGTATCAGCAAATAAAGCTAATGTCAGTGTGGGACTATGAAGGGCTAATAAGATCCCAGAGTCATCTGATCACAGTTGCTAATATTTACCAAGTGCTCTTCAGTGAAGCACCTGGTTGAGAACCTGAAAGGCAACTTTCTCAAACTCAAGAACGGCGTACATGTCTACTGCTGTGCATCTGGGCTCTCCAATTCACTGTTTCTACTGTAGTAATGATTGAAATGGGGTTTTGCATGCATATATAAATACTGAAATTAAAAATCAATTATTTCAAAACGTAATGTTATTACGGAACATTATTACAGCCTTCCAATTTATTTTTCAATCCGTGTAATGCAATGTAGGTTTATGTGTCAACTTCTTTCAAAAAAACTAATGTTTCTTAGTGATTCCAAACTGTTGAATTGTACTGCTTATTCTCAAGGCCAAACAACACCTTTTTAGCATCAGTTCAGATGCTCACTTCTCATTCACTTCTGGTTGTAAGCTCAGCTGTGATCCTTAATGACAAACCTTACAATTACAGTGCGTGTAAAGGACTATTCAAAACAGAGGAAACACTGGGCTATATACTGACATATTGCTTGTGGCAGTGACTAACATGTCAGTCCCTGAAAACACCACAGTAGCATGAAAGCAGATTAACCCTGAATAACCATTTGGGGATTGTCTCCCTTCTTTGGATCCTACTCAAAGTCCTAAGGATAGTCAAGTCCTATATGAAATATGGCAACTCTTCTCATCAACGTCCCCGCATAGCCATATCACATCACTGTTCGCAAGCTACCTATACCAGTTTGCAAAAAATTCAAAAAGAGGTGCTTGCCTGTTGGCTGGAAAAGACACCGCTCCCTTACCAATGCTCACATCTGATCTTCAAAAGGTTATTAGAACAGAAAAAGCTCTGTCATATCTTCAAAATAAATGTCAGAAGCTAAATACCGTCCAACTCTCCATCACACCACCTCCATGTGCCCACGTGTTTTCACACTTCCAGCCAGGTCATGTCCTGGCCCCAAAGGCCCTCTGGCCCAATGACACAGTCATCACAATAGAGCACACAAAAAAAAAACCACACACACACCTGTAAAACTTGTCTTACATGTGTAAGGTTGTGTGTAAGGCGTATCATATACACTTTTAACATATAGGGCTCTAATTTCGTAGACCAGGCGTAGGCGCGGCGCAGGCGCGGCGCATGGGGGGTGCGCCGCGCCAACGGGGTGTTTCCAGGCGTATGTGACAATTTCGTGCCCGGCGTAGCCTGGCGCAAGTACTCCTCTGTCCCGCCTCTGCCCCGCCTTCCAGCGCAAGTGGGCAAAGGCTCCGTATTTGGGTATAACACAGCCGAGTCAAATATTGCTCATTGGCAAGAGAAACGATGGATAGCGTGTTCCTATTATTACAAACTGTTGCCGCTTAAAATTTTGGGATTACCATGCATGGACAACAATGCAAGATACGTTACAAATTTATTTTCAATGTGATCTTAACTCAGTGCGAGATCATTGCAATCAGGCTGTATTCCTTTCCCCCACTAAAAACGATAAAAAAGTGACAATAATAATAGCCAAGTATTAAGCCGCTTGCACACTGGACGCGAAACGAATTTTTCGCTCGACAGATTGCGTTGAACGCAGTGTCTCCGTGTCCGAAAGTCTGACAGGGTTTTAATATATCTCCGTGTCCGACCGTCTTTTATTGTTTTTAATTTCTTCAAATCTACTGACTCTTTTAGATATTAAACGTGAATGTTTTGATAAGAGGGCTCAGTTCTTTAAGATGAGTACCGAGAATTTCAATCAATGTTTCTGTTTAAGCTGCTCAGTAAAGCGAGTCGACATTGGCGCGAGACAATGTACAATGCCTCCGTGTCTGACAGCCAAAAAAAAAAAAAAAAAAGAGGACGATCAGAACAGATTGATAACGAAATAATGAATAAAAAGAACATTTTAACAACAGAACATCCAACAAACACGTCCTGCGATTAATTTATTTGCGGGTCATCTTTTTTGGATGTTCTGTTGGTTGGTGATATATAGGCCTATGTATTTTTATTCTTTATTCCGATATAAATCTGTTCTCATATCAATAGGCCTACTTTTATTTTTGCTGGGTGCCGGACATGGAGTATTTTGCATTTCGCGTCGGACAGTCTTGATCGTGCATGCGATAATTTATTCACACTGTCAATGGTCATGGAATTGATTTGCTCTCTGCAAGCACTAACGTTATTTTATCTCTGCTGTGGAAATAAAGCGTGAATCTGTTCGATCCATCAGACTAACTTTCAAAAGAAAGACCGAATAAAGACCGTTGTCTATCTTCAACGGAAGAAAACAGACGAAATAAAAGACCAAGAAAAGTCGATAGCTCTTCGCATTGACTTAGACTGTAATCAGTCGTGCGAAAAATTTGTTTCGCGTCCAGTGTGTATGCGGCTTTACCGAGCATAGAACGCGAGCATTATATACGCACTGCCTGATGCCGAGGCAGTTTGTGGTTGGCGGAGAAAGATGTGAAGTCGTTGATTTGATTTGCAACACAGATTCAGTTGCGTTGATTAAGTCAGGTCGAGTTTCCATCACGGGTGCCAACCGCCTTTGATATGACATCAGGACAATCGATATAGATACTATAATTTATGTCCTTATTCAGATAGTTACATTAAATACTGCTTCCTGTAATTATTTCTTGCATTGAAATGTGCCTGATATTCTGGAAACCTGCCTGTGAGATTTCGGTGACGTGTGCGCACTCTGCGCCGGTCAGCCAAATTACCACTGCACGGAAATTAAACCAGGTTGGAGTTGGCGAGTTTTCTGAGCAACTCCAGCGGAGATTTTTTCTACGAAATTGTCACTGCGTCTTGATGAATATGTGACACCTCCCCCTACTACGCTGCCACACCCATCTCGGCGCACCTTCGTCTACCGATGGCTGCGCAGCTCACGAAATTACCACTACGCGGGCTGCGCCGTACGAAATTACCACTGCGCGGGCTACGCCCTACGAAATTACCACTGCGCGGGCTGCGCCTCCCTACGCCACCTGCGCTGCGCCAGGAAATTAGAGCCCATAAAGTGGAAATTCAAAAACACGTGTCAAGAAAAGTAACATTTCATGTAAAGTTATGATTACTTTACACCAGTTTTACACTGACTTTGCTCAAGGCAGCTAGATGTACGAATCTTTTTTTTACCTTTATTCTCCTGGAAAATCCGATTGAGAACATCAGATTTTTAAAGGGGATCTGATATGCTATTTTTCCAAGTATATATTTTGGTCTTTGACTCCCCGATACTCCTGATCACGCGAAGTAAAAATAGGCGTGCAATGCAAAGAATACCCCTCAGCCCGATGTTGAAGTTTTTGGAGACGCCCGCCGCCCCTTTGGCTGTGGCTGTTCCCTGCCAGCAAACAAAAAATGCTACCCACAGATTTCTGGTGGCATTGTCTTTTGGAAGAGAGATTTGTTTTTTTTTTTGCATCCGAAAGTAAACGGACAGGTAGCTTTGGAGAGATACTGACAAAATTGCACCTCAAATGATCTGCGGTTCTTCTTTTGTATTTCCAAAAGCATAGATGCTACTAAGGCATAGTATGATCTGCCGTTGTTAGTGCCTGCTAGAATAGTTTCCGGTGTGGGCAGGTCCAGTGCAGTGGTTGGCTTTGGCTAGGTCTGTACTAATTGGACGGCACAACCTGACATCAGGTTTTACCCAGATCTCGTGAAGATCTCGGGAGGAGCTGTTCAGAGAGGAAATCACGCTCATGAAATCACATTCTTGGATTATGGAAAAATCCCTGTATCTTACGTCTAGAAACTTTTCAGAGGTTGAGCATGGACAACCAACATTATAACATTACGAATATGTATTAAAAGAAGGATCAGCATGTTAGGTCCCCTTTAAAGGAGGCCCTGGGAGAAAT
The DNA here is from genome assembly GCA_029721435.1 of Gymnothorax reevesii. Taxonomy (NCBI): domain Eukaryota; kingdom Metazoa; phylum Chordata; class Actinopteri; order Anguilliformes; family Muraenidae; genus Gymnothorax; species Gymnothorax reevesii. Next base: position 4,674,734 of record CM056581.1, read on the forward strand.
TCTTAATAGACTAGATAGTTCAAGTTAGAATCAGCAACCTTCTGATTATCTGGCAAGAGACTTACTACAAGGCCACCCTACTGCCACGAAGTACACGCAGTGGTTCCAAATCACAGCGGAAACTAATGCATTTTGGTTTTGTTCTCTTTTCGGTTTTTTTTTTTTTAACACGTTAGTTACATGTACCTCATCACGAGTGTAAGGACCACCAGTTTCTCCTGACTTATGCGTGGAAGAAATGAGTCGGACACAGTAAAATGATCTGAGTAAAATTTACTCTTATGGAGTGGAATTTACTCTTACAGAGTCTATTCGAGTCCAGTCTTTCCAAAGTGGGACCAAATAGACTCTTTAGGAGTTGATTTTACTCTGAACATTTTACTGTGTATTTGCTGGGTATGGATTCTGTCAAATTTTCTGTTTCAGATTTTGGAGAACCTCATTAAGTAATATATGGGAATCCCTAAACAATAATGGGACTTAAGTTTCGCTGAGCACATTTGCTTAGCTTTCAGATATTATCAATGGTTACCAACAAGGATGCAAACCAAAAGAAGAGTTTGATAAATGCGGTCATGCAGATTTGATGTTCCATTTCCTCCAGAAGTTTTTGAAAGTACTTCTCGAAGGTGTTTATAGGTGCGGTAATACAGGCTGGCAGTTTAAATATTAAATTGCATGTGATCAGTATTGATTAAAGACAGCCAATATGTGCATCAGTGAAAACAGCCACTCATATTAGAGGAATTTTCCGTGAATATTAGATTCACAGAAAACTTGCTTGATCGTGTCAGTATAGTTCGGATAAATTTCAGTCAGCAAACCTCAAGCTAGTCTGGCCATTCCCTCTAACTTTAAGGCGTCAAATTAAATTAAAGATTACCATAGCAACACAAAACCATAACTGAGGCTTGTGCTCATTTTCCATTAAATCATGTCTGAATACATATAAAACACCAAAACAAACAATGTTAGGGGCAGTTCCAGATGAAACTGTGAGCTAGTTGAAAGCTGCGAAGCGGTAGGCTAAGTTTGGGAGTAGGAGTTGGTTAATTTAGCACAAAGCAAGCCCACTGCTATAGAGTAATGTGTGGGAAGAATGTGTGTGTGCTGAGCTTACAGCCAGCCCAGTCCTTTTTTTTTGGGGGGGTGCAGGGGGGGTGCGTGCATACTAGATACCAGATGCCGAAACAAACTACCCATGATGATTGGAAAAGCAAACCAATCCTTGCGACTTTTTAAAAGAAGATTGTGCTAAATTAACAAAGTAACACTTGTAATTACTGAATAATTAATTCTACTGACTGGCCACAGCTAAAAATAAACAAAGAAAGAAAAGGTAGTTGGCATAAAATCTGTGTACTAGCTTACATGCCTAATTTCTGTCATTTCCATGGATGTGGCATCGTCCGGACTTGTATGGTATTTGTGCACCTGACAAAAACATGTGACCCAGAAACTTTTGAATGGAAACTTGTCAGCAGGTGTATCGCGCTTTAAGCGCAGCCTTTTGCTAAATTCATTCATCTGTACCGCTGTGCAGACAATTTCTCGGCAAAATTCAGGGATTTTTTTGAAACAGCATATCCCAATATACTTTTCCTTCCACCTTTGACTCCGTACCATTATTTTAATCAAAAATGAAACCAAAGGGTTAAAAGTAAAATACTTCCACTGAATTGCATCAGATATTAAATAGACGCAAATCTCGCCTGACCTTGACGGAATATAACGTAATTTCTAAACGATATTTAATTTCTTAACATCCCTTATACAATGTAACTGTGCAGAGTAAAACAATCTCAGCAGTGTCCATGCAACTGCAAAACAGTAAGAATACATACATACTTAAATAAAACTGCCCTCATCGAAAAATTGATTATTGTAAGTTTTTGGTCTTTTTCTCTCATTTTTCCCGAAGGCTTAAAAAAAACACCAACTGGCACACTCCCCGCAAGTTTTAAATATGTAGCCCATATAATGAATTAAATTGGACTGCCAGTACATATCATTCAACCAGGTTGTTGAATAAGCCAAGCATACAGTTAAACTCGGTTAATATATCGGACTTAAATGAACATAGATCGCTATCCCACCTCATAAAACTCAGTCTTCAAACGTTTAATGGAATTCAGTGCAGGTGCTGGACCCGTCCGGTCAACAGTTCGGTGCCACTAAGGTTGCATGGTTTAGTAAAACATATTTCACAGAAAATTGCAAATTACCACAAAACCAAGGAGAATTCAACAATTCAACTAAACAGCCAAGTAATGCAAATGCCAGCCTTTCGGCAAAATGGATGGTAGCCCTCCCAACAGCATTTTTGCGCAATTACCCCTTCATGGACGAATGGGCTAAACTGCAGCAACAATTCTCAGCAACCTCGCCAAATTAAATAGGCCATCAAGTTGTTGCTCATTTCAACATGGAAAAAAAAAATAAACCCGGAGAAGAAACGTTTTATTCCCATTCAGGGCGCCCTCCAGTAAAACAGCGACGAAATGTCAATTTAGTCGTTTTAACGAAAACTGCGCGGAACTAATGCGCAGAAACTTCAGAAAATAGCGCGGTTCTCATTTCCTTACCTTAATGCTCGCCGAACTCAAAGGAGACCCCAGAAACGCGTTGACGGAGGATGCTGTTGCTGAGACGAAGCAGAATCTCACTTCAGCAGCCTCTCGCTGAGAAACGCAGACGATTCCATTGCCAGGACACCCATCTGAAAGCGTATTCCCAAGGTAAACGGGCCAACTAACGTTTCATTTTATGCACGAGTTTTATTATACTGATCACAGCGATTACTCGAGGGGTTAAAAATGCGGCTGCCAACTTGAATATCAGACATTAGCCTACTAATAACGGTTTTGTGGATAGTCAAACAGCCAGTAGCAACACACCTGTCTGTGCACTTAATTGAAGAATTGTGTGAACCAAGACGCGCATTTAACGCGACTGGTACCAGGGTAATCACAGGACAATAGGTTTCAGTCACCGTGAAACTGGACATGTGGGGCGGAGAAAATATTTATAAGATTAATAGTAACCCGTTATGATGTTACGTTGCAATTACGAAGAAAACCATTCGTTTTTGGAGGTGATGAGATTTGAAGCATAGTCTTCAGTCGTGTGAACTAAAGACCACTAGGCCTATTCAAATGCGCAAATCGCAGACCAGCAAAGAATTTGGCTTTATTGCTCCGCTCACTTGCGGGATTCACAAGTTGGTGCCATTTTCCCATGCTTTTTAGTTCTTTCCGTGCCACTGATATGGACGATTTGTTCAATTATGAAATAATCCCGAAACGAGTTATTTTTGTGCACTTTGAACCTGAGGAAGAACTAGTACCAAAAGGGTCGCTACTTAAGTTATTAGACTCCTTTTTACCAAATTTTTCCTTACCTATTTTAGTTGCTATGTGTGTTTGGTGTTCCAATGAGGAGACCGGAGTTTGTAAAAGATCCTGGCAGGGAGGGCAAGAGCGCTTGAAAGTAGATTTAAGTGACTGAGATTTTTCCATTACGTACCACACATGAGGGGCCTGGGGCGAAGTAACTGAAAGGGGGGCGCGCACACACTCACTCACTTTCTCACACACGCATGCATATAAACAGTGAGGTTTTCACTGACACTGGCATTAACGTGGGGTTTAAAGATGCAGTGTCTCATTTCCACTGTGAATTACCCCTCACTTGTGATCGTTTAACACTCAGGTTGATGTTGGTTGTTCCCGCACATTACAGTCTCTTCATAGGTAACATATGTGACTGTGAATGTTAAATAAAATCGCTCGCGCAAAAGGCAAAGTCTTCCGAAGACATTCAGGTGGTTAGTGTGGACACACTTGATATTGCAATTCTGCTTGCATTAATAGGAAAGCCACGAAATAAAATGTAAAGGAAGTGGCCCAATAACGAAGCTAAAATACCTCATAATTCAAGTAGTTATTAAGGTGGCTTGCACCGATCAGTCGTCTAAAGCTTGGGCTAAATTGCTCTCCTGTCATCACAGTTACCGAGATTACCTTCAAAATCAGTCTTATAACTCCATTTAAGACATAAAAAGTGAAGAAAGAACACTGCATAACTTAATTTCTCAGCAGAGGTCATAATTTGCTCATTGAAGTAATCAATGTTCTACATTTGTAAATCAAATCTTCCCTCCATTCTTTTCACTCTCTAAAATGATATTAATCATTTGAAGGCCCAATCTTCAATTGAGAGAAAATGAATGCAAAAAATGCACATAAAAAAACCTTGCCATTCATGTTCATTTGCATTTTCATTTCATACACTAAAAATATCAAAATCTCAAGTAGTCCTTCTGAAGTGAAAAAATTCATTAATGCTTTCAAAGTTTGGCAGTAGTCATCCATTCAAAGAGGAAACGTCACTTAAGGATTCAGATCCAACATGGTTTGCCACGAATGGCCAGGTGTTCAGGGACAAGGATATTCCAAGTAATTGCATAAGCCTCAATATACAACCCCAATTCTGAAATCATTGGGACAAAGTGTAAATTGTGAATAAAATAAAAATGGAAATGACTTTCAAATCACACCAGCCAGTATTTTATTCAAAATGGAACAGAGATAACATAGCCAATGTTGAAACTGAGAAATGTTACGATTTTATCCACACAATGAGCCCGTTTCAAATTTAATGGCTGCTACAGGTCTCAAGAAAGTTGGGAAAGGGGCCTATTTACCATGGTATAGCATTCCCTCTTCTTTTCAACAGAGAGGTGGTGTCTGGGTATTGAAGAGACAATTTTAGAGTTTTGCCATTGGAATTTGATCCAACTCTTGTTTAATACAGGCTTCCAGCTGCTGGAGAGTTTTGGGTCTCCTTTGATGGACTTTTCGTTTAATTATGTGCCAAATTTTCTCAATCTGTGAGAGATCAGGACTGCAGGTAGGCCAGTTCAGCACATGGACTCTTCTACTACGAAGCCATGCTGTTACAATAGCTGCAGTATGTGGTTTTGCATTGTCCTGCTGAAATAGAGAAGGGCTTCACTGGAATAGATGTAGTCTGAAGGGGAGCATATGCTGCTCTAAAACCTTAATATACCTTTCAGCATTCATGGTGCTTTTTAAAACATGCAGGTGTCCCACACCATATGCGCTAATGCAACCCCATACCATCAGAGATGCTGGCTTTTGAACTGAACACTGATAACAGGAGCGGTGGTCTTTCTCCTCTTTAGCCTGGAGGACACAACGCCCATGATTTCCAACAAGAATATCTCATTTGGAGTCGTCTGACCACAGGACACTTTGCCACGTTCCTACAGTCCATTTTAAATGAGCCTTGGCCCACAGAACACGGTGGCGCTTCGAGATCATGCTCAACCATGGCTTCCTTTTTGCATGATAGAGTTTTAGGTGGCATCTGTGGATGGCACGGTGGACTGTGTTTACAGACAGTGGTTTCTTGAAGTGTTCCTGGGCCCATTTAGTAATGTCTATGACAGACTCATGCCGGTGAGTGATGCAGAGGCGTCTGAGGGCCCAAGATCACGGGCATCCAGTAAAGGTCTTCTGCCTTGTCCCACAGAGATTCTTCCAGTTTGTCTGAATCTTTTGATGATGTTTTGCACTGTCGATGATGAGACCTTCAAACCCTTTGTAATTTGACATTGAGGAACATTGTTTTTAAAGTATTCCGCAATTATTTGTACACAAGGCTTCACGGGTTGGAGAGCCTCTGGCCATCTTAACTTCTGAGAGCCAATCATGTTACACACCTGATGCCAGTTAACTTAATTACTTGCTCAATGTTCTTTCAGGTGATTCTCTTGTATATTAGTTGCTTTTTCAGCCCCTTTTTTGCCTGTGTCCCAAATTTTTTGAGACTTGTTGCAGCCAGAAAATTTGAAATGAGCTCATTTTGTGGATAAAAGTGTAAAATGTCTCAGTTTAAACATTTAAAATGTTATCCATATTCTACTGTAAATAACATACTGGCTCGTGATCTGAAAGGCATTGCATTTTGATTTTATTCACAATTTACACTTCTTCCCAACCATTTCAGAATTGAGGGTGTATTTACTCAGGATTTTGTAACCTAGAAATTACACACACTGCATCCAATTAGTGCAATGTTAAATTTTCGAAGACAGATTAAACCGGTCAGCTCTGTACTTGTATTTTTCCTATTAACTTCACATACCTTTATTTGGTGACCATTGTCTGTTTTTACTAATATTCACCTTTGCAAAAGAACATTTGAAGTTTTAGATTTCCATCATCATGACTTAGTTCTTGTCATCTCAACAAATAGCCAAATTTAAAGGGGCATTCACGGGTTCAAAATGAATTTTTTTTTTTTTTTTTCTAATTTTCTCTTTTTTCCCCTTTAAGAAAATAAAAACATTTTGTCATTAATTTCATCAATTTTGTAAAAAAAAATTACTTTTTTTAAGCTCTCCCACCAGTCAGCTAAAGTCTGGTGACTTTCTAAACTTGATAAGCTGATAACTTTTTTTTATTCTTCAACCAAATTGTCCCAAATTTTGACAGTAGACTTGATCATTATTTCTGCATGGAATCACATTGGCCTTTTTTGATTGGGGCAAAGTTATCAATTTCTTGGGAGTGTTTGCGTCATCCATCCAACCCATTTGAAGAATTTTTTTTTTTTTAGAAAAAAATAAATACACAGTATATTGAAAAACCCTCTAGTAACTGCATAGATATGACATATATCTAACAGGGAAAAAAAGAATTGTGATTTGGTTGGGTGGTCAGTAAGGCTTACCACAATACGGATCGTGATTCTGCTCATGAACATCAATTCCTTAGCAACGATGTAAATAAAAACCAATGGAATGGTACATTTTCATGTTGAACTAAAACTGTAGTCTTATTATTATTACCCATATCTGTGCTGGAACAAGGTAAACTAGACGCAGTCCAGTCGGTCGCCCGCGACCGCGACTAGCGTCCCCCGGTGCGCAGCTGTCAGATGAAATTGGGCAAAACCCCATGGGCATGTCCATTGCCCATCTAGTAGATAATGCTGTACTTGTAAACGTGAAAAATGGTATATATATATATATATATATATATATATATATATATATATATATATATATATATACATATATATATACACACACACGTGGGGCTCAGGATTCCAAGGGAGCGGCTTAAGTAGGCAATGGAATCAGTCAGGGTAATTTTTGTTGAATTAGACCTCATTTTGAATGTTTAGGTGCAATGGACATGCCAAAGCTGCGACGGCATCTTAGTGATACCAGTAAAACATCTAAAGGTATATGGCTCTGGAATATTTATGCCAAATTTTGTACAAACTCACTGAATGGTTTTCGCTGTATGACTGGAATGGCACATGGAACATGACAGCAGAAGTCCGTTGCACTACAGATCCAAATAACGCATGCATGGTGTGGTGTGGTGTGCGTGCATCTCTCACAGTCTCTCTCTCTCTCAAATACCATGATGTACAACATATTGGGCCACTGGACGTTAAACGGGCTCCTGGAGGGAGAGGCTTACAAAAAATTCAAGATGGCCGCCATTGCGGCCACGTTGTTTTTCCGATTTGGCCGAAATTCAATAGTAGCCTATCTCGGGACCAGATATGTGTGTATGAAAAGTTTTGTAATGACATCTTCATAAATTTTCATAAAAAGTGTGTGACGTCGTTCGGCACTGCGCACGATAACGATGACAGCGCACAGGAAATTGTCACAAACGCGGAAGGCCTCTTCAATCAAATCAACTTACCCACACATCAACTAAATAAATGTATCATATATTACCAGATTAATAAATATGTTCAGAGGTTAGGAGGGCCTGTATAAATGCGAAATGAGATGTACCAGCCCCTGTAAAATGTACCGGCTCAACAAAGGGCTCAATCAGTATTTCTTATGCCAGAAGACTGGATGAAAGAGGAGGGGGTTGGGGAGGGAACAGCAGATGGCCAAGTAGATGTTCGCCGGCCTGGCGAGTGCTGCAGAATATGCGCGCGTGCATGTGCCCTGCGTTCGTCCACGAGGCTATGCGAGTTTGCAGGCATGCACACGAACAGATGGGGAAAGGTGTAGTTAATATTCACTCGGTGGCACGCAGCCACGATGGAGAGGAAAAGGCCAAGTCATCGTTACTGAAACATGTTCCCTTGGACACAATCAGCGGGCTTTCAGCAGTCTCGTGCGCTCTGACAGCGCTGGCGACGTTTGACCTCACGCACACAGTCTGGAGGTGAAAAACATAGGAAAGGGGGGGGGGGGGGGAGAGGAGGGACACAAACCTTAAAAAAATAAAAATAAAAAAAAAAAAAAACTGAAAAAACTGAAAAAGCAGAGGCAGCCACATTATGTGCCGTTAACCAGAGACATGCAAGGGCTGTGTTGTTGCATCCATCTTACTTTTTCTGATATGACAGAAGCCCAAATCCCACAGGCACCAGCTGCATCCTGCTGAAGTCTCAACCCAGCCCCACTGCAACAGCACCACCAACTGCAGCACTGCTGAACTGCACCACTGACTCTCACTCGCCTTTCCTCTGGTGCAAACACATGAAATCCTGAGACTCCAACATTTTTGGAAATGGCTTTTTTTTTTTTTTTTTTTTTTAAACCCCTAAATTGTTTTAATATTTTGCAAACACACCACCTGACATCAGTGCAGCACATCTGGAAGCAAAGGGAAAATATTAAGATACTAAGATAATACTTTGTTGAACCCTCACAAGGTAATTTGCCCTCCGCATTTGACCCGTCCTAATTACTTAGGAGCAGTGGGCAGCCATGTTGCAGCGACTGGGCACCACCTCCAGCCCTAGAGCTAAAGCCTTGGTCGGAGTGATGGTAGGAGAGCTCCCACAAAGCATGTTTATCTGGAATAGAGAGTGGAGTAGCCTGTACAAATCTACGCAAACAAGTGGAGAACAAACAAACACCATGCAGAGGTGTCCTGGTTGACTGGGACGCAAAACCAGAACCTCATTGCTACAGTGCTGACCACTGCACCATCATGCTGCCCAGAAGATAAATAAATCAAAGTTAACTCTTAAGCTGCAACAATGACAAAATGCATGACCTCGATCATTTTTCATCAATCAATACCCCTTGCTACCGGAGATTCAAATGAACCAGCACATGCAAAACTTGCTTACTGATGAAAAACGTACCTCTGAGAAAAAAAAAATGAATCATCAAAAAGACATAGGTGTAAACCAGCAAATTAAGACTGATTTTTAAAAAGACAATTTTTTATTATTGTTATTGTGCATTAGCACTGTGGAACAGAAACACTGCCATTTTACGCCAGGTGCTTATGAACAAACCCCATTCCTTTCCCAAAATATATCACAGGAAGTATCCCAAAGCACAGACACCGGCACCATTCTCTGAGGGAAATTCTCAAAGGGTCTTCTTTCACAGAGCTACAATAACCCCGAGGTTCACACATCTCATGACCCACTTGGATTTGGTTTTGTGTACAGGTTGGAGTTGGCCCCCATTTTTTTAGTAATAGATTCCAGATAGCAGAGGTTTACAGTAAAATGCCCCTTTTGTTTACAAGGGTCACAACAAACGGCATGGAAAGACTAACCAGATTTACCCAATAATAGAAGTTTGTGTAACCATGCTAGAATCCATCTTTTACTTATGTGCTTTCAGAAACAGTCTGAACTTGGCCAAGGCTGCTTCATAGCATCTTTTTTTTTTTTTTTTTTTTGCGCCTTTTCAACCTCATCGCAAATCTTGAAAGGTCCTTCATTCAGTTTCCTTCAAGGATTCTTGAGATGTTTACTGCAGAAAACACAATGAACAGTACGATACCAAGTTTTCAATGATCCACGACTGATCGGAAAGGGATTAGTCAATAAATTCTCAATAACTTTTGACGTTTTGAATGGAACTGCAGGCATAACCATCCCCTTGTAGCTCATGAAATCCTTAAGATCCAGCGGTTGTGGGTAGCAGTCTAACATACAGCATCTTCGTGTTCAAAGTCTTCAGCGGGGTGTTTTCAGTGACCTCTGAAATTAAAAAAAAAAAAAGAAAAATTAAATATTTTAACCCTTAGCACTGAACACAGACATAGCCTAAAATTCTGAGATTGTAGTTTCAACTTCAGCAAGTAGGCCAAGTCTAGCCCTTTTCCACTTTCAGCTGAAATAAAGATGTAAAGGAATAATATACTTGGACCAAACATCCAAGTCACCCCCCCCCCCCTCCGGTGTTTCACTTCAAACCCAAATCTGGGCCCTTTAAAGTGGTCAAGCGAACGGAGAGGCATCCAGAGTTGCAGTTGCAGGGCTCCATTGCAACTTGAACTGAATTTAACTTTGCGTTCATGCAGAAATCAAGCAACCTTATTTATAACGTTGACATTGCAGGGGGACAATCTGAGAATCATTGCTGTGACAGGACTGGCCGGAAACATACTGAAAGTTAGCCACCTGCCATCTATTGTGATGGCAAGTCCAAAATGAGAGGACAGGAAGCATCTACTTACAGGCACACGCAGGACTTCAGAGCCTGAGTAGCCACTCGGTTGTGACTTATTTTGTCGCAATCACAGTAATCAGGAAAAACCATCAAGTAAACGCAGTGGACATCTTAATCGACTTCAAATGCAGATACAGGCCGAGGGGGATGACTGATTCTCATCAGCTTCAGGAGTGGCTGATCCCTCTTAATTGCCACTTTAAATGAGGCTGCATGCATTTGTTAAAATTCTATGTGTGCATGATTGCAGAGGATAGAAGCATAGCAACACTACAAACTTATAAAAGAATGTGAAACCAAGATTTCATAATAAAAACTGTTTGAATCAATGGTCAGTAAGACAAGTTCATGTCTCTCAGAACATCCTTCTTTGGTGTGCAAGTATGAGGAAGCTTTAAAAAAGAAAAGGCTAATTTTTGCGGACATAAATATTTGAGGCCTTGACACCGTAACAGAAGGGTAGGGGGGCTTCAGTAACAATATTAATTTAGTGTGATGGGTAGAGCCTTTGCCACACAGGCTGCTTTCACTGGAGTAGAGGGTGAAATAAACTGAAACACAAGACGACGTCATCAGAAATTATGAAAAATGCCATCTGTCTAGTTTTCAGTTTACAAGCTTTAACCAGACCGTTTCATCTCAAACAGCTGAAGAATGCAATGCACATGACTGTGCATTTTGTCAAAGAAATATGTTCTTGAAATATTTTCTTTTTACTAAACAAAAAAACCTATGCTGCTTTAGGACTGCAGAGACACACACAGACACACAGACACACAAACACTCCGCTTTGACCATGACTCTGTAGCCGAGCAGCAAAGCTGCAAAGCCACTGCACTGGAGCACTACGCCCGGTGCAGGCAGACAGCGGGTACTCAATTAATCCAAAGGAGTAACTCTGGTGCAGAATAAAGGTGCTAGATACACCCAGACAAGTAACACTGGTGCAGAATAGAGGAGCTCTATACACCCAGAGGAGTAACACTGGTGCATATTACAGGTGCTTTATACAGCAGAATAGGGGAGATAAATATACCCAGATTACACCTTGGGTGCAGAATACAGGTGGGTCTGTTGCACCCAATAGAGTAACTTTGGAGCAGAGTCATATTAGAGGTGTTTCATACACCCAGAGGACGAACTCAAATGCAGACAACAGGTGCTCTAAAGACCAAGAGGAGTAACTCAAGTGTATATCAAAGTCCTCCATACTCCCAGAGGAGAAACTCCGGTGCAGAAGACATTTTCTATGACACCCGAATGAGTAACTCTGGTTTATACCACTGATGCTCTACACACCCAGATAAGTAACTCTGATGCAGACTATAGGCTATACCTTACTCCAAGATGGGACATTCTGGTTTAGATTAAAGGTGCTCTACACACCCAGACAAGTAACTATGGTTTACACTGCAGGTGCTCTAGGCATCCAGATGAGTAACACCTGAGGAGGCAAACGACCCGCTGAACAACATTGATGGATTGTAATGCCAGCTGAGATTTCACATTGATTCATTCCCTTTCAGAAGAGGCAACATGTTCTATTCTACCAGCATCAACGGACAAGAGACCAATCTTTAAATGTCAAGAACACAGGACTCAGAAGTTGGTCAGTTCATTAGCCAAGATAAAATGAAAGCAATATCATACATTTCAAATACCAATATTTAAAGGTATTTTCACAGTTTAAATTGACAACATGCTGGGGTAATGCTCATATCATCTAATCTCAAACTTAAGTCCCAGAAGAGTAGTGGGCTGAGGTGGACTTAAGCGGATAATAGAAAACCTTACAGCATTTATAATTAGAATCCCATAATGCAGAAGATCGATCCATCAACACCTCAGCTGACCTCATCCTCACCCTGGGCAGGGCCATAAAGCCAACACAACAGGTCCCTAACCTTACCTACTAATCATTATCCTGCGCACTGAGAAGTCAGTATTACAGAGGGTCACCAGAAAAAATAATCAAGTGTCCGCAACACTGACACTATCTGCAACGATTCTGGAGAGCTTCTCCGAGGGGGGACTACCCGTCACTGCGCCCCACACTTATACAGGCTCAAAATCAGGGGCACCTTCTTCCCTCAGGAGATTAAGAGTCCAGGATTTGGTTGCATGGAGTATGTTCAACTGCCCGGCAGTAAATAACCCTTCACCCTGGCCAGGCAACCTGCACGCCAACAGGCAGAAGATTTATAGAGAAGGGGGCAGGACACCTGTAATAAACCCTGAGCACTGACACGGTGGAAGATTAATGGTTCAGTGTGACATTTAGCCCTCCTGTTTCAGATAAAGAAAATGTCGTCAAGAGCAGATGGTCAATCGGCAGGATTCAAAAAATGTAAGATTAGCCAATGGCTATATAATCATTATAATGACTGCAACGTTGATTGAGGCTGGAGGGAGGAACATCTTTACCTCTCACACATGCAAGAGTCCAAAACTCGCAACTCACTCATGCAAGCACGCAGATCCACACATGTATGCACGCAGGCACGCAAATAACGACCTGGGGTCTCATTTACAAGATTTGCTTGGATTTTAAGTCTAAATATTGTGTAAGCACAAAAAAAAAAAAAAAAAAAAATCAAAAAATCCCATGTCGTAAATAAAAGATACCATTAGCCTAGCCACAGTTTTATAAATAAACTGCATGCAATTTTTATATAATAAAATCAGCAGTAACTTAAATCGTCCATATTTGCATAATCATATTTATTTTGTATGTTTTCAAATCTGAAATAAGCAGAGAAATTGGTTGTATGCATCAATTCTGTGCCGACGCAGTTTATAAATGAGACTCCAGGGCATTAATCTGCTCTCACCTTCACCGAGGGCTTCATCCAGGTACAGCCGGAGCCTCCTGCCCCGGAGGCCGAACAGCTTGGCAGCCTCACAGAGGAGGCCGGAGTACGTCAGCCCGTTACGACCCACAGGGTTCGCCAGCAGCATCGTGCCCAAAGTCCCGCTCTGGCATTCTGGGAAGAGATGATGGGGCTTATATAGCAGTGCACAACTAAACCACCAGCACCAAACACATTTGGTTTAAACTGGTCAAGACCCAAGATTGGTCACCAAACACACCCCAATAATTGGGCAATAGCTCCTCTGATATTAATACACCCACAGATGAGTACTGTGTCTTTCCCAGATCTGTAAGGTGTTTTGCTTAAAGTCTTCCATGCATAAACCTGACATTTATAATCAGTACTAAACAAACAAGTAGAGTGATGACAGAGGACACTTTTCAAAAAGCCAGTATCTCCAACACGCCTCGGCAGCCACATGTAAGGCAGTAATGCTGAGACACATACTCTACTATGGGAGACGAAGCACTGCAGAGGAGACCCAGCTCTCACACTGCTAGCCTGTGATTACAGTTGTGTTAAAAAAATAGCAGTATGTAAAAAAATGAGAATAGAGTGTAAAATGGCCTTCAGTTTCATATTTCGAATGCATTGGAAACATTACACATTCAATTCAAATTCAAGCAAATATGGCCAAGTCTGTTATTCTTTTAGAGGAAGCAAAGAAAAGGAATATAAATCTGTTCAAACAAATTGCAGTGTCAATTTTCTCTTTCAACGCAAACACTAAATTTAACTCAAGATTTAACTTCACCTACCACAGTTACTGAACAAATATTTAGTTGCATTACCATAGTTTTTGATAACTGCCGTGCATCTGCGTTGCATCGACTCTACCGAGGACTGTCGAGGACTACTAGACCCAAAAAGAACAATTTTACTCTCATCAGTCTCACATCATGTGTTCCTTGGCAAATGTTCACAGATTCTGCACATGCTGTTGTTTCAACAATGGTGCTTTACAAGGGCTTCTTGCTGATAGCTTTGATTAAACGTCTTCTGACTGTAACAGCAATGCAGGTAATTTAATATCACTTTTGATTTTTCTGAAGTGATGATTTGCTGAATCGTAGCCATTCTGACGATTCCTCAAACCATTTTAACAGTAGCTGCTCGTTTCCAACCTTGTGTTGCAGGTTCTTGTTGCCATTTTAAAGCATTTGAGATCATTTTAGCTGAGCATCCTGTCATTTGCTGCACTTCTTTTCATGTTTCATGTTTCAACATTTTAATCAAATTAGTTCCTCCGAACAATGTTCGGAACGGCCTATTTTATTTCGCAATTCCGAAGGAAATGCATTTCGTAACAATACGTTTGTCTGCATCAGAACAAAGTTAAACTAGCCAGCTATTTTGTGGTTAGGGAAATTAGGTAAATGGTATAAATTTGTGTCTCCATTAGCTCGAAAGCCCTCTGCTCGAGAAATTAGCCCGAAGTTGACTCATACGCACTTTGCATCATTTCCAGACAGAGCGCATGGTTCCATTTGGCTTTCCCGGTTAAATTTCAGTCTAACGAGGACGCAACACAAATAGCGGGCTAATTCGCAAGTTAGCAAGCCATTTCGCGAACTAGATCAAAATTTATCGAGAAAATTTCCTGATCAAATTAGCGGGCTATTTACATCTTCACTGCCACATAGCCAGCTAATTTGACATAAGGCTGATTTCAAAACCACAAAATAGCTAGCTAATTTGAAACTTCATTCTAATGAAGACAGGCCTAATTTGTGAAACATTTGCTTCCATTCTTCCTGAATAAAAGACAATCAATGACACCCATTTCCTCACAGAATCAATGTATTCTCTTAACTCCACACTGCTTTTATTCTGAACAAACCCCTTTGAATGAATGAGTTACTTACTCAGAACAAGCAGTGTGCATGTCATGACAGTCAGTCTGTTGTTTTTCTTTTACACCATTAGATCTAAAATTAAATAATTTGCCATGCAGACATATCACTCTGACCAATAACAGTGGTTCATCGCATTATTGATGTTGTACTGCTATTTTTTTTTTAACGCAACTGTATATGACATGTTGTTGGCAATAAAGTGTGCAATCGCAATGAGCAGACAAATGAGATAACCCAGGCAATGGAACAGCCTGTCCTTTTGCATCATTAAAAAGAGACCATTCTGGTCATTTGTTGATCCATGTATAACTGCTAAATTTTCAGAAAAGTGTGAAAAAGTAAATCTGCTGCATGTGACAAAAAACAGAGAACAAGGGGCCGGATCAATTCTAATGCGATAAAGAAAGTTTTCCAGGGGAAAGGTCTCTCTCTGGACTGTACTAAAACAGCAGTGACATTTCACAGAGCCACTGCTTTGCAGAAGAAGGCAAATCCACAAGCACTAATCTGGCCCAAAGGCAACAACAGCCTTTGTCTTAAAAAGGCTAGGAAAGGCAAGTAGATCGAGAAACTATATTAATGTTTTTTGCTGACCACAGAATTCCAAAAACAAGCCAGACCAAAACGTAGTGCAACTTTAATGTGAGTCATTGCCTCTGACAACCAAGTGAAACTGCATATGCACAAGGTTAGCATCAATTAAAAATTTCCGCCAAGACTAGCACCAATGAAACATTTCACAGAATTCCTGTGTTAGTCCAGCCGCGTCATCATGGCATCTGCAGACACTTATCAGAACACCCATAAAAATAAGACCAAGGGTCCTGTAGCTTAGCGGCAAGCAGTCTTACAGCAATGATACAAGTTATGAAAATTTCATGTTAAGTTTCACAATTGAATCAATGAAAATCAATGTCAAGGTCTTTAAATAAAAGTTCACATTCATTTATAAGACGTTCTGTAACACAATCCTAAGCTCTGAAGCAGTTTGGGTGATACAAGTCATTAAAATATGTCAATATATATTTAATATGTCAATTGTGAAATTTAAAGGTCACAATGTCAAGTTGTGGTCAGCAAATGGACTTGATATATGACTTTCTAAATGTCTCCATACAAACCTTGGCTCAATCTGTGACCATTTTAGTGATACAAGTCATTGTAATCTCACTGTAGAGTTTGACCCTCAAAGGTCAAGTTGAATATCACCAATTGAAAGTTCATATGTGAATTCCAAGATGTCAGTAACACAAACCTAGGCTCCATTTGTGACCTTTTCAGTGATAGAAGTCATTAAATTTTCTCTAGGTCAAGTTAGACCTTCGAAGGTCAATATGAAGGTCACCAAATGACTTACTACACTTCTCAAATACAAACCTACACCCAATCTGTAACAATTTTGCTGATATAACTCATTGAAATTTTGCTGTGTAGTTTTTCCATTGAAGGTCACTGAAGGTCAAGTTCAAGGTCACCCAATGAAACTTCATACATGATTTCTTATATGGCCACAATACAAACCTAAGCTCTACCTGTAATAGTTAAGGTGATAGAGGTCATTGAAATTTCCCTGTGTGAAGTTTGACCTTTGAAGGTCACCGAAGGTCAAGTTCAAGGCCACAAAATTAAAGTTCATGAGACTTTCAACACATTTCCAAAACAAACCGAAACAGTCAAACCATTTTGCTGATATAAGTCATTGAAATTTCACTGTGAAGTTTGGGCATTCAAGATCACTGAAGGTCAAGTTCAAGGTCACCAAATGAAAGTTCATACATGAATTCCTATAAGTGTTCAATGCACATATGTTCCCAATCTTCAATATTTCCAAGCCTAAAAACCTTTGAAAATTGTAATATTTTACTTGATCTCAAGTTTGACCTTTCAAGGTCATCTGAGGTCAACTTTAACACAGCCAAAATATAGGTCACATATTACTTCCTAGATGTAAGTAATACAAACTTAATCTCCATCTGCAACCATTTAGCTTCTACAGGCAATTTGGCCCATTCTCCATAAGACCCAATGTTAAAGTACAGCGCTCCAACTAGACCCACTTCCGTCGATTCAATCAAACTGGCACTCGCACTGTATATAAAGTGTATCAAGTTGAGTTGATGGCCAGATTTAGGAAAAAAGTTATCAGACAGTTTTTGAGAAATTATTTTTTGAAATTTCAAGTCATCTTTTAACATTGTTAATATATTCCCTGACCACGAGTTTGACCTTTCAAAGTCATCTGAGGTCAACTTTAACATAGCCTATGTATAGGACATATGTGACTTCCAATAAGTCAGTAATACAAACTTAATCTCGATCTGCAACCATTTGGCCTCCATAGGCCATCTTGCATATTCATACAAGTACAGCGCCCCCAATAGACCCACTTCCGTCGATTCAATCTAAATAGCGCTCGCACTGTACATTGACGGTACCAAGGCTTATCGGCCCATAGGGCCAGTAAGCTAAAAATGGCCATAATACACCCATTTCAAGCTAATTCAGGTTACTTAAGTGGAGAGTGCACCCTTGTGTGGGCCGAGATCAGAAAGGACGCCACGAGCAGGCACAGGCATACCGGCTGGCTGGCCATTGAGCAGCTGCAGGTTAATGTAAGGGCAGAGCAGAGGATTGGAGTTGGGGGGGTCTGGGGGACTGCCTCCTGAAGTCACAGACAGCGTCGATCCATTCAAGGCCATCAGTTCCGTTTTGCTGGTCAACTCTGGAGAAACAAAAAGCAGGAAAATTGCTCAACTGGGTTCAAATGAAAATGCTATCAAAAAACCACTACTGTTAGAAGAGGAATTACTCGCAGGGCTCATCCTATTCAACTGGAAAAAAGAATAAAGCAGCCAAGGTAACTCAGAACTTTTCTTCAATGCTTCCCAATTTTATGGGCATTTCCATCAGAAGCGCGGAAGGCTTGGGGAAATGCAACTGACTCAGCTTCAGCCTAATGAATTTACGGCTTACAAAAGCACTCGGCCTGCTGTGTTCATGGTTCTAAATGCAGACACGGATCAGAGCTCAGCTTATGAAATCAGGATACATGGGCCAGGGAGCACACAGAGAAAAGTTTTCAACCCAATAAGCAGACAGCTCAGCCAAGTAAACACCTGAAACAGGCTGGAATAAAGCTGAATATTTAGAAGTATCAAAAAGAGTAACGACAACAGGACAGTTGAATGTGCATTTATCAGCACAAAATGGTGCCGTATTTTAATGTAACTAATATAAATGCATTAAAATTTTTCTTCCAAATACAAATAGATACCTGTATGATGCTATGCACAATAGTCAAACACATTATGTTAAAGGGGACATATTGAGAAAAACTCACTTTTTCAATTCTTGTGCACCCACATTTTGGTATCTGGAGTGCTTGCAAACCCACTGAACTGTGAAGTAAAAGTTGTTTTTTGTGGGCTGACACTTTCATAAAATGAGGCATTCGGTGTGACATTCAGATTTGGTTCCCATTCCTAAGTCGCATTCAGGCACATGAAAATTGCTCCATACCTTGTCTCAATACCTCTACCCACAGCATATATATGGCAACATCCCAGCTTCAATCGTCAAAAACCCACGGCTAGCTATGTGTGTGCTATCCTTTTTGTCTGACTGCTTTGAACGAATAACCTGGGCTCATGTTCCCGAAGCGCCCTAAGCGTAGCGAGCTTGTTACGGTGTAGTCATGCCATCATTACTAAAGGTCCCCCGTTCCCCAAAGTCACGATATGGTGGGCAAGGTAGTTATTTTAACAACAGATCTAGAGCTATTGTTGGGCCCTCGCTTGGCAATTGTCAGAAAAAAGGCATGATACCTGTGGCTCAGAGTTCATCAGTTTGTTGCAACATTTCATTAGTTTTTGTTCTACTGTTTGAATCAGTGCCGTAGCCAGAACTTAACATTGGGCGGGCACTAGACAATTATTAGTTTGATGACTCAATCGCAATCATTCTTTCATATTAACTATACATTCTATCCGAAACCACTCCACGCCATCAGGTGTTGCTTTTCACCTCGTTAAGGCAAAATGAAAATCATTCATTTGGACGCGCAATTTTGTGTATTTCCAATCAGCGGCGTAGCCAGAACTGAAAATTGAGTGACCACACAATATCACTTTACTACAATTATTAGTTCTAACTTGTTATCAGTGATTTTCCTTTGTTGAAACGATGTCCATTTATAAGAATAATCAATTGGCAATTAAAGACACGGCTTCTTTTGTGATGCGATCGAAGGAAGACAAACCAATAGGCATAATTCAGTTCAGAAAAATAAGTTACTTATAGGTTGGCCTATATGCTACTTTTTGAGAAGTAAACTGCTCTGGAAATTCTGCACTACCTTTTTGGCTCATCAGGCGATCTAACCTGTGCATCATGATCGATTAAATTAATTAAATTGAATCAAAGACAGTTATGAAATGCACAAAATTGCATGTCCAAATGAATGATTGTCGTTTTGCTTTCACGACGTGAATAAGCAACACCTGATAGCGCACAGTGTGTTCGGATTGAATGTATAGTGAATTAGAAAAATAAAAATGCGATCACACTGACTAAATACAAGTGCTGACGCCGCTGACCTATTATACGCCACATTTCACAATATCCATCGTCAATTTTATGTTGGCGTCAGGCATATGACCGCTGCCGCAACAACGTTGTTGGTTGCGATTAGGTAAGGATACCTCTACCATGGCTTCGGCTAACTGTAGTTGTCCCACTCATTAGGGTCTCGGTAAGTGACCTACCGACATTGTGAACTGCAACTTTTACGTTGGCTTCAGGAACATGGGCCCTGGATCAGAACTGGCAACAAAATTTATTTTAAAGATGACACCATTTTCAGAAGATACAAAGAAGCTGTGGTTTCAATTTACTCTCCAATGAGAATCTGTTGCAAGCTAGCAAGGTAAGTGGTTCAAATTTCTGAAAATATTCAAGCTGAATTCCAAGTATAATCTTGGTTAAATGCATGTGGCTTGGTTGTTGATGTAACTAACTGGCTAGCTAGCTAGGTGCTACTCTCAAAACTAACTTCCAGAGCTTGCATGCAGCCATTATCCTTCTATAATCACTGCGTAGTTTATTTGCCAACTAGCTGCTAAATTTACTGGATTTAAAAATTGCTGCTAGTTCCATCACAAGCAATGTACAAGACAGGTGATCATTTTTAATGGAATCAATGGGTGATCATTTTTAATGGAATTTTTAACGGAGTAGCTAGCGCAGTAAATGGAATGTTAGTTAACATTTAATTCTTAAAGGTAGACACTGAATTACAAGTGTAATAAAACTGTTATAGTGACTGCATGTTGTAGAATTGTGAATGTATCATCCGTGCATACTTAGCCTTACCCAATCATTCACGCTCATTATGTAGTTTTAAGCAAGCTAGCAAGCTACTTAAACAGTCACCTGTGTTAAGAGGTTTGCAAATAGCTGAGGTATAATTGCATTGTTACTGTCCTTTGACACAGTGGCTCTGTTTGCAGGCCAGTTAGAACAAAGCTCATTCCATAGAGAGGACATCCCCATAGAACAGCCTGTTTTTCAGATGGTTAGGAGTGACAAGAATTAAATTGTCAAGGAATTATAGAATTTTGATGCTTCTTTGCCAAAAAAAGCTTTTAAACTTTCCTTTTAGACATACACAATATTATAATTTGAAAATACAGCATGATGGGTCCACTTTTACTCCTCAGCATATGGCTGACCTATGACACTGTTACTAAGGACTGCAAGCTATCGTACAACCAAGATAGAACCCAGTCAATGTACACCTCACCACCCACCTGAAAACTCCGCGGAGAGGCCCAAATATCAAAATATACTCTTCACGAGGAAACCTCATCTTAAAAGCTACTCTTTTATTTTAACACTTTCTTATCTGAGCATCACCTGGCAGTCTATTGCACATGTTGACATTATGCATGCATAAACTAGTCAACTGTGGCAGCCAAAAATTCTTCCATACTTTTCCCTCTATATCATGAAATTAGCTACTGCAATTTACTAGTACAAGCCGATTCACTTTGCGCACAGAAGCATTACCTGCTACAGTGACCATCAGCCCATGTGCCACCTCAGTGCCCGAGACAGAAGCACTTCAAGCAGGAGCTAAAGAAATTTCAATTTACCCCACTTTGCTTGCACTTCTTGCAAGTTTTTATGATTTCCGATAATGTTTTCTAAACTTTTTGCCAATAAAGTAACTGCTAAAACTAAGCAGCACATTACTGCAGGCACTGCTGTTTACTAAGGCTTACAGAAAGGCAAAAACCCTGCACCAGCACCTGGTTTAAAAAAAAAAAAAATCACAATACTCCCCACAGTGGAGAGTGAAACCAGACCCAAAGACAAGCCTACAATGAAAAAGCTCTTAGAAATTGTTTGCCATACAGTCATTAATGACAGAGCAGAAAGAAATAAATCAGGTTAAATGCCGGAGGAGGCCAGGTCCTCGTGCCTGCGCCTCTGTGATAAACAGCCTGAGACTGATCATGTTTACTCAGATCAGAGCGCTTGTGTTCAGGTCCTGATGTCTGCATTTCTTGGTGTCGGAATCACGATCGGGTCTCAATCACAATTTCCCTAATTGAGGCAAAAACACGCACCCCTGAATTCTGAAGGGCGAGTGTATGTGCACGTGTGCGCATTTACTGTGAGCTCCATAATTCATAGGACAGTGCCTTTTTTTTAATTTTATTTTGTATATGCACTCCAGCTCTTTGAGTTAGAATGGACACAATGACAAGGAGGTTCAGGTGCAGTCAGTCACCTGAGGGCATTTGCATCCATATTAAAAGAGCCACCAAGACATTACACACCTATAGTCCATAATCCTACGCATTTATGGGCATATCAAAACACAATTTAACATATTTTAGAATAAAGAAATTATTTTAAATACTTGGTTGCATATCATCTGCATGCAGTGACTGCTTTAAGTCTGTGATGTACAGACATCAGCAGATGCTGGGTATCTCCCCTGGATGCTCTGCTGGGCCTGAACTGCAGCCACCTTGAGTTCCGACTCAAGCCTTTTGCCTTGGTGTCCTCTGCTGCATATAAAATACATGTTCAACTGGATTCAGATCTGGTGATCGGCTCAGCCAATGAAACGAGAATAACAAAAAATGTGTGACAATACAATGAATTATGGTGCTCGGTGAAGGCAGAAGTCCAGGGTTCCCCAGGTGTGCCAAAGGAAGACGATGGCTTTGGGACGAGGCCATGGGCCGTTCCCTTCAGCTGAAGCCAGTATCCGTTAAATGGACAAAACCCCTCAAAAAACGCCTCTCAGAGGCCATGAGCTGAACCACCAGACCACGTCAAGTCAAATGGCCGCGATGCAGCAGAACCTTGAAAAGCCTGGGAAGGAGCTTTGAGTTGCAGAGAAAGGGCCCACAGGGCCACAGATACCAGCCCAGGCCGGCCCCGGCTTCAGCGCCTAATTTAGGGGAGCAGTCAGATGTGAAAAGTACCACCTGCTGCTCTGGTGATTAAAGCCTCCATCAGTTTGCCTGTCTGAGGCTACCAGGGGAGGAAATGGCTCTACAAGCCGCCATCTAAACGGAGTGCGCCCGCGGTGACGATTGATACCAGAAGAGATCCAGGCAAAAGCCGATCTCTTCCTTCATGGCATGACTGTGAGACTGACAATCCGTTTATTCAGGCCTGCAAGCCTCAGAGATCTCGCCTCTCGGGGATTCATTACAGCCCAGAGTCATGGCACAATGATGAACCGTTCTTCAATTTTGAAATAGCATGGAGACAAACTCACTCACATCTCATGTGAAGGACTATAAGCTTTAGTGTGTTGTGTGGGGGTAGGCTCATCACGCAAGGACTTGTGGCCAAATGTAGTAGGGTAAAAGAATTTAAAACTACAGATAAAACATCAACAAACCCAATACACAGATTCAATATGAACTTCCTAACCCAAGTGGTTACAGAGAAATATCCCGGACAAAATTTCAGCCACCCGCCCGCCCGCCGAAGGGACGAGGATACCCCTCGTGCCTTTGTCGGGCTGAGGGGTAATAATTAAAAAATGTCAATACTGAGTCTTACTGAGTGGAAAAAAAAAATCATCAATCACCATCATACATTTGCCAGGTAAGGTGGTCATTAACCAAGCCATTTTGTCACAATCAGTTAAAGAAAACTGAAGGAAGTGACCAATCTCTGAATATCGTCAACATTTGGTCCATAAATCATTGCGAGGATAAATAGTAACCTGCCACCACCCTCAATAACTGGTCAACATTTTGTCCTTCACAGAGTAACAGGGACAGATTTGCTCTTTGGATTTTACTGTAATGTTCACACAAAGTGCAGGCCTCCCATGCGACAGAATTAGGACTCAAAGCACCTAATAAAAGTGTCGAGATGCACTTCTGAGACATCGATACTAGGGCAAGACCGAAGGAGTTTTACAAGCAAATGGAACTTACTCAGTTTACCAAACCAGTGCTGCCCAATCCTGCAAGGGAGGTCCATGACTTTAGTCCATTATATTAAGGAGATGAAATATGACATACAAATCAGCGTGTGTCTTCATCAGAGGCAACTGTGCAAATTCAGTGTTTCCACTGAAAATGTGTCAATTACCAAGAAGTACCGTTTTACTACTTCTTAAAGTCACAAATTGGTGCCAATTTTAACAAATCCGCCCCAAACAAATAGCTGCCAATCGAACTCAGCAGCGAATCCACCAGACAGAAAGTGATGTCATCTCAGCATTGCTTTCATTAATCAAAATCAAACTTGACACATGAACACAAGACCCCATTTTAAGGAAGCACACTACCAGGTCGTGATACATTAAGCAAAAATGTGTTTTGGCTCATAACTGTAAATGTGTCTGCCTTTAAATCATTTCTGTGCATGAAAATAATGAGTATGGTCCCAAGGTCAAGACATGGCAACTTGTCATGTCAACCTAATTGACGCAGCAGCCATAGATGATAACAAAAGATTTAAAAAATTTTCACAAGCAACAAAAGTTTCCCAATTTTCACCAAATATGCTACAGATGATCTTCACATAAAACTGCCAAAAAGTTATCAAATTAATTTTTGATTTTCAGAACAGTTTGTCCATTACAGCCAAATCGAAGGCAAACAACCAAAACAGGATTCAAACTCAAATCTCTGTTACATCCAATCTTTACTCAATTCACATCAACCTGACCATCAGTGTTTACAGCCATGCTTTCACCATGATCGCATCAAGTTTCCATGGCAACTCTTCCCTGCTGGACTGCCCGAAATTGCTGTTTGCAGCTATATTTTTGGTTAATTTTTGAATGTTCTAAATTGACATTCTTACATTCGGTCTTGAGAGAAAGAAAGCGCACCCTCTTTCAGTTCTATGGTTTCATGTATCAGGACATAATTTAAAAAAAAAAAAAAAAAAAAGAACAACTGGTCCTTGCCCAGTCCCGAAATTAGGTAAATTTAACCTCAGGTGTAAACCCACAACAGATACCACCATGCCATTATTTATTCAATAAAAATCAAGCCAAAATGCTGAGGCCACGTGTGAAAAATGAGGTAAACCCTTCCCCCTGCCATAGGAATTATGACAGTAATTAGCAGTGAGGTGTTGCTGATCAAATGCACTTGAACTGATAATCAGCTAGTGTGACCAACCTCTGTAAAAGCAGAAGTTTTGACAGTTTGCTCGTCTGGAACATTCAGGTGTGTGTTAACACAATGCCAATGAGAAAAGACATCAGCAGTGATCTTATTGACACAATTGTTGCTGCCCATCAATCTGGGAAGGGTAACAAGGCCATTTCAAAACAACAGTGAGAAAAATTATTCACACATAGAAGACACTCAAGACTGTTGCCAGTCTTCCCAGGAGTGGAGTCCTAGCAAATTCACCTGAAGGTCAGATTGTGCAAAACTCAGAGAAATTGCACAAAACCCATGAGCTACATTGAGGACTCAAAAGGCCTCAGTTAGCAAGTTAATTGTTAATTACTAAAGTTCATGACGGTACAATTAAAAAACACTGAACAACTATGAATTATTTGGAAGGGTTGCCTGGAGACAGCCTCCTCTCGCCAAAATGAACATGGCAGCACAGCTTAGGTGTCCAAAGTTGCATCTTAAAAAGCCGAAAGCTTTCTGGAACAACGTACTTTGGACAGTCAAGACCAAACAGAAGATATTTAGCCATAATGCACAGTGTCACATACCAAACACAGTACATCAACACAAACCATCAAGACTGGCGGTGGAGGGGAGATGATTTGGGCTTGTTTTGTAGCCACAGGACCTGGACACCTTGCAGTCATTGAGTCAAATTCCAGAACTCAACTTGATTGAAATGCTGAGGAGGGACCTTAAGAGAGCTGTGTGTAACACATGCCCTCAAACATCAATTGAGGACCTGGTTAGGACCACAAAATTTTTAATGTCCTGATACATAAAACCATAGAACTGAAAGAAGGCGTACTTTCTCTTTTTCACATGACCATCTTACACATCGCACCATTGTATACACCCTGAACATGTATTTTTTCAATTATTACCATTGGCACATTTATTCGACTATTCAATTAAGAATCCACATTTATTCCCTGCATATTATTCCTCTTTTTATACAGTTGCAATCAAAATTATTCAACCCCCATTGCAAATTGGGTTCAATATCAAAATTTACAAACTTTCAGCTGTTTGTGGTAAACAGATTAAACAAGAACATTTTAAATAGCGCATCACAACTAATCTTACAATCCATATCGGATCTGACAGCGATGAAATGGGCAAAATTCAGTTCAAAAAAATAATTAACTTATTACTTGGCCAGTTGATTGAACTGGTCGCATTCCAATGAATCATCGCCTTTCACTGTCAGTATTGCGTGGGTTGAAAAAAAAAAAAAAAAAAAAAAAAAAAAAAAAAACACATACCGCGTTGCTGAATACCCCTCGGCCCGGACAAGATTTCCTGCCTCTAGGTCACAGCGCTGAGTTCAAAGGTGAAATCCAGGAAAAACATGACCTTGCACATCCATGTGTCACAGTGAGTTACCATACCAAAGTTGGTGAAGCTGCGATATTTAGCTGATGAGTACTGACCTGTACAAGATTTCCAGGGTCAAGGTCACAGAGCTAAGGTCAAAGGTCAAATCCAGCAAAAAACCTGACGTTGCACATCTATGGGTCATAGTGAGTTACCATACCAAATTTGGTGAAGCGGTGATCATTAGTTGCCGAGTACTGGCCCGGACAAGATCATGGACGGACGACAGACAGACAGACGGACACGCAGGTGACGACAATACCCCTCCAGTCAGAGTCGGCCGAGGGGTAAAAAGTGAAACTCGGCAGTTAAATATGCTATAAAAAGCATACGGCTTTTTATAGCATAAAAACGTCTCCAAACACACACACGTTCCGTTTGCTGATCCAGAAAGACTCGGTTTAAATATTTTCTTACAAACTGGACATTTTAAGTTGGATAATTGTGGAAGCAAAATTATTTATTTTCAATACCTTGGCTTGATGATCATGGGAATGAAAGTCACAACACTAGCGTTACAAGCCCATTTTCTAAACACCTTTTTTTAGATAATGAGCACCAGCCAATGAAACTGTGCCCATAGTCAAAATCTGGTAAGATGACAAACCAATTTTCACAACTTTCATGCACAAACTTGCAATAAGTGGATTCATGGGAAGTACGAAGAGGCATTTCAGTACGCAGACATCATCGGACACTCACCGGTCTTCCCTTTGAACACAGACAGCCTCGCGTCCCGAACATCAAAGATACTGGAACAAACGGTCTTCAGCTTGTCCACATCCAGCTTGTTATCGCCTTTAGGATTCTCCAGCAGAACAACACCCTCTTCAAAACGGAAAACAGAGACAAGCTGGTTCAAAAGGACCAGGTGAGCCTAACCCCTCCCCTGGTTTGTTTCAGGTTCAGGGAAGCTCCCTTCAGTGAGATGGCTGCTGGAGGGGATGCATGCAGTGAGGCTGAAAAGTTTGTGGGCTGCCCAATGACCAGAGGGGTTTTTTCAGCACTCCCACCCTCCCTCATCTTATTCCCATTTCGTCCATCTGAATAATGGCCTAAATATTGGTTTGCCAATTGCTGTCTTATAGTTTCATTTTATTTCTTTCTTCAACAAGATGCGGTGTGGCGCCCATAATTTGGCAGGCAAGATCACAGAGAGGAATGCTTTTTCGCTGCTATGGTCAATCACGTGGCTCTCTGCAGAATTCTCACATTGGCTTTTAAATCAAAACTGTATGGCGGAGCAAGAACAAGGACAACAGTCAAGTCAGCTACGGTGCACCCCCTTAAAGCCCAAATATCATCTGCACAGTGACAGCCTGTAGCATTTCAACCTTTTGCTGAACAATCTCGCTTTAACTACAGGAGTATTCCATTTTCAGTCTCGCATGCATGGCTCCTTTGCCGTTACTGTGCAAACTTTCAGGACCTCAGTCTCCCGAATGAATCAGTCAACTCTTCTACGTGCAGATCAATGACTACCTTAATGCCATCAATAACATGTTGAAATTTACCTTGCTCCTTATTGTTCAGGCAGACTTTGAGGTTGACGTAAGCGCAGGCGGGTCCAGAGAGAGCGGCTCCGGGAGCCCCCTTCACGATGGTCAAGTCCAGCTCAGAGCCCTTCAGCTGCAAACAAGAGGCAGGACAAAATCTTACCTGAAAGACTGAATACCTGGGAAATTCTGGCACCGGAATTATTTGCCTAAATATCCATTTCAATAAATATGTTTGTTCCGAAACACGAAAAACTAAAGGGCGACCCCCAGTAAAGTTCAGTCACTCAATCTTGCCATTACTTCCCTCTCAACCAAAATGCATTCTGAAATCTGTCTGCAGCGACCTCTACTAAAGGACCCAGCTTTTGTAAAAATATTACCTGGGTTTTCTCCTGTACAATAACGGTGGCGTTTTTGGGCACTGGATTGGCAGTGAGAGGGGCCTTGATGGTGGACAGGATGAAGTCTGTGTGGGCCTGTATCACCTTGTCCAGATACTCCCCAGCAGGCTGGGAGCTGTAGTACACCGTGATCTCATCAGATGGAACCAAGTGACCCTGAAAATAAGACAGGTTGCATATGCACTGGAGTCTGCCATGTAGTGAACCGTGATGAGAACTGAGCCAGCAAAATTATACGGAAAATGAAAGGAAACCCAGAAAAAAAATGAACAGTGCTTGGCGAGAGTTCACAACAAGTTCCTAACTATACCTTGAAAAGACGATGAATCAAGAAACAGGTTTTTAATCTTTGCTTAATAGATGCCCAGCGGGAAATGCCTCAATTTGAGACCGCACAGTTCTGCTTCCTGTACGCAGGCTGTTTTCAAAGGCAGGGGACTGATGTGTCACCTGCCAGTTACCCATTTCTTGACAGCATTTACCTCAATTCATCCTATTCATTTAGTTGCCATCCCCCACGCTTGAAATTTCAATAGGCTTGCAATAATAATGCTGCTTACTCAGACGACCCCAGCCTTGACACTCTGAAACACATCGGCACATTCTTAATCAACTCCGGCACCGAAAAAACAGCCAGGCTCAAGGGCAAATAAATATACTGGAACAGTAGCAATAAAAGAAGAGCTTTTACCACCTTATTTCCAGTTCAAGATAACGACCTGAAAGACACAAGAACCGCTCCAGAAAAGCAGTGCCGTGCGCTCATGAGCTAATGAGGCCACGGAGTCCTCTTTTCTCACACCCCCAGCCCACCCACCGTCCTCAGGGTCACCTCTACTCATCTCATAAAACGTAGCGATGCAATTCCCCAGGATGGAAAATTCCTTCCCATTCCGGGTTTCCAATAACAGAAGAATTTCACTTTGACTGGTTGCCAAACCCCGCTCCCCTGTGACGATATGGTGGGGCCGGGTCTTGGGACAGAGAAATGTTTTTTATTAAGCGAAAGGGTAAAAGAAAGCTTTTGTTGCTCTGAAAATTTTAATCAAGCTTCAAAGTCTTGGCCTTGCTTGAAATCAAATCCTGGCCACTCATTTATCCAAATCATATATGAATAGAGACAATTCAAATTCAGGCTTACAGTCATTTCCAAGCAAAGTGTGATTCATCCTGGGTATTCCATGGATATTGCAGAGCCATTTGTATCAGGGTATTCCATGTAAAACTAGAGCACTCGGCAACCGAGCACATGTATCCTCCGAAGGCCCCCCAGTTGGGCCCAGATGGTCCCAGAGTACCCAAAATCAATAGGTGTCGTTAACTTACCAGAATACATGTCCCTGCAAAATTTGAAAAAAAATCGGTGCACTTATGTGGGCTGTAGAGCGTTCACAAGAAAATCTCTGCGGACGCGGTGGTGGCAGCGGACACGTGACCAGGCCAAATCCATAGTATCCTCGAACTTCGTTCGGGGGATACAATTACCAGAGGAAACAAGATTTTGACACCCATCATCTCTGATGTCGCTGCAACTCTATCAGACGGTGTACACTGATGAAAGACGTGTTCTCCAAAATCTTTTCAGCAAAAATATTAAATATTCATTGGTTTCATGAATAACATATGACTCCATATTGGACCAGCTCTGGTGGCATTGCAGACAAAGTAACAAGGAATACAAAATAACCCAACATCACCAAATAAGCCGCTGAACCTCATAATTTGAATATTTAACTGGACTGCATACAATGCAGTTGTCCAACGTGGGACGAGGCAAATGGAGCTGAACTTCTGAAATGAACTTCTGTATACATGATAGATTCTTCTCGCTAAAAATTGTGATGATTATTTCATTCTTTCTGAAGAATTTCCTAATTTTGTCCATCATACACTATGACCTTTATCAGTGCAGCACCCAGTGGACCATGCGCGTGCTCCAAAGATCATGGTCATAACATCATACATTTGTTTATTGGTTTCTGCGACTTTGCTTGCAGTCGGTTATGGTGACGACCATTCCGTATAATTCAGTTCAGTGAGCCAGTCGGACAGTAATTCATTAAAGTGGTCTGGAGCAGAGATAAGCGTCCGGTTTTCTGGAGCATGCTCAGTCACCAGGCTTTTCAGAGTGTCGTCGGTGCATTCACCAAGATCTGGGTGCACAGCGGCTGTCCGCCATCTGTACCAAGACATCCATTGATGTCAGTGACAAAATGTCCGCTTTTTGGACATTTGGAAGCCCGTGGGTCCGCCGTTGCCAAAAGTATAATTTGGTTTTAAAACCTCACCTATGAGCAAAACTAACATTGTCTTCAGCTTGACCTCATGCATTTGCTACCTGAAGCTCGTCTTGGCAGTGAAATCTCGCTATGCAAAGAAGAAGGGTCTACTCACTTCAACTATATATACACCATCGTCAGTTGCCTAGTGCTCTGTGGTGCTTTCTTTGCATGACAAATACAGGCAGCACTATCAACATTCAACTAATGTTTACCAATGCAAAGCTACCAAATTTTTAGCCCCCCATCATAAAATCATATATTGATCAAAATGCAATGCATGATGTTTTCTGTCAATTCTTTTCCTTTTCTTTGTTGATCCTGCCCAAGTATAAGCCATAACCACAAAATAACAAGTCAAAGACAAAATTATCCAAATTAATTTTGCTTTCATTTAACTGACTTAAATAGTTCTCACAGCAAAACCTTGCAGGGGGTAATGAACACATCCAGTCTTGTCCTGTCTCTGTGCTAGAAATCGTTTCGTCTAACTTTGCACGGAATCGGATTCTGGTACAGCCTTTAAGAATAACTAATATACTGATATATAAATAGCCAATTTTTCCACCGATGCTCTTGCTTGCTTAAGTGGGCCACACAGAGATATCAATACTAAATTGAGAGTTTCAGGGCCAATTAAAGCTCCTTTTTCTCAGGAACAATGTTGCAAGACTATTTTTAAAAATAAAGTTTAATTCTCAAGAAAATCATGGGTTGTAAGGTACAGTTGCAGAATAGCCTTCCTGAAGCTTTTAAAAGGAAGGACTGTGACCATAATGATAGAGGCGTGGAGATTCAAGCGAGCCCGGATGTGATAAATACCAACTTTTTCTGTACATGCAATCATTCCACATTTTTCTCTGAAAGTGAGTTCAGACCCTTTTCAAAGCAACAGTGGGCCCTAGAAAACGGTGCCTTCTGAACCCGATTCATGATGACATTTTTCAATGAGCTTGACAAAGCAATGCAGCAAAGAGCCTGTGAAAAAATAAAAACTGTTGACAGTCCAGCATCTGTTTGCGCAGACCTTGGCTTCACTGCGATACACAAAGGTCTCATAATGAAGATTCACAACTGACTAAAGACGATGGTAATTTCTGCAGTGCAAAGAAATCATGTTTTTACTTTGCAAACTTCTATCACGAAAGCTTAAACTTATGCTTTTTCCAGATTGCTGTTATAAACCCCTATTCCTGAGAATGTTTGAACATGTTGAAAAATGCTAATAAATTCAAAAAGGAGTGATTTGCAAAGTCTATTCACACTGCTGTATAAGAAACACTAAACAATACTTTAAACAAGGGAACTCAAATGTTTCTGAAAAAATATGCTCATTTTAAATCTGAAAACTGCAACAGACTCCAAACAAGTTGGCACGGGGGCAATTAATGACTAATAATGATGCGACAAGTTGCAATAATAAGGTGATGTGAAGCAGGCGGGGTGAAACAGATGAGCCAATCATGTCATTTTACAAAAGAAGTCAGAGTCTCCCAAGAACAAAGATGGGTGGAGGCTCATCTATTTGCTAATACAAGCTTAAGCTTAAACTCAGCCCCTTTGAGAACACTTCTCAAAGACAAATCTATAGAATTTGGGGTATTTTTTCTCTATAGTGTGTCGTAATATAATCAAAACCTGGAAGGACAATACTTCAGTCTTAATACATAAAGGCCAAGGCCTAAAACCACTTATGAATGAGTGTGATCTCCGATATCCCAGACTTCACCATCTGAAGAACAATCATGCGACTGTAATGGATATCACAACGTGCTCAGAAATACTACAGTAAGCTTTTGCAAGTAAATACAATTTGCCACTGCATCCGCAGATGCATTAGCTTTACGATGCAAAGCCAATGTCATACATCAACACTGTCCAAAAACACCGCAGACTTCTCCGGGCTCAGTGTCATCTGGAATGTACAGTATCATAGTTGAAGCGTATTGTGGAGTCCAACAAATCCCCAGTTTAAGAGGTCTTTGGAAAAAGCACAGTATTCCAGTTCAAAGATGACAGAGACAACCTAAGCTGTTATCAGTATCAGGTCCAAAAGCTCACACCTGTGATTGCATGCGGGTGTCTCACCACACATGGCGTGTGTCACTTCCACGGGCCCAATTAATGCAGAAAGAAACATATGAATTCCGGCGCAGTATATGCTGCCCAGATGTTGTCCGTTTCAGGGATGTCCCGGAAATTACCCAGCAAGGCAACAACTCTGTTCAGATTATTGGTGCACGAGTCAGGGCCAAATCTGGTCAAATCTGCTCAGCAGTCTAAGGTTTCAGAATGAAAATGCATGGCATATTCAGATGCAAAAAAGGCCACAAAATTAGCGCAGCTGAAGACCGGCATAATGGGCAAATGAGGCAAATTCTGCTCGCTAACCTTGACTAACAGCTGTTTTCAGTTCTCAAATACTCAGTGCGTGTAATTGAAAGACATGATGTCACAAAGTGGTAAGCCACTGAATGAGCCAACTTTCTTGGACTTTGTAGCAGTCATCTCATTGTGTATTTTCAACAAGCAAGTAAATTCACATGTTAGAACATCAAATGTGGTGTTGTTCTGTTTGCAATAAAGCAGAGGGACATTGGTCTTTAAAATCAATCCCTGTTGATTTTATTTGAATTTTTCATTACAGACCTGCACACCAATTTTATTTCTGCTCTGCAAGATATTTTTTTGATCTAACATCTATCCTACTCTGCTTTTTGGAAAGTGCATGTCATTTTCACAGTTTCTTACTTTCTATAATCTGCCAACTTTTTGAGAAATGGGCTTGTAATAAATCCTATAATAGTATGATGCAATGGGCATAGGTAGCTGTAAACAACCTCTTTCAGTTCGTGGCATGTGAGCTCAGAAAAGCACCAGCTCATTCTGCGTCATGCAGGGCACAATGTGGCCATAACCAGCCCGTATTCCAGCGCCATCACGTCCGTCAGCAGCTGAACCCAAATCTGAATTTGCCTTTTCAAAAAGCAGCACCTGACTGCAAACTAAGACATTATTTTAAATCACTATTCTCATCGGAGAAGTTTGGACTAGCGACCTGCAGTTCACACAAGGCGCGCAAAAAACCCAACCTTTACACGTGAACTTTCTCGACTTACCTTTTTGCGGAGTTTCTGGATACGATTGATGACCTCTCGAGCCACGCCCTCATCAACCATACACTGATCAGGAGTTATATCCAGCAGCACCAGGACCTAAAAACACCGCACAGACCCAGACACAGACACACACACCTTTCAGTTGAGTATTAGAAAACACAAATACTGAAGGAGGACTTGGATAAAGTAATCAGAACTGATGTTCAGTGTGGTTACCAACATGACAGAATTAATCATCGATTGTGTAAAAATTCAATTTTCCTCAAAGCAAAAATAATACATTAAAAGACCAGAACAATATACAACGTCAGCTAACCTGCTAAACACTACCCTTCCCAAAGGCCCGCAGCAGAATTGGCCAAAAAGCAATTTACATGTCCTGCACAAAACCACCTCAAAAAAGTGACAGCACTATATGAAAAGTCATTATGCCGCAACAGAACACTGATAGACTGGTGTCGCAACAACTTGAACTCTGTTTCCAGTTTATATTTCTTACTGTATTAGCCAGTGGTGATCAGGGTTACACTCATTTGAATGAAACATGCAGGCTAGAGAAAGCCATTTCCGCGTATAACAACAACAGAGTGCCCCACCGCGAAAACCACGGGGGAAAAATAAGCGCACAAGAAATGTAAGCCATTTCTACTTGGGAAGAGTCTTTCCACTGACAGTATGTCATATCTTTCTGAAACTTCTTTGTACGGGAAAAGGAATTTAGTTGGTGAAAACATTTGTCGAGGATGCATTCTATGCTTTCTAACAGTTGGCCTGCATGCCTTTGGCACAGTGTACTGTACCAAGAGCCCTACAATTCAGCGGTGATGGGTTGAAAGCCCACACAGTTGGAACGAATCCTGCTTTTTATTTTTGGACAGGAGAGTGATGCGTTAAAAAAGATGCTCTTCTGTGTTAATATGCTCCAGTGGAGGATAACAATCCTCTTCATGAGAACATACATTAACAGCAATGCACAGCATTCAAGCTAAATGACAAAATCTCACTTAGTGACGCTGTTTATGGTCAGATTTGATGATAACAATTTCGTGATTTTCCAGAATAATACAGGACTGTAGCTGTGAGAAAGATATGACTCCATTTGCACCAGTATTGAATTTTATCCACGGACAAATATTCTGCATAAAAATCTTATCCAGTGTCAGCCTGGACCTTCCCATTTTTTCTCCAAAGCAGGTTGGTTGTCCCTTAGAGCTGTAGGGTGTTTGCAGACGTCTGTCCCGGTCCATCCTCTCACAAGAAAACAACGTCAACGTTGTTTGAGCCATTATGCAGTCTTAAGAAACCATGTGTGAGGGTCAGCTTTATCTGTAGGACTAATTCAGGCAGGGAATAACTGATGTGAAGGCATAAGGCACGGGTGATTCTTGAGGCTTCTGTTTCTCGCTTATTGGGCCTCTATTTGGATGACTTGGTTTCCCCTTTGATCTCTGGGTATATAGGTGGAAACAATAGTTCAAGGAGACTCTTTAACATGAGCTCCTGTGCGACACATTCACGTATGGTCATTTTTCTCACCACATTCTGTTGCACATTTTGTGATTCACACATTGCATAATAAACTAGGCTTATGACGTCGGAGGCGACGGCTAGGGGTATATCCCCGAACGCCCCCCAATCCTCCAATTCCCCAATCCTTGAATAGACCTTGAATAGACTTGCATTTGAACTTAATTTCAGGTCAATCGGACAAATGGTTCTGAAGATATGGCCAAAATGGTAATTTTCCATCACAAAGCGCCACCTGGTGGCAAAATACTGAACCATACAGGTA
Source organism: Gymnothorax reevesii (assembly GCA_029721435.1). Lineage (NCBI taxonomy): Eukaryota > Metazoa > Chordata > Actinopteri > Anguilliformes > Muraenidae > Gymnothorax > Gymnothorax reevesii. Next base: position 4,710,096 of record CM056581.1, read on the forward strand.
TGATGTCATCATGTGACACGTTGTGAGGTCATGACCTTGCAGTTGCACATAGTTTCATGTCAACTGGAGAAATAGTTCCGAAGATATAGCAAAAATGGTGAATTTTATGTGACAAAGTTCCACCTTGTGTCAAAATTTTGAACCAAACCGGTATAATGTCATCGTGTGACATCCTCAGGTCATGACCTTTCATTTGCGCTTGATTTGAGGTCAATCGGACAAAAATTTCCAGAGATATGATTAAAAACAGTGATTTTTTCAGTTTTTGGCCCCTGGTGGCCAATCTAGAAATAGTAAATTGTCCAAAATTGAATCAGTTCTTCCTCTTTATGATACTTACTTATATGCAAAACTTGGAATTTCTAATTGAAATATTACTGCAGTTATCGCATTAACACGTAAATCAGTTTTTGGCCCCTGGTAGCCAATCTAGAGATCGTAAATTGTCCAAAATCGAATCACTTCTTCCTCTTTAAGATACTTATGTGCAAAACTTGAAATTTTTCATTGAAATATTACTGAAGTTATCGCGTTAACACGTAGTGCGGCAGCCGGACCAAAAACATAATATCCCCGGAACGCCATTCGGCGTTCGGGGATATAATTATATTAATCTTAACCTGACATTCCTCTTTGACTGTTAAAGTGTATATTGCAGGTTAAACACCACTGTCGACTAATGTACATAAAGCCTTCAAAATATAGATACAGCACTTCAGTATTACTAAAACTATATACAAATGCAGTTAAAAGACACTTTTTGTCTGTTTCTGTAGTGACTCCTTTTTTTTACGTAATCTGGTAACTACGTCACGTAGGGGAGTCGTGGAGGACAGCAGCCTCATCTTACAATGGCGAGTGATTGGGAGCATAAGGAGGCGGCGAGAAACACTGCAGAAATGTGATGGGCGGCAACCATATAATTTTGAGCCAGTCAGGCGTGAGAGAGGAGATATTATCCAACATATACTGGCCCGCAGAGACTGATTAACGATTGGTCGGAGGTGAACGAGTGGAGGGTTGACAAGGTGTCCTGTTGAGTAGCTATATAGCCACTAGCGCTAGTGCTAGCCTACGAACAGCAGTGAAAACCGTAACACCACCACCACCACCACCACATATTCAACGATGAATGAATAACTCTGAGTGAAGAAGCCAACGTTTTCTGTACATCTAGCTGCTGTGATAATGTGATGTGTTCGAATGAAGATGCTGACTAAACATGTACTAGCCAAATGATAACGAAGGCATCATGCTCGCAAGCCTGGGTGTAGCTTGCCAGTTCCCACCCCATCTGTCAAACAGATGTTTATTTTATCGGGATTCTCCCTTCACCCTGATGTTCTAACATATCCGCTTGACTGTCCCATGTTCGATAGTACGGTACTAGCTCTACAACATCCAAGTCTAGCGTTGGTGGCAGTCTTTTTCCCTGTGGATGCAAACGTTCATGTGCACATACATAATCATTGCTGACATGCCGAATAAACAAAATCTCAAGTGCCAGGCTTAATCTGGTGTTGGTCAAACTTCATAGTTGATTCATGGGAATGCTATGGTCTGTATGGGGGGAGATACACACAGAGAGAGAGAGAGAGAGAGAGAGAGAGAGAGAGAAAGTGTAAGAGGAGTGTCCTTTGTCGCCATTTCTGACAGGTGCTTGTGTGGGCGGTTTCATCCCCTGGAAACTGCAGTGACGTTAGCGTACAAAAAACTTGCCCATCTGACGTGGACAAATTGAACCCACTGGCATAAAATTTGTTTATTTTTGACAGGGAACAAATGGACCCTGAGCCCTGTTGGGGATGAATTCTTACACCCCGCACAAACACAATAATTCACCATAGCACGCTGCTGTATAGTGCAGGCTCATTGACTGTCGTACCCTGACAGGCTCTTCTCTACCTTTCGTGACATAGGCATTGCATTATGGGAGTGTCGTAAACTGCTGTTTTAAAAGTACCTACTTTTTCATATTATATGCAGTTTTCTGATAACCAACAACATAAAATATGATGTATAATCCTTCAGATATTTATTTCCGACAAGAAAATTGTACAAAATCTTTGGAAAATTAACCTGCACTATACACGATGAATATCCATGGTCCAGATTTGGATTTTCAGTTCTGAAACACGCAAAGGCCTTAGGGTATCTGCACCCAGTAGTCTGTCGCCTGTACACTTAGTTCAGTTATATTACTGCCAGCTGTACCAGCCAGAGGCATGTCCGAATCTACATTGCTACATAACCGTCCTTACAGACCCACACTACAGTCACATGCAGCCTCTAGGGTGTCTGTGTAGGTGCAGAGGAAGGTAAAAGGGTCATCCTATATTAACTCAAATTACAAAAATATTCCACGGTCACCGAATCAGAATTGGCTCAAATTTATTTTAGGAGTACCTCTATATTCATAATGAACATGTGCAAAATTTTTGGTTCCTATTCCATGAGGTTTCAAAGATATGGCCCCCAAAAAATCAGGGGCTTCGCCCGAAGCGAATTGCGAATGTTAATTTATCGGGATTTTGAAGGCCAATATCTTTGGAGCAAATCAATGGTCTGGGCTGAAAATAGCTGTCCAGGGTAATTTGGGTCCAGGCTTTTAGAATCTCGGGTAAAAAGTTATCCCTTTGCATTTTCAAGATACTGGCCTCTCAAATATGAAACTTTTTATCGGCAGAAATAAAAAAAAATTCAGTTCTCAAGTGCCGCCTATGAGGCCCAGTTCCTTAGAGGGGGACAGGTCGTTATGTACAAGGAAGACTGACAGCACCCAAGGTATAGTTGTGGAGTTAGGAGACCCAGAAATGGGTCCCAGCGGAAAAAGTCTTTTTTTTTTTTTTTCGCCAATTTTGGATTGGCAAATTAACCATAAGGGCAGTTACCCATAGTAATGAAACTTGTTCGTACATAATTGTATATTATGTGGGCTTTATTTGTTCAGCATAGACTATTAGTACTATTTAATCAAGTTATCAAATGTAAGTATTTTGGGGTAAAAATGGCCATTATTATCCCCTTTGTTCTGCAACAACAAGTTTTAAATAGACAGTGCCTACTCATAAACTTAAGTTCCATCATTTCCTGAGATAATCTGACACCGGACATGATGCTGCGTTCCCTCCCAATGATCCCCAGGAATTGCATCATCTTTCATGCAGCATTTTCATAATATGAAGAGTGAAAAAATATGGGACAATTTATTCACAATATAAGTGAATAAATACTGTTATTCCATATGAAATTTCAAGTGACTCTCGATAAAAATATGAAAATTAAAAGGGTAGAAAGTTAGATTTTAGAAATGTGCAAATACCATTCCAATACAGGTCAGAGCAGCTTTTGTTTGCATTTTCAACCCAAATGAATTTTTTGCCAGCTGGGTCTCCTGATTAGTCACTGCGTCAGGTACCTGTGCATCTGAGTGAGCTTCATACTGCGCAGCTGTGCCACAGGTCTGATCAAAAGTGTACATCAGACGCAGGTCTTCTTCATGAAGTTCCTGCCCGTCCACAACAATGGATCCTGAGAGGGGAAAACACACAGAACTGCCAATGCAATACTACAGGCTCAGCTCCACGCATCAGTATTGGTTCAACAATGGCCTGATTATTTTCATCCTGAATCCCCCCAATGTGCAACTTCATTTGTATAAAAAGCAAGGCCAGACTCTGCCAGGGGTATACGCACAAGGGTTTAGGTTTTCGCATTTTATGTCTGAATGGTTCCTGCAGTCTAAAGCAAAAAGTGCAACGTTCCTTAAAGCAGAGGTGAACCTGACCATCAGATCACAACACTAAAGCATCATTTCAGTGCCATTTTTTCCTCACCCGCCTACAGACCACGCAAGGTCTTTGCTTTAATATCCCAGATAGCTCACGGCTTTAAAAAACTACCGCCCACTTCAGCAAAACCTGAAAGCCCCAAGCCTCCAATCAGGAAAGGGCTGCCTCCACATCACGCAGTCCCCAAACATCAAAGATCCACACATCCACCTGACCCCAGAGCAATAGCGCCGTTTAATTTCCCATGACACATTAAATAACAGAAAAACCACAGGCAGCACAGTGGTCAACAGGAGGAAATCCCTCTCGAAATGCTTCAAAACTTCACTATGGGTGGCAACTACACTGTGGAATCAGCAGTTACAGTTCTATTGAGTTCGAGAGAGGAGCCGCCCCTTTGAAATACAATACACTAAATTTATTCCCAGGAAGAATACTGCCATCTCATTATCAATACTATATCAAATAATCCACATCCCAGTTTGACATTCTTAATAGTGTATTTGGATCAGTTTGACCATTCAAAACAACTTTGTAACTGCCAAACTTCTAACAATTTATACATTAGGGATTTTTTATTTATTTATTTTTTTTTTACTTCCATTCATAACATTCCTCCTGCTCTTAGGTTTCATATAGACTTGGGATTATGGGTTTATCCAACCTTTCCATTGTTAGCTAAACTGCACTGAAATCTTTACATTCTGCAGTTTACCTCAAGCAAAACCCATGGGACACGGACACAGGAAGAGCATTACTGACCTACTGCACTCCAAAAACCGATTCTAAAATGATTTGGCTCTTATACTCAAAATAAAATGTAAACTTGAAAAATCACAATAACGATTAGAAAACAGTACCCTTTAAAAATGGACAAGTAAAATGTGTGAAATTAAATTTAGAGTACAGCATACTTTTTTTTTTCTCTCCAGCTGTGCGCACACAGCCTCACCAATACGCACCAGTCTTCTGAAAGATCTCCAGCTCCTCACTCTTCAGCTCCTTAATGGCCGCCATGACAGACTTGAAGGCCCCTTTGAGCCGCTTGCCCAACACCATGTGGTCAGGCTCTGCTCTCAATCTGATGCCATACTTGTCTTTTTCCGTGGATAAAGTCAGCTGGCGAACGTTAAGCTCCTAGGTTAATAAAAGAGGAAAAAAAGCCAAGAAAAACAATAATTCACAGACGTGTCACAACTCACCACTCGCACCCACTCACCCTGACGGGATGCCACCACCAAGTTTGCTTCTTCAAGTAATTATGCTGAACTGAATGGCGGAGGAGGCTACTTCCTCTGCAAAGACTCCTCTGCTCTGTTCGAAACGTCACGAGACGCTCACAAACAGACACATGCAGGGCAAAGCAAGCAAAGCACGGTGCGGAGCCCCGTCTCTCATACCCCCGGATTGTACAGGAGAAAAATTGCCAACTACACAGAAGTGTTCTACTTATTCCTGTTTTCACCCAAGTTCTAGGGCAGCTTGTGAATTGTTTAAGTGATTTTAATAAAACATGGAAACTAATGAGCCCATGGCACAGAGGGCCTCTGCTTGAGAGTCTCCAGAGAGCAGTGAGAAGATACTTTCATCTCTCTCTCTCTCAATGAGAAACATAACAACAAACAATTCGCCCAAGCAAAAAAACGAAGGAAAAATTCTCTTGGTGTCGAGAAGTAACCCAGTTCTGTTTGCTGTTAAAAATGAATATATGCAGAATAGCAATGCTTTTCTGGTGCTAAAAGGGTCCTGCAGGATCGGTCATCTTGTATATCATGACCTCGTACTAGAAGGACAAAATGTCAGTCAAAAAGTACAGCTAATTTAAGCCCTTCCCTACTCAGGATGTATGTATACACAATTTTTGTGCTAAGTGGTTTAGAGGACAGTTCGGAGGAGGAAAAAGACCTCTGTCGAGGATGAAGATGCTTTGAAACAAGGACAAAAATGGACCAAAGTTGATTGCACATGATTGCATTTTCTTCTTCCCAACTCTCCTCTGGACCGCTTAGCTCATACAGTCATTGTCTTCACCATTTTCATCATCTTCCAAGACTGAATCCATTACATTACATTGCAGGGACTTTACTGACGCCCTTATCCAGTGTGACGTACAAAAGTGCAAAAGTTCAGCATAAAAGTGCAGAGCTCTTAATAAAATTAGTGACAATTGAACAAACAGTCAACAAAAGAGACCAGTAAAATTAAAAAAGAACTAAATGACAGTCGAGGAACGTGGACGTGACGTCAGGAGAGTCAAACTGAGGGCAGTGGAGTAGGGGTGGCGCCTGAAGAGGTGGGTTTTCAGGCAGCGCTTGAAGGTGCTCAGGGACTCTAACGGTCTGAGCTCGACGGGAAGATCATTCCACCAACAGGGAGCAGGACAGACCGCAGTCTTGAGCGGGATGAGCAGGAGCGGAGAGGAGGTGGAGCCAAGTGACCAGAAGTGGCAGAGCGGAGCATCCACCAAAATTTTGTTTGAATCTTTCTCTTTTCAACATTCAAAACATAAACAAGAGGGGTTTTCTGGGAAATGAACGAATACTTGTTGTCAGCACTTTAGCAGTCAGTACCGGACTCATCTCAGCCACCAGCATAAGCATGTTTGAATTTGTCCAACCAAACACAGCGTCAAACGGTTGTTTCAAGAACGCACGCATCCGTGTATGGCACGGACGTATAAGTACACGTCCCAAGAAGGGAAGGGGTTAAATCCATGTATATCTATATCTATGTTGCAAAATGGAGGTCCCTGCTAACCCCAATACCAGAAATGTTGATTCAAGTAGATTTATTCAATGATGCAATGTGCAATCTTCACAGTAGCCACTGGAGCTTCCCAGGTCAAACTTCAGCTTGTTTACAACATAAAAATTTCAATCTCAGGTGGCATGGAAACCCAGCCGTCATGCTGCTGAACAGGAAGTAATATTCCACGATAAGGAACACAGTGGGAGCGAGTGATCGTAGCATGTCCAGTTCTGGCAGCAAATCACAAATACAGCTGACAAAGAAACTTTTCATCAAGGTAATCTGTATGGTAAATGGTCACATGATGAGAAAGCTTGATGGTGTGTGAAGCCAGTGTAATGGCCTAAACCGAAAAGCCCTGAAAGAAAATGGTTTCCCTCTGAAGCAAAACCATAAATTCTCTGTGCAAAAAAAAAAAAAAAAGGAAGAATGCAAAACTGATTCCAAATACTAGCCATTTCATATCTGGAACAATATCGATCTGTTCAATATCATTAATATAATCGGAGAAGGATAACATGCAGTGAATTTTAAGTATAAAGAAGGCATGGCTAGGCTGAGGGGTCAATCATGGCCATGGGAGCCCCATCCCAAACCTTCCAGTCTCACTGCGTGGGGGCAGAAAAGAGGACGGACAGACACACTGCAACTGGAGTAGCAGCAAAGGAGATATTTTTAGCTAACCATTCCCCACAGAGCCCCCGCTCGTACGCCCACCTCTCCATCAATCTCAATGTTCGCAGCCGGAGGATGAAGGACAACAGGTTGGCTGTCAGCCTCACAATTCCTCAGCCCCGCCCATTAACCACGCTGAATGATCCATCACGACTGGCGGAGGCATTTAAAGTACCGTACAGCCGCGGTGC